>JASUAD010000001.1:141748088-142058204 GCA_037013555.1 Sextonia rubra
CATCATAGTGTGAGTACTATATATATATATAATTAACAAGACAGCTAAGTGCACGAAGCTCCTGTCAATATACATGAGATCCCTGACCTAGGTCTCAATAGAATAACCTTAACATGTGTCAAGGGCCACCAAAATACTGTGTATCAGATCCCAAAAAAATCTAATAATAATAATAATAGGATTGGATCGTGGGTGGGTGGGTGCATGTTGGGGTGAGGACTCACCAACAAAGCGACGGTGGTCACACAAGACATGAATCTCGTTGGAGGCTGGTCCGGAGCTGAAGTTGGAATAAAGGGAACCCTATCCCTCAAGAATCGATTGTCCCCAAGTTGAGGAAAGGCCAGCCAGCCGTCTCTCGAAAAAGGAAAAGACGAAGATAGCGTCGTCTTATTCAACCCTATCGAAACAGCAGCAACAGGCTCTCTAGAATTGAATCTATTTGACAGAAAGGGAGATGGTGACACTAAAAAGTCAGCATGTATGGTGTTGGTTACCCAATCATAAGAGAATCGGACGGGGACTCCTTAAAGTCAATACAACTTCCATTAGATTAGATTTGATTGGCTCGCACTTAATCCACGATGATGATGATGATGATGCTCTTTCAATCTGGTCCTCTCGCTGCATGTGATCGGATTGTGACCCCACTCATCCATAATCCTTCTTCCCCGCTGTGATAGGTTGGGCTTTTTAAAAAGTTGAAGTGCCTTCCTAAAATAGATTGCAAAGCAGTTTATTTGAGAAAAAAAAGGGTTGTTTGATCAGTGTAAAATCTATAAATGCATTTTAACTGCAAAAGTGCCCCAAGGTTGTTTGTTGGGACATTAAAAAAAAGGCAACTTTTAGCATTTTGATAACTACTAGTGAGAGGTGCATGTAGTTGTTAGTGAGAGTGGCGCAGTGAAATGTTTACCGTACGTCTGAAAAAAAATAGAGTAAACATAAAACATTTATTTCTGCTTGAATTTATTACTGAATAAATCAGAACTTCCAGTCTATTGTTATCAAATAATAACTTACTTCGATTACAGTAACACTTTATAAAATACTAACTCACTTCAATTACAGTAACACATTATAAAATACTAAAATATGCTTGCAATTTGCCAAAAGATCAGTAAGTGAAATGGAAGATGTAAATCTCAAGATGACTGACACAAATGAAAAAAAAATGATATAGTATGCAGACATCAAACGGGCCGCTGGTGACCAGATTTTACAAGCAATCAGAGGGATATAGAATGCAGACATCAAACGGGCCGCTGGTGACCAGATTTTACAAGCAATCAGAGGGATATAGTATGCAGACATCAAACGGGCCGCCGGTGACCAGATTTTACAAGCGATCAGAGGGGAACAAAATTTGCTGAATAACAAAAGACCTAGAACTAAAGTATTCATACCTTGCACATGTAATGCATATACATTGAGACTACTATGAAGAAATTAATATGCAAACACATTGAATATGATGAAATCAGTGCATTGACACACAACTAAAAATAGAAGGTATAGGAACTCATGGAATGTGGAAAACAAACAATTGAAGCCAAAAATGTGTTTTGCCAAAGTTGCCAACCTAATACCCTGGTCTTTTATCCCATGTATTTATGGTGAACATATATTGGTGTTAAACTCAGATAAAAAGAAGAGTTTCTTAGACACACGATCAAGAGCAGAAGGCAAAGAAACCCATAGAGCCCATATATTTCTACAATTCATTGTTTTCTTATCAAACTTGGATAGGAGATTTGACCGATTCCAAGCATATTGGAACATTAAATTATAAGTAATTTTAACTCATGAACAAGATTTGTTTGGTTTCAAACAACATATCATATGATTCTATCAGTTTCTAATACACCGATGCATGACATGCCAATAAAAGACACAATAAAAAAGGCTTCCATCTTTACAATTCAATACAAAAACCTAATAGGGCAATGTAATTCATGTGATATTTTAACTGGCTTGATTTTTTTCTTTTTTTTTTTTGTTTCCCCCTACTCTTATCATTATAACCACTTGTAGTAAATCTATTATAATACTAAAACAAATGAAAAGTTTATAATAATGCATGGATGGGCAACATGTATTCCTCTCAAAAAATAAGTTAAATAAAAAGAAAAAAATCACAAGATTAACGGAAGATATTCTAAGTGTTATCCAATAGAAATCTAATTTATTATTAATAAAAATTAGATGGAAAAAATAAAGAGAAGAAAGGAATGAAAGCACACCCAGTAGCAGATAATGCTTTAGTGCAACGGTTGGATAACATATTCCACCTAGATTTATGCCAATTCATACAGATAGTGATATGTGGAAAGAAGCATATACAAATAGGATATGTATGAAAATACATCACATTTATCTCATATGATTGAAGGAAATAATTATAGCAATCTTTATTTCAGCACTATAAGTTGTCAAAGAGTAAGAATGTATCACAAACAACCTGAAGTCTGCCATTCATTTTCACTATCTTTAGATTATTTCTCGTCCGCAATGCAATCTCACTCCATCTTTTTGTAGACTTAAGAAGAGGGGCAATGCAAGAGGAGATGATATAATATGGCATTGACCAAGTTAGTTTTAGCTAAAAATGAAAATGGGTTAATGTGATTTGACAGAATTTAAACTATGTTTAAAGAGAACACTGCAGATATAGGAGCTTGTCTTTACCCTTTATCCATTGTCGTCATTGACTCCAAGTACTTTAGCTTTTTTGTTCAGGTACAAATGAACACAAGAATGAAGAAAAAAGATTTCAATCTACAAAAATGAAATTCAGTAAGACAGAAGGGTATGTCTGTTTTTCATTAAAACACAAAAGATTCCAATACATAGAAGTTTTTTTTTCTAAGAGGTTACAATGAAGACAAAAGAAGAGGTATTCATTTATCATCTTTGTTTTAATCTATATTCATAAAAAGAAAGGTGATTTGATTTTTTTTATTTTTGGAATTCACCTTTCATCATCATTTTTAACCAATTTAAGAAAATCCAATTTATTGAGTTCCATTTTTGTTAAATACGAACCAACAGCTCCAAAGAAACCCCAAAAAGAGAATTATTATTATTATATATATTAAAGCAATCCCTCCTTTCGCGGGAGGACGACACGTGGCACAGCCTTTTCGTGAGAGAATGACATGTGGCGCGATCTCAACAAAGTCTTCAAATCTAGAATACCTCTTATCTCTCCTAAAATCTCTCTATTCCCTCTTATTAATGTCATTACATTCGCTTAAGTTTTCTACTTCATCATGCATTACTATTACTATTTTCGAATTTCCATTATGTTATAAAATAGAATCACAATCTCACGTCCTCCCTAAACCGTCACCCTCAACTTCTCACAAGTCCTCTTTCTCTTCTCCTTCGTCCTCTTTCTCTTCTCCTTCCAGTATAGCTTTAGGTATGTCTATATTTTTTCTTCAATCAAAATTTATTTATTTATTTTAGTATGCCATTACCATTGTGACGATAATCTCCAACTGCAACTCCTGCTTTTCTTTCTTTTTTTTTCTCAGTTATCTTTGGCCATCAACGCATCTTTTTCTCCCAGAAAAAAGAGAACCCAAGATCGAAAATTGGAGATACAGAGAGAAGGGATAGAAATTCACCTGTTGTTAAGGACGAGAGAGAGAGAGAGGGAGCCATAGACGCAAAAAATGAGTTGCACTGCAACAAAGAGGTTAGGCAAAGAGCTCCCCTACCAGGTTTAAAAGCTGCACCCTTTATCATCTCAGACACATAGAGAGAGAGAGAGAGAGAGAGAGAGAGAGAGAGACTGCTTTTCTACGGTGACAATAGACGACCTTAGGCGCTTCCAGGCCTAGGATTCCGGCGATTTCCTAGGGTTCCAGCATCGGCGTATTTGATCATCGCTTCTTCCCTTCATCTCGACGTCTCCGTCGTCGTGTCCTGTGGCAGCTTCCGGCGGAAAGGACGAGAATCGGTGGAGGATCTACATTTGCTTCCGATATGAGATTCGACCACCGAAAGGCCTCGCATCTGGATTTCTGCGAGCCTGCTGCAGTAATTACACTCGAATGGAGGTTTTTGCCTTTGATTTTGAATGTCTGGAGCGGCTTCTAGAGTTTTTGATGATTTCTGTGAGTTGTTTGTTTGTAGAAACTCCTGTCAGTTCAGATTCTTTTGAGAAATCTCCTGTCGATGTTGAATGTGAGCTGAATGTTGATCTTCAGGGTCACTTTTTGTCGATTTCACAAGATATTTTTATTTTTGTCTCTTTATTTTTGGATTCCCCTGATTTATTTATTTATTTATATTTTGTAATTAATTCCCTATTCTTTTCTGCCAAATTTGTTTCACCCCCACCCCGAGCACGTGAATCCAGAATCCAAATAAATCTTCCTCTGTTTCTGCAACTGCTCTCACCCACTCACTCAAAACACAATGGGTGATGGGTGGGTAGGACAACCCGTTTGTGATGGGTTGGGGCCGTGTGGCGCTTGGCACAAATCTCATGCTCATCAATATCATTCACCCAAAGTTTCAATTATTTTCCTAAAAAATAGGTTTTCTACTCCATTATAAATTATAATTATAACTTATAAATAGAATCCTACACGCTTAGAACGAGGCCAAGTTTTAGATGCACTGACTGATATCTTTCCCTAAAATCTCAATTATTTAATTAGGCCATTGATTGTCGGTAATTGTAGTTTCATCAACAACTATTTAGCTATTCAAAATATCTTTCTCCATTTAACACCTATTCAACACCAAGTTCTATTCCCCTATTTAAGGTATGCTCTCTCCCTCTCTCTACTATTTATATCAAATCTCTATTCACTTATTCAATATCAAGCTCTATTCTTATACTCAAGGTATGTTTTCTCCCTCTCTATTATTTGTGTCAAATATATTTGTTTTTCCATTCATCTATATTTCATGCTTTTACCCATGTATTCTCTGTATAATACATATATATATTCAAAATTCTTATATTTGTATTGATATCTCTGGTTTAAGTTGCTCTGTATAATATATATATATATTTAAAATTTGAGTGTTTGCATTGATATCTCTGGTTTCAATTGAATTTTTTGTATCATGTTGGGTGACATCATATTTAAATTCTTTTACGGTTTAGCACATGGGTGGGATGAGATTGTTGACAAGTTAAAATCAAATTTCAAATTCTATGTAGTTTGTTTTGATTTTTTCTCATTTTATAAAATTGATATATTTTGTCATTATTTTAGCATTAAAATTAGAAAATAAAATGTGATTATTTTATTTAACAAAATACTAGCGCTTTAAGGCCCACACCCGCAGATGGGGCCATAACTAAGTTATGTCTCCATTGTCCTTATAGATAGTAACTGGGAGCCTTTGATTTTTTTAATACCTTTTTTTTGTTTAATTTTTATAATATAGTTTTTTTATTAAATGAATATACCATATCTAACTTTTTTTTTTGATTACTTATATGATTCCTATGTGATTTATTGGAAAACTAAACATGCAAACAAACATCTATATTGGTTCAAATATTTTATTCTCTTCTGCGATTTCCACACACTATGTTAGAATTTTCAAATAATGATATTGAGATGCTCCAACATGATACAAATACAAAAGTGACGAATATAAATATATTAATTTAATAATCCTAATTATTTAGTAATATTTTATCACATAATAAATATTTATATAGTGTTTACTATTGTTTTCAGTCTAGCAACGTAGTCATCAAGTATATGCACAACAACGTGAGGACAATCATTCAGTTGCTATGAATCAAGAACATTTGTCATCTCAAAATCAACATTATATGTATAAACTCGCTCGACAACAAAGGATGATTAAATGCCACAAATTTTCATTTAGAAAATGAGGTTTCACGGGTACATGAAAATACAGTTAATGACACAGAAGCACATATTCAACAACATTTATCATCTCAAAATCAACATTATATATATAAACTCGCTAGGCAAAAAAGAATGATGAAGCTACGACATTGTCGTCTATCAAATCATCAGGAATTACCAACTGTTTCAAATACCACAAATTTTTATATAGGAAATGAAAAAACTATTTAGATTAGAATTTTTGTAAAGCTATGTTTAATTGTATTCAATTAACTGATATGGTATACAAATTTACATTATTTAATGATAATGTTTTAAATTGATTTCGTATTCTCATAAAGGAGTACTACAAATGAGGAATTGGGTTTCAAAATTAGATGGTGGGGGTTAGTGTTCTTTCTTAAGTAAGTAGTTAGTTTTTAAAATTACGGATTGTGTATTAGAGTAGGGTTAAGGTATCTCTCAAATTTCAAACATAAAAGTATAGAAGGTTTTAACTATGGAAACTTTGCTGTGTCTGGCCCCAGTTGACAATCCCATCATGACATGTTGTGATATATGCACCACATACATTTTTTTAAAAGCAAATATATATATATAATAGAAATAGTCTTATTAATTCTTAGAGTTAAGCAAAGAGGATAGGGCTCAACTTTGGCTAAAACAAAAGAAGAATGCTAAGATTAAAAAAAAAAAGAAAAAAGAATGGAACTGAAACCGTTAATGAGAATAAAGAGCCAGAACCAAAATTGATTTCGTGTATGGGGTTGGTTTGGGCCTGGGTCCGGGTCCGAATATGTGTAGATAATGCTTCAGAGTAAAAACTAATTTTTAAAATAAATTCTCAAAATTTGAGGTATTTTGTTAGACCTCCGGTCCACGTGCCAAAGCTAAGGTGGATTTGGAACCGTTTAGGACATGAGTCTAAAAATATTTTTTGTCTTAATTTTAATTTACAAATTAAAGAAAAAATGATCTAACTTTTTTTTATTAATATTCTAATGAAACTCTACATGTAAGCTTCATTAAAAGTACATAAAAATATTTAAAAGTATGATTGTGCAATGAGTTTTATGATAATATTATTTTACAATTCATTTAAATATTTATAAAGAAGAATAATCCTATAAGATCTGCACAAGATGAAATAAGCGCAAGTGTCAAGACAACCGGAGAAGATGAATCAAGTGCAATTACTAAAATAAGTGCATGCCAATAAACAAATATAAACTTTTTTTTTACTTAAACCATATGTGATTCCTTTAATCATTCAAGGATGAGTTAATATTTAGGGTTTTTTTTTCACTCTCAACTTTTATACATACTATATTTTCGCTATCATTTATGTGATAATATTCATTAATACTTTATTTAAATAATTAATATTTTTTAATATGACTTAATTATTATTTTTTCATGGCCCGCATTGGGCGTGGGCCCTGAAGCGCTAGTATATATTATGGCAATACCCCCTTTCGCGGGAGGACGACACGTGGTGCAGCCCTCTTCGTGAGAGGGGGACACGTGGCATAATTTAAGGATTCCATTTATATTAGTCAGATTCTATCCAACCACATCTCTAAAATCGCTCTCAAAGGATTTTGCTGAAAATGAAATTCCTTAATATAAGGAGTGTATCCATATTAGTTAGACTCTATCCAACCACCTCTTTAAAATTTCTTACAAAGAATTTTGCTGAAAATGAAATTCCTTAAGATAAGGAGTCTATCATCCAGATCCAAGAGAGAACATACCAATATGAGTCCAAAATAATTAAAAATAGTAGGAAAGTACGATATTATCGAATTTTCCATGAATGGCCTAAAAGGTCAATGACGCCATTAGGATTACTATTAAAGTCGGTGACAGGAACATATTAGACTCATGGTTGCAGAGAAGTGGAAATTTGCTCTATACAAATCGGTAAATGCTGCTTTTGGGGTAGTCCTCATGATCACACAATATGAATTTCATGGTGTTGTTGTACCAAGTAACTCAGAGAGAAGAAAGACGAGCTGCTCTTTATTTAGAGGCATTCCTATTTTTTTGTTAGTTGATCTTTTTATCCAATACTTGGGCAGCCTTACGTATGTGCATGTTGTAGTTCTCTTCAACGATGAATTCTTCTTCTTCCCCATCCGCATAGTGCTGAAACTTGAAGGTGGATTGGTGAGGGAGGTCTAATTGTTTTCTAGACCAGGGATGAAAGAGAGAGATGTTCAAATCTATGTCAATAGTCATAAGCCAACCATTCTGGAATGACTCGCAACAGCGCTTGCTACGAATCTCTAGAAGACGAATGGTGAAGATCTTCTGCTTGGAGAGCCTAAAGAACTTGCAGGCGTCCGGATCTTCTTCTCTGTCTTCGTCTTTAGGAAGAATCATCACTCTTCCTCGCTTGGTTGTGAACGGGTGTGTGAGATGGTGTCATCGTGGATGATGAGTTGTAAATGATGCGCCCTCAATTTGTGATAATGGTTGTCCATTATGTCATAACTCTAGAGCACCCATCTTTATCCATCCATCATTAGGGACCATCTTTTTAATTAAAATCGATCAATTGCAAACACGTCTTTTGCTTCTCATTTATTTATTAACTAATATACATCATTCAAAGAAACAAGCCACATTTATTTTCTTAACGGGGCCAAATTTTGATCCAATCCAAGTTGGTGTACTCCTCCATGTGCTCATATTTTAAGAAGTCTCCAACACTCCCTAAAATCTCTCCATGTAAATCCATTCTTTATCAAATCTCTCTCCCTAATTTATTCCTCTCATTACAACTCCTCTTATACACCTTTCTATTATAAGCGTTTTTTTTTCAATTTCTTTCCCCACCCATCGCACTATCCCCATCATATAGCACGTGTCATAATTTTAATGCAACTAACTTTTCATAAAAATCCAATTTAATTAATGGCACAATGTATGGGCCCATTATCTAACATGATAAAATCTTGATAACCTTGTAGCTTCATAAAGTCTTGCTAAAAACTAATTTGATCAATAACAAAAGATGTGGGTCCAGGAATGGAAGCCCATTATTCAACTTAATATAACCGTGATAAAATTAATCAAATTTGACAAGTGGAGGAAGATAGGCCCTTAACTATTGATCCCACCATATCTATATGGGCCCCAAATACAACTACGTAGATATAATCCAACCAACTATCTATATGTACACTTAAGAGATTAATGTTTTTTTAAAAGATTTCAAAAAATATTCAAACTAATCCATTTTCTGGGATGGATGGAGAGACTCCATCAAAGTGGGCCACAAAAATTCAACTTGGTGAAAAATGAATTGAAATTCCTTCTCAATAGTCCTATAGTCCAATTAAGATAGCATAAAAAGGAAATCTAAAATTTATATGCAATGGATACCCACTGAACCTTGAAAGTTGGAATATGGAATGTTCGCTAGGTTGGACCCGAGTTTTTTTAGTAGTACTCTTATTCATGGTTATTGAACATGGTCCCACTACATTTAACAAATCCTTTTTATCTATTAAAGCTTCCCAATTAAAAAAAATTCATATATAGAATTCACCCTTTTTAGAAGGAAGATTTCATGGCAATCATCTCAGTGCCTCTCTCTCTGTGGAATCCCTTCTTAGTGCCTTTCTCTCTTTCACAAATTCCATCTTTTAAATAGGGATTTGCTATATGAAAGAAAAATGGACTCAGTACACTTATAAAAAAAATTATATAATAATAAATGCTCAAACTACCTTCACCCTCTTCTCTCCCCATTCACCTTCGCCTCCCCTTCCCCACCTCACCCTCCCAGCCACGATCTCCTTGTCTCTTCCTCTTCCTCTCCCTCTCCCTCTCCCTCCCCCTTTCTCTCTCTCTCTTCCCCTTTTCCTGCCTACTCGATCTCCCTACTGCTGGGAGATTGAGGTCTCCCTACAACAGAGAGATCCAAGCTCCCCCCATTCCCATTCCCATTCCATAGCCCCCTCATCCCCCCCTTCTCGTTCGGCCAAGACTAATAGAACATTATTTTTTTGTTCGGCCTTGTAAGGCTGAAAAAAAGTGTAATGTTCAACCTTGTATAGCTATCACAACCCAGCCCAGAAATCGGGAGTTAGAGAAAACCTAACCAATGACACACGTACTCCTGTGCACGTACACCTAGATCTCATCCAAATGTACAGACACAAGGAATCAATCACACGTGCAAGCAAGTGTACGCGGAAGCTGTAAGTATCATGGTATACTACAAGATAATAAAAGATAAGATGATTACAAAAGATTAGACTGATTTACAGCAATGTACAACAAAATAGAGGGACCAGTCTATAAATGCAAAATACAAGTATAAAACAAAACCCAAAATACAATCCACAGAAAAATCCCCCAGATAAGCGAAGACATAAATAGAGGGGAAAACAAAATGATGCAAACCGCTTTCAGAAGAATGGATCAAGTCCACTCCTCTAGGCCAGAGGAGGCCTCAGGTGTCTCTCCTGGAGTTGGGTCGACCGATGCAGGATCAGGAGAGGGATTTGAGCCTGCAACACTAAGAACAACTTATAAGTACAACGACTTGGCAAAATATAAGCCACAAGAAGATAACACGAATTGTGTCTATCAATGAGCAAAAGGAGTAATGCAAAGATCCATAGTGATCATGTCCATATACTAGGCAAATAGTGCATATGAATAAGTATGCTATCAGAATCATACACAGATAACCTGTCAAAGTGGCTACTACATTTGTCATATTCTTCCTTTCGAGAGCAATCGATATGAGAACATAATCGACCGGGCCAGGGTACGAATGGGTCTCCAGTTCCCGGGCCAGGACAAAAGCACTCTGCAGAGGCGGTCACACACTATGCCAAAGTCAACCCCGTCGGGTATCTTGAGGCTGAGGCTAAGTAGTGCCATATATAGACAATCTCAATCAAATCATATTATGCACATCAATCAATATCACATACATATCACAATCTATCACAACAAACGAAACAATAGTAAGTGCATCACATTCGGATACGCAATACGAATAATCATCACTGAGGCAAGAACTAAGTACTTCACACGAGCAATAACGAATACACAGTAGTGGATTGTTCCTGTTTGGGCTTCGTTCTAGGGATGTTGCTACATTTCCCACAGATTTGAGAGGTTCAGCACAGACTGCGTAAGAGGGCAAAATCGAACTCAATATGCAGTGCCATTCAAATTTACGTTAAGGAATCAAGATCAATTACAAGCCAATCCTAATCTAATTGTCTAGTATTTCTAACCGTGCATGTTGATGTAGTTTTAAGGTGTTTGATCTACAATTGTTCAATCGAGAAGTGTTGCATCTTATTACAAAAGTGTATCAAAGTCCTTTAAACCAGCACCTATGGGAAGGTGCTTAACAGTTGGATAACACACATGAATGAATCACAGCCCGAAGGATCATTCATGCGATATATATTTTCCATTGGGCAAGTCGAGTTATCTACATTCTACCTCGAAGGCCCTACACGGTCTCAATATGAACATATCCCATTCAGTTAGTTTCACTGGGTATACAGCTTAGCCTTGTTTTGCTCTACGGCTTGGCCATGGCGAGGTCACGGCTTAGCCGTATGCCAATGCACGGCTTAGCCGTAGCTTGACCGTAGAAGAGTAGCAGATTCGCCAACTCTCGGTTATTTCAGGTGTCACCCTGTATTGATCTACGGCTAGGTCACGGCTAGGCTTACGGCTTAGCCGTAGTGTATTTTACGGCTCAACCGTAGCACATTTCACGGCTTAACCGTGGGTGCGCTGGGTCGATTTCCTGATACAGAAGTACAGAAATAGCGAATTCTCAACTGAAGGAAGCAAATAAGAACAAAACTTACTCAATAGGGCTATACATCAATGATCCATACAAGAAGAGTACACATACACACAATCAAAGATTACCAATAAGTGTTCAAGCTACTTGTGCTTATACTTGCCTCAAAGGGAAATTACACACACACCAGTTGTTGTCTTGGGCTCAATCCGCTGTCCAAACACAATTCTACTTGTCAAACTCTCAAAAATGCAAGGGCACGTTGCATACATGCACCAAACTGACATAGGAGGAAGACCAAAGAGGAAAACACAACGAAACACAAGACATACCGTCGAATCCACGCGAAGATGACGAGTGCACTGCTCTCTTTCTTTAAACAAGGAAGAAATGAAAGAAAGAGAAAGAGAGATGAACGAGAGAGAGAGACGAGCAGAGAGAAGACGATAGAGAAGAAGGGAAGGCGGTGGTTGGGTCTTTTATAAGATAAAGATGAGTCAAAATTGTAAGAAAGTCCACAAATTGACACAATTTACAGTTCGAGTCAAGTGGTGATCTAACGGGTGTAAACGAAGTCGTTAGCATTTGAATCAATTATGAAGATTGACGAGCTCAACGATATACACGCGTTGACATCAAGATGATGTAAAACTGACACTGTCCGACAAAAGCGGAAATTATGAAAAAGGGCTCGAAACTACTTAATGAAGTCAAACTCAACCCAACTACCTATTCATTGCTCAAAACCAAAGAAACAGCAAAACCAAGACACACTTAACAATAATATTGCAATTAATTAGATACTAATTAGGATTAAGTTGGGTCGAAGTGTTACAAGAGCCGAATAGGTTGGAAATGGAATAAGGAAAGGAGTGGAGAAGAAAAGAGAAAGGAGAGAAGAGAAAGGAAGAGGGAGGGGAGGGAGAGGGAGGGGAGTGAGATTTGGCGGCTCCCTCCATTGGAGCTGCCAACCATCATCGGAGGGGGAGGTGGGGAAGGGAGAAGAGGAGGGAGGTGGGGAAGGTGAGTGGGGAGAGAATAGGATGGGGGTAGTTTAGGCATTTTTTTTGTGAGTGTGTTGAGTTCCTTTTTGCTTTCATATAGCAAATCCCTTTAAATATTATACAGGTGATACTCTAACTTGGACTATGTGAATCCACCAAATTTAATAAGGTACGGACGTCATGCTCCAAACTACATCTTATTTTGAATTCTTTCTATTCGATTTGGGTGACGATTTTGTTGCAAAGATAGTGGATTATTTTTCTTTTTTCTTATACCAAGTAATCTATATTTAACAAACGACTTTAATCTTTCAGAAAGATGTCTTAATTTATTCCACTACTGTGGTAACTAAGATGAGTTAATATAGGCATTTGCGTTGGCTGCGAGCCCTGCAACGTTATATATATATAATGAGAATAGCCCTTTGTGAGAGAAAAACCTATTTTTACTTTTTAGAATTGATTTAAATAGTTCTATTTTAGATATTGACCTAGACTTTGATGCTCCCTAGCCTAACACGACTTAGCCATTGATAGTGCAATGTCGGGCGGAGCCTAATTTGTTTAGGATTTAGACTTGAAATGGCCCATGTAAAACCCTATATCATAGCCAAAGAATAAAGCATGCGGGCTAGGATCATCCACTTGACAAATATACAGTTTGAGTTTGAGATATGTGCAGGGCCCAGTAATATATAAAATATATATTTATTTTTTGTAATGATCTTGAATTTTATGACTGATAATCAAAAGTTCCCATTTTGTAGAAGGCCTACACCATGTGCCACCGTAATCCTTTTTATAGCTCATACGCAAATGGCCATTGATGCAATTATTCTTCTAGGTCTAAAAACACTCCTCTTTAAAAATTATTCAAAGTGAGAGGCTTAGTTGACCTTACGAGTTTTTGTACATTGGATTATTCCATCTAATTCATTTCTATATAGGTTTTTCTCTTTATTGGGTTTACAGATTAAATAAGAAATTATCTAACTTTTTTCTATTCTTATTCTCATAAAACTCCACAGGTACATTATTTTTTATTTAGTTTCTAATATGATATTTATTTTTTCGAGAGTGTGCCAAAATATTTAAAATTATGTTTGTGTAATGAGTTTTCTATTAATATTAATGTACAATTCATTTATATATTTATAAATATTTTTAGCTACAAATAATGCAATTATTAGACAAGGCCAGTGCCCAAACAAGGCCCGCGCCCTGCAGCATTATTATATATATTATGACAATACCCCTTTTCGCTGAGGGCGACACATGGCGCAGTCTTTTCACAGGAGAGCGATATGTGGTGCACTCTGATAAAAGTTCTAAAATCCATATATTTCTTATCCACTCTCTTTCCTATATATTTTCCTAAAATCTCTCTCTAAGCAATCCATCGTATCAAATTAATCTAAAATGAACTTTACATGCAAGAATGGACCTTTCAACCTCAACACCTTCTTCACAATGACTTATGGTATTGGCTTTGCCGCTTTCACCGCAACCATTGTACATGTGTTTGTATTTCATGAGGGTGGCATTTGTCTATAAGTTTCAAGATAGGAGGCCACCTTTCATCTCACTTTTAACTTATTATAAATCCTATTTTCATTTTATTCGCACCGTTGAATTGATTATATGTAACCATCATCAATCCAACAATTGCTTTAAATTTGATTAAATTCAATTTAGTGTCTATAATTGGAATTTCGGGTGTATTTACCATCTTAATCAAATAAGTCAGAGGAATGTATATTTAAGACAATTGTGCAACATGAATTTATCACGGTGGTATCCTTACATGGCTCCACATTTCTACAAATAGCATACAAATAAGGTTGACATAAGTCCTTTATTCCTTTTTATGGGGCCCACCTGATCATTGCAATCCACGGTGAGAATAGTACTGAAGAATCTCATCATAAATGGGAAGCCCACTAAAAATCTCACAAGAACATCATTTGCAAAATCATATTTCTGTCTTTATCTTTTTCAATAGTAACTATCCAAAACAATTTCTACAAAAAAAAAAAAGACACTATCAATAATAAGAAAATATGCATATGTTAAAACAAACATAAAACAAGATAATAACCCCTTTAGCTAAAGCATCTGTTGCCTCATTGGCCGATGGCCGTGGGAAAAGACAATTGACGTTTTTGGCAAGATCTTTCACCTCATTCAATAATTCACAACTTTGTATAACAATGGTTGCTATTATAGGTTTTTCTTTTGCCCCTTTGCATAGAGAGACCCAGAAAATCCAACTTAGATGGTTTATGTGAAGGAAATATGGGAAGAAGAGGCAAATGTTAAAAAAAAAAAACATATTGATTTTTAAAATGTATGGGGGTTTTATAAAAATTTTTAATTTCTTTAGGAAAATGGGTAGGGGCTTCAACTCGGGCCCAGGGTCCACCCCTGCCCAACTAGGGGTTGGGCAATTCGCATAAGACGTGGTTAACCCCTCAATGGCGTATGTTCAAATAACACCTTAGACTTATTTGATGTACATTTGCATGGCTTTTGTGCATGCGTCTGAGGAAATAGTCCTATTAGGTTATATAATATAGGTAAATGTCATTAAAAAAAATTTTTACACTTACAATAAGATTATGACTCACGTTATCGGGGTTAAGTATAACGTAATCATATGGTTAAATATTTAAAACAAAAAGAGGAGATTATAGGTAAAAATTGAACATGGGTCATTTGACCAAGAGTTATGGGAGGTTTCACCAGATGAGTGCATTCTATTTAGGCCTATATTACTCGGGTAAGATTGAACTTGATTTAGTAGTTTTTTTTAGGATGGCGTGGGTATCTATGAGGCATCGAACCCAAAAGGACTAATTCTTCGAGTTTACACTTGCTAAACCCATATAAACAAGACAAATCTTGGGTGATTTTTAACGCAAAACATGGGAGTGAACCTAAGCCTTAATTAAGTCTAGGTGGGTAAATTGAGTTTGATTTATTATGAAGGTTGGATTGGTCAGTTAAACTCTATCCATACCACATCTCTAAAATCTTTTAATCTTCTTAAAATCTATAATTGATTTTCTACACAGTATTGAGTTTTTCAAATGTGTGTCGGGTTCATATGTAAATACGTGATGTGAATAAGTCAAAAATTTGAGTTTTGAACAAGATATGGGTCGGTGAAAGAAAATGTAGATGGGTGGTCATAGTGAATGGAAAGATACAGACTAAATCATGGGTCGGATAAACTATAGCCGAATGATGTGGACCATACCTCTAAATTTGTTTGAACCACAGCTTAGTTAGGTATAATGTATATATTTAATGTTTAGATATAAGGCTACAGGTTTGCATATAATTGAACCCACAAGTTTATACAAAGGGCCATGCTAAACCCAGGCCCAAAACATGAGAATATATTTAAATATAAGATTTATTGAAACATTATTAAGAAAAAAATTGTACGTTACCTTTTTTCTATTAATTTTTTTATTTTTGGTTTATCTTTTACCTTTTAGGTTTTGGAGATAGGGACGTATACATAATGAATATACATAGGTAAAAAAAAAATTAAAAAACATATATATTAATATTTCTTTTTTTGATATATCTTTCTATTTCCACTCCCCCCTCCCCCCAACTTTTGTGGGTTTTATAAATTATTTAAAAATATTTACTTTTGTTTGTTATTAATTTTTCCTATTTATTTCAATTATTGTATTTAGAATAGTAAATAATTTGTGATAAGAAAAACTCTTTTAAAAAAAGAAACCTAAGATATATGTTATATATTCATTTGTGATAAAAAAAACTCTTTAAAAAAACCCCAAGATATAAGTTGCGTCAATTTATATAAGTTTCATCCTAAACTTTGGACTTCAAGTGAATATCTTATCATAAAAACCCTTTAAAAATAGAAACTCAAAATATAAGTTGCATCAATTTATACTCTCTTTCTTTCTCTTCCTACTTCTCTATTCCATTTATAAATCATGACGATAGAAGAAGTAGAATGGCCGCATATTTTCTCATTCTTTCGTTGGAAAGATATATAAGTTAACGTATTTTTCTCTCACTTTTAAGCATGCATTATATTCTATACAATATATAATTCTCATGTCCCTTATATTGTTGATAAGACTTAATTATTTTTTTTGTGGCCCATGGCTAAGCGTTACTCTTGCAATCCCATCTCAATGCCCCAAGTGGTCCATATGAATCCACCAAACTTGACAAGGTATGTATGTTATGCTCCTAACTGCATCTTATTTTGAATTCCTTCTATTTGATTTTGGTACTTACAAAGCTAATTATTATATTTTTAAACTGTTTCATAGTAATCTGTAGCCCTTTGACTAGCACTATTTAGATTTACTATTTACAGAGGCAATTGTTATTTTCTTAAACTATTTATAGTAATCTATAGCCCTTTGATTGACACTATTTAGATAAAGAATTAGATCCCTAAACCTTACATTGTTTATGGTAATTTATAGCCCAAAATTCTTGATTATTTGTTTTTTATGAAAGAAATCTTGATTTTTTAATCATTAAGTCATTGCAATCAATAGTGGCGTTCTTAAAATTCTTAAGATTATTGAAAAATAGGAGTTTTAGGAATCATGTTAACCCCAATCCAATCAAATTTGCGTATCATCTAGCTGTTATGTTAATCAAGTTAAAATATTTATCTATTGTATATATTATGAAAGAATTGTTTTTAATTTTTTTTATTGTTAGATACATTGCAACTATAACAGTTGTGAATCACACCAACCAACATTATTCTTATTGCACGATAAAGTACTTAAAATTTTCATAAATGTGACAGAAGAAGAATTTCAAGAATGTGCGAATAAGATATTTTATATTTATCTTTATTTACATAAAGTTATTTATTTTAACTATCAACATGTATATATATAAATGTTAAAATTTTAATTATTTTGCATGTTAATTGGTTTGAACTATTGAAAAATGAAATAAAAAAGCATTGTGGAAGCAATATTTATTTTATATAAAACTAGACTCAATGATGAACAAACTAAGGTTAGAAAGCAGTATCCCAGTCAATAAAATTGAAGAAATTAGCTACTCTGAAAAATCAACCAACCTATTGTCAGAAATTGAAAATTATAAGTTTTATTTTAATTCCATCAACACAATTTCTTTCATAGCAATTTCTTTTACTAATTTATTTGAATATTTACTTTGCAGTATCAAATTATAAAAAAATGTAAAATTTCAAAATGTTGGATCAAGTACTTCCATTGCAATACTGAAAACACATAACTTTATTGAGACAAGCTCACAAATTGAAACAAGTGACAAGTTAAAAGATCTGTAGAAGATGAAACAAGTGCAGCTGTCGAGAGAAGTGGAGAAGATGAACTAAGTGCAACTACTGCAACAAGTGCATGCTAATAAACAAATATCAACGTCTTTTTTTCCTTAGACCACATGTAATTCCTTTAATCATTCAAGGATAACTTAATATCAACTTTTTTTTTTTCACTCTCAACTTTTATTCATCTATGATTCAAAGAAAATATTTTTCTCCCTTGAAAAAAAATAAAGATTCAATATTTTAACTATGTTTTCGCTATGATTTATATAATAATATTCATTAATATTTTATTTAAATTATTAATAATTTTTAATAATACATAATTATTATTTTTTTATGGCTTGCGTTGGCCACAAGCCCTGAAGCACTAGTTATATATATTAAGAAAATTCCCTCTCTTTGCGAGAGAGAATGAAAGCGCAACACGTGGTATTTTAAAATCTAAAATATCTCTCTTCTTCCCTAAAATCTCTACATGCCATCCTTTCTCTCTACTATCTTATTTAAAACACCTAAAATCTCTCGCTATACTCATGTCCATATACATATCACTTTAACAAAATTGGCTCCACAAAGACTTCACCCATTCATAAGTAGAAACATCCATATAATACATGAACTCATCATCTTAATCTTACTAGAGTCAATTTGAATGGCATTCATCGTAGTAATGGTCTAGATCACCATACCGTGGCCCGAACATGTAAAAACTAATGCTTGACTCACTATACAAAAAATCTAGGGTCGAATACTGACTTTACGAACAACATTTTTTTTTAAGTATATACATCATGGTCCCACCGAGTAACCCAAATAAGATAGAATTTTTAAATGATACAATTTTTAAATTGGAGTATACACATCATGGCCGCACCGAGTAACCCAAACAGAACACTTCCTATATTTGGTTAGCATGTATGTGACTCTCATGTCATATCCAAAAGGCAAAAATTTCATAGTTGGCTTCATCATTATTATTTTCCATCAATTTTTGGGGCCCACTATCAGCCAAAATTTTTTTGCTTTTCAATTTTAATACCAAGTCTGAATAGTTTCTTGGTCCCATTGTGAAGCACAAAATTTTTTCTGTTAGATCTCACAATTTAGAGGGGGCAATTGCCATTATTTTTTTATCCATTAATGGGGTAATAATTGATTTCTATGATAGGTAGGCATACATAGGACCCTCATGTTAAATCAAAGCAGTAAGAATTTATGGTCCACTTTTAGATTATAATCGATTTCATCTTTGTTATTTTTCATCAATCTGTAGGGCCAACTATTAAAGGTTTTTTTTTATTTTTTTATTCCAAGTTTGAAATTCCATGGGTCCCATTGTGAAAGTTGATTTTTAACTTTCAAATTTCACAACTATATTTTAGGGCCACTTTCATAGCCAAATGACTATATTTTGCTACATTGTGGAAGTCACTTGATTTTAAAATCCACATTTATTCTTGAAATTGATATTTAATTTGTACCCAAGCACAAATATATATATATGTATATTAATATGCTTTGATATTATTTTTATATTAGCTTATATGTTTTTTTTCTTTTCTTTTTTGGCCCTTGTTGGGCACGGGCCTTCAGCAACCATTCTTCTTGTAGGTACTCGATCCGCCTACCTGTATTTTGGATGGAGATAGCAAGCAATCCGCATCCAAGAACAAAATACTGGTTTCCAAATCAGTGAAAAGTAAATATTTCTTTAGAGAAATAAAAACCTAGAAGAAAAATCACCAGTCCTCCATGAAAGGTAACACTAGGAAGATGGAATCCAAAGGTTTGAAATGCCTGGATAAAAAATTAGCGTAAATTTTTTATCCACACCTGTCTTTGACTTCGCCTCCTCGCATGCGAACCCTAACGGAGTGGCTTTTTCTATGAAAGGTAGCAATCGGAAGATATTCTATGCAAATCGATATTGGTGTGAAAAAAACAAAGACACCATCGCACCTGTCAATTGACCAAGTAAAATTAGGGTCTTCTGTTTAGATAAACTGATTCAAAATAAGGCATAGAAAGATATTTCTCAAATTCATCGAAAGAGGGGGAAACTCCTAATCTTATAAATCCGTAAAAAAATTGCATATGACGATTGGAGGAGGATGATGAAACAGGAGTTCTTACCAATCTAGAAATTGCACAAGGATTAGATGACGAGGAAAGAGAAGTTAGCAGGTGACTCATTGCAAAGGGATATTTCTCTTAATAGAGCTCGCAGCATGTGAAATGCGACATGCCGATGGCATCTAACATCTTAAATGCCCACTCAAGATAAAAAGCATGGGCAGGAGCGGAGGAGGGGGAAGCTGACTGCATACAAAACGGTGAACGAGCTAAAGTCCAGAAGAAAATAACACATTTAGGAACCTAAGGATTCATGGGAAAAAAATAATAAAGAAGCATGGAAAAATGGGCTACTAACTCAGATTCAAGGATTTAAACAGGTAATTTTTAGATTTGGCCTTCTTTGTAATGCCTTGGGCCCGAGATTAGGGTATTACGGATAGACCCCTGATGTAGCACGCGTAATCTCGTAGTAATTCATGTTGCACTAAGAAAAACATGGACCACTATGAGAATAATTTCTCATATGTACGGATGATCTATAATACATGCACATTCAAACTAATTACGGAACTTAGTGCTTAATGCACCCAATCAACACCCTGCGATAGTATAAAAGCCTAAATAAATACCAATTTAACATTTCATAATTAAACTACTTAAAGAATTATCAAAATGATCATAATCTCATGCATAATACTAATATCTGAATGCATATAAAGTGATAGTGTGGAAAGGCATAACGGTCAAAGGCCAAAAGTATAATACATATTCTCAAATGAAATAAACATAAATAAAGGCTATAGTCATGGTAATATAATTAAACGAGCTATCATAGCTCAAATCCTAAATGCCCAAAGGAAGCTATATCGCTCTATAGATACGTCTATTAGAAGACGTCATTTGGTCTCCCCTTAGCTAGTCCTAAAGGTACCGTTGTGGCAACCTTCGGGATCGTGTTAATAATCTAGTCGGGATTAGGGCCTACTCATGCGACATCAAGGGTAGCACCTAAATACGACAACTTAACAGGAAATAGGCCAGTGAGACACTAAACATATTGTCTCAAATATATTGTCCCAAATAAAATTAAAGATAGTACCAATTCAATGGAGCAAAAGCGAAATCTGGGCATGCTAGTATAAGATAAAGCATAATCACAAAGAATCAAGATAATAGAATATCATAACTGGATGGCAAACCATATGGCTATAATCCTCCCCAAAGAGAGATAGATATCAGAACAAAACGGGAGATTAGATAGTTAATCTAACTGGCCAAAGGAGCATCGACTTACTCCATAGAATACCAACTGCAGAGGTGCATAGAATTCTAACCCATACTTAGCCCTGTCGGGTCTCATAGAGTCCAACCTAGTGATGCCAACTCTATGAATCAATATAGCCAGAACAAATAGCACCATCGTACTCTTTTACTTACCTTCTCAACTAATTTACTAACTTAACATTTATAATAATAGAATCATAATGATATCCACAACTAATCGTAATATCAAAAGCAAATGTGAAGATCATGAAAGGAAAATAACTGAACTAGTAACGTAATAAAAGAAATATAATTAAACTGATAACATAATGAAGGGATTATAACTAAACTGATGAAGGATCTAGAAGTCACTGCAATATTCATAATTTCTAATTAATTAAGAAATAAGGATGATTTACAAATCAAACTAATTAAGATATTCGTGTCCTTAGTTTTCCACTTCGTCATGACCATAAGGATTCCAATGTCATGTGTTACAGAAATTTTGGTTTCGCATTGTGTATGAGTCTGGACAACGGCTTCCTTATACCCATATACGAAGGGCATAACATTAGAACTAACCGAATCATCTAACAAGGATGAGTGACAACTAACACTTTCTTTATTTATCTCATTCGATTTCGTTGGATAAGGTTACATAGTCATATGATTCACCTAATAATTCTAAGGTGATACTTGACCACGGGTAAGTCTAAATGTGCCTAATAAAAGGTCTAGTATAGCTAATCCAATCTAAATAGGAAATGGAAAAAAAGAAAGAATAAATAAATAAATAAATTAGGTTTGCGCTCGATCAGGCTTCACAGAAGCGAGCACGCTTGAGCGCATATGAACATGAGCTCGAGCGTGATTTACAAAGACGAAATAACTAAAAATTTTAACTGTGCACTCGAGCGCGCCGACTCAGGACCTAGATCTAAGCTCTGTTTTTGCACCTAAATTTCTACAGCTTTAAATCTACTTTTCCACCTGCATTAATACATGCATTCATACTCCGAATCTTCTATATTTATGGTCATTTCAACCTTATTCTAAAACATTTAATGCTAACATTCATTTATTCTATTTAAAATCTATTTCCAACTCCCCATAACATTCTCATTTATAAAATAAATAGAAAATTAGCTATACCAACATGCTAAAAATATAGAAATTTCAAGAATCAATCACAACTACAATCATATATGTTACTACTTACTTAAACATGCCTCATGGTGCTCCCAAAATCCAAATGCAAGGCTTTATGTACAAACCCCCAAATCCACTAGCTCACCTAATACCCTAATAATGCAATGATATGAAAAGAAGAAGAAAATATGAGATGAATGACATGAAAGAATGAATAAATGAAGCTAAGATTGACAAAAGTCTATTCCTATACTATTTAATGGCTTACATACTAAGGTGGATTGTATTTCTTACCTCAAAAGTGGTGCCAAAGGGTGAAGATGAGCTTTTCTCTCTAAACAAGTAATAAATGGGTAAAAGGGAATGTAGAGAAGAAAATGAACATAACTTCTAAAGGCTGAAACCTCTCTTTCTCACACACTCCAGGCTTGTAGAAGTAAGTAAGATGGAGTAGGGAGCGCTTTGAGGGCAAGGTTTCTTAATTATGAGGCATAAGGAGCTTTTGCTTTGGAAAAAATGCCTTTATATAATGCTAGGGTTGCTCCAATAGTTCAGGTATTTACTAGCAAGTCCATAGGATTAAGTTATTTTACAAAATAGGTCATAGTAGTCCCACATAGGTCACTTAGGTTTCAAATGAAATAGGCCTACCAATGTATAATGGTAATCACAATTAATGCACATGACATGATTAATGACATGATGACATAATGCAAAGTTAACTAGTTAAATTACCAAATTGGTCCCTAAATCTACTTAATTAAGAGTAAGTTCCCCAATCTACCTATCAATTATGTAATTAAGATTAAAATACCATTAATTAGAAACAAACATGAAAAATTAGCAATTAAATTCTAGATTTGGGGCCAGAATATTACATTCTTTTTTAATCTTTGTTGGCATAATACATATGAAAGCTAAGACATTGGCATTAAGTTGCATTGTATCAATTCTAAGACCCCACAAATACAGATTATTATGTACTAAATATCTACTTGGGAATATCAGTTCGCAACCTGTTGATATTGGTGTAAGCAAATATTTTCTAAGGGAGAAATTAAAAGCTACACACAAAAAAATAACCAAAATTGGTGGGGGAAAACACAACGCAAGCATGAATCTACAGCCGGTGAGGACAAGTCTACTTCCTCAATAAAAAGAAGCGAGTAGAAGTCGCCATGTCTGTCACATGCATCTCAAAAACAACTTACCTAAAGCAGCATGTAGAGACAACACAAGATATGGGTAGAAAGTCTACATATGCTTTAAAACTATGCCTAGAAGATACATACATGAATGATATAACAGATTCCCATTCAAATATTAAAATTTAGGCACCTTGACATGGATCACATATAATGATTAATAAGAAAATAATAGAACATGAGAGAGAGAGAGAGAGAGAGAGAGAGAGAGAGAGAGGATGTAAGAACATCACTATAAAATATAAACACGAACATAAGAATGGAGTAAAGAATCAGGCCCCATTATCTGTGATTCATAGATCCAATGAAATTCACCAATGAGTTCGCGCAATGATTTTTTCCAGCAAGTGCTAAACGATGTCCTTTGATTGCTAAATATCATTCAACCAAGAAGACAGAAACTTTAGATTAATAGAACCTGCCACGCAGCTTGCTTGGGTACTCGGCATCATTATCTGTGATTTATTCAGTTCACAATCTGTTGTGTAATCTTAGAAATGGCCGCAAAGGCGTAATGACTTTTTCCAGCAAGTGCTCAACTATATTTTTGACTGCCTATTCCAGACACCAAAGCACCACCAAACATGCCTCCAAGTAGACGAGTATTTACAGTCTGGTGTATGGCTGCTCCATGTGAATCTAATATATGCAACCGGAGATACGTTCCATGTTGAAGATAATGCATGATTAAGGACCAAGAAATGGACCCCACATCAAGAAGTTCAAACATATCTAGATAAGTTGAGCAAGTGTGGCCATAGAATTGTACGTGTCCATATTCTCTATTCAAAACATCCTAAAACAAGCTGCATAAATTCAGTAATAAACCTAGAATTTCTGAAAGCAGAAAATTGAAATAAATCTTAATTGATGAAGTTGAGAATGGTTACAAGATTTGAGTTTTGCAAGAACCTCTGATACATCCATTGCACTTAAAAGTGAGGTGTCTGATGTGGCTCCATTGCTAGCTTCAATGTGTAAAGGTAACTGAAGCGAACACAAGATTTTTCGGTTTCTCTTGAATAGAGCTTAGATCGAGGCCAAGGAAACACAACTAAATTATAAAAAAAAGTTGGAGAAATTAAAAACGTGGATGTTGCATATCTACATAGAAGTTTAGGTGAAATTACGGAAAGATGGCCACTTCACATTGCTCAAAAAAAAAAAAAAAAAAAAAAAAAAAAAAAAAAAAAAACAACGAAGCATCAACCAATGTACTTCAACATGCCACTGCCCTGCCTTCTTCAACTACCTTTTATATTCATTCCAATCAATGCCTGTGAAACAGCAGACAATAAATAAGAAAGGAGTTAGTCGTCTATTATCATATACTGACCACTCTGCCTATATCATAACCAATTACATGCATTTCTTGAGGTATTATGCGGTGCTAGCTTTACTAAAGGAACTGCATCGTCTTTTCATTCTCTTTATATAGGAAAAGTATATTCAGATTTCCACAGTAGGGGAAAAGTAAATGGTTAGAACTCAAGATCCAGGAAAATGATGCATTCAGATTTCAAACTTCAAGTGCCATATCTTTTCATTATATTCTTACCATCTCTGGCAGCCAATGATACCATGATATCATCAATCCCCTTCTCCATTCCCTTCTGCCCACACATGTAGACATAGGTATTGTCTTTCTTTAGTAATTCGCATAACTCCTCAGCATACTACGCCATTCTCATTTGAATGCATACCTTTACTCCTTTCTCATTTGTTTTCTCTCTGCTAACAGCGAAGTCAACCCTGAAATTATCCGGTGCCTTCTCTTTCATCTTCTCAAATTCCTATTGAGCACAGTACAAAAAATATTCATCAGTGATGTGTCTCAACTATCAACAGGCATAAAGGTAACTGACTTCGAATGAGTTGAAAGGACAAAGTCAAGGAGAAGAATTATTCTAGTGGTCAAACCTACCTCCTTGTAAAGCAAACTACTTGTAGGAACACCCAAGAAGAGCCAAGCAAGACCATGAACTGCATTACAGTTTTAAATAGTCACTCATCCAACGACAACTCATTTGAAATTGAAAGTTACAATGAAAACTCCCATGCGAGTTGCATGAACAGCCCTTCAATCAAGCTCGAAGTTGACAACAATAACTAAGTAATATTAAAAGGTACTGATGGGATGGATGGTTATGAAATACAATGGCATATGATTTTCAACCCAGAATGTTTAGTATACAAAGATCTTAAAGATGTACAAGTAGCGCACAATTAGATGATCCAGACAAGTAGCATGCTGTGCCATTTTATTCCCCTAGAAATCCCAATGATAGGAAGTAAAACCCATCAATTAATGTACTAAAAATAGATGGTTAAGTAGATATACAGCAATGGTTCTCTGCCAACAGAAAAATAAGCCAAAAATTAGATGATCTTGAAATTGGGTTGTCCTACAATGCTTCTTTTATCAATGATGATGCCAATCAGAATAATGATCTTGAAATTTACAGCCCACAGTGTGGAGCAGGAGTGGAAGAAGGATTCAAATGGGGAAGCTTGAAAGTAGCGTTTTTCAAATGTAACTACAGTGGCAAATGAAATAGGGCAGGGAGCAAGATCCTGAAGCAAGAGCAACAACTTGGCAGAAGGCTCCTACTTGGCTACTTCTAACATCTGGATTCTGGAACAACAAAGAAAAAGGTTGCAATTTTAGAAAATCAGGGCTCAAGGAAATTAAGATTTTGTTTTTTAAATAAATGTCATGAGGAAATTAAAATTTATGATATAAATAGGTCAGGGATATGGCCAGATGACACTAACTCTCCTTTCCTAGAAAGCGAGTATATAAATAGGTCTGCGATATGGCCGGATGGCACTAACACTTCTTTCCTAGAAACAGAGCATTTTTTATACGATGGTATCCTAGTTATAGACATTATATTGAAATATTACATTTCATCTCTGCCAAAACCACATCATATTGCCCTAAACATCATCGCATCATTTCAAAGTGTACTGGACTATTATCGGTAATGATGTTTGCATGGCCATTATGGATTTCTTTTAGGTATTCAAAGATGCTTAACCAGGTGAAATCCAGCCTTCTTGTTCTTGTGCCTAAATTGCAAAATGCATTAACTCCAGACAGATTTAGACCCATTGCTTTGACAAATGAGCTGTATAAAATTATAGCTCGTATTTTGGTTGGCATGTTGAAGCCTCTAATGGTTAAATTGGTAGGTCCTACCCAGTCAGCTTTTATCCTTGGTAGATCTATTTCAAACAATATATTGCTTGTCCAAGAACTATTACATAATTTGCATTTGAAGAAAGGCCTCCCCCGAATGTGTCTAAAGATAGACTTGGCTAAAGCATATGACAACATGTGGAGGGATTTCCTTAAAGCTGCTCTGAAGGCAATGGCTTTCTTGGATCATCTCATCTCTATCATCATGGCCTGTGTTACTATTCCCGTTTTTCTATACTAATTAATGGTTAAGCTATGGGATACTTTCTAGCAAATCATGGGCTACGACTAGGTTGCCCTTTATCCTCGTTTCTATTTACAATTGCTATGGAATTTTTTTCCACTTTGATGCATCAGTGTGCTGTGTCACGCCACGAAATCCAAGGTCCTTGGGACCCTCAAATTACGAGGCATGACGGGTCATAACAATTGATTTAAATAAATTCCAAACTTTATTAAATAATCCAAATGGAATAACATGATCACTATCCCATACAAAACAATAAAATCAATCCAGTGACATAATAAATAAATCTGAAGTGAGAGTGATCCTCAAAATATAATAATTAATTTCTCAAACTCTAATAAAATCTTAAATCAATCCTCCGAATCTAAGGCTAAAGTCCCACAGCTCATCCCTCAGTCCAATTCTACAAAACAAGCTAGGTTTTCTCGGGTTCCAGCTTAACCTCAAAATCTGTGGAAAAAAAACAAGGCTGAGTAAAACTCAACAAGTAGTATAAACCATAAAACCTAGCAAACGGGTAACAATTTAAGAAATCAAATTTAGAGTGATGGTTCGCATATACAAGGTATATCAAGTAAGGTAAGTGCAATATCTTGAAAGTGACAATAAGGTAATGTGACCGAAATTCAAGGTATTTCAAATAAGTGAGCAAATAACCAAATCAACAAATAAAAAGGGCATTTCCACAGTAAAAAAAAAACATCTAAGTGTGCTCGCCAAATTTAGGCCTGAACAAGCACAAGGTACCCGCCAGGTACAAATCGTTTTATTTCCAAACCAAATTGGTACAAGGCCCAAGAATACCGGTAATCTCCAAAACGAAGTGGGAGCCAGCTGCAGACTAGCAACATCACACAAAGGAGTCCTAATCCCAATGTCATACCCAAAAGGCCTAAAATCCGCATGTGGGTGTACCACAGAGCATTGCCCATACTTTAGAAAATACTTAAGAGTACACATATCAAATTCGAAAATTCAATCCCTTTTCAATCACAAATTTAGCCAAGGGTTGAGATCGCAATTGACTAACATGTTATCAAGATTTTTGACATTCTTCAGCATTTTTAAATCCAATGATAACTAATGATCAACAATAAATTTCATGAAAAATCAATTGTAGCATGAAGGTGGCAAGGAAATAGGACTACGTCTAGCATAACCATCATGTATAAGCATATCAAAGATAATAAAGTATCATAACAATCCAAGATTATTTCAATAGTTCAAAGTCTCACATATTTAAATCTAAAAAAGATAAGGTTTGAAAACTCTATGGCTACAGAACCATGGTAAGACTACTTGCCTCGATTGTCAGTCCTTAGAGAATTTGGCTCGTTCTAATTTGCAAGTCCGATGAGAGTTCCTGTTATAATAATAGGTGAGCAATTGCTAAGATTTGTATTGGTAACTAATACACTAGTGGGGGCCCAAGTAAAATTAAATAATTCTAACCTACCTATATCAGGTGGGTGCGTCTAAGTAATGGGGTCAAATGAGCTTATATCGAGTCACTCAGTTAATAAATGATGAGAGGCACAACAAAACTCACTTATGCATGTGAGTAGATTAAGTGAGGTATATGTGGGTTGGCTCAAAGGAGGAAAATGCAGATGTTGCAATTAGTTGGCACATCTTGGTTTGGGCCGAGGTTAGGATATATGAGTGGGCCCTAAGTGATCTCATGTTATGCACAAATTTGAGGTGGCCAAGAATAGTGTGGTCATGCACAGAAGTTAAGTCATTGAGCCGAACTTGATCTATGGGTCACATGGCTTGATTGAGTTAAATTTGTATTGACAGTTTATGTATTTGTTAAGAAGTGAGTTTAAGCATTGATGAATTATCCTGATATACGTATATATGTAGTTGAGCCAGGGATTAGATGACTTGGTTCGGAAAAGAAAACAAGAATGAGGGTACAGTAGGTTGGAGGGTTAACAGGTTGGGGCTTAACTTGAATGGGATGGGGTTGGTGCTAGCTAATGGTGATGATGAAGACTTGGGTTGCAGTGATTGGGCTGAATTATGGTAGGTACAGAGAAGAAGAAGAAAGAAGAAAGAAGAAAGAAGAAAGAAGAAAGAAGACATAATGAAGAAGTTGCAGAGAGAGGATTGGCGATAGTGATGGATGGGTGTTAAGGGTGGCTTTTAAAGAAAGAGTGGTGCTACTATTTTGGCTGCAGAATCATGAGGAATGAGATTCATAGATGAGGGGAGATGGGTTCTAAGAAACTTTGGATTTAGTCAATCACATCAGATGGCCCAGCCCAGCGGTGATGAAACAGGGAGAGTGATAGCAGGGTTATATTTGGCTGGATGAAGAAAGAAAAAACAACAAAAAGAAGGAAAGAAGGTGCAGAAAAGCGAGCAAGAGGAGAGCAAGGAGATGGGTTCAATGATGGAATTTGTCTTGGCATGGGAGAAGAAGAAAGAAAGATGAAGAGGAAGAAGAATTAAACATAGATGAGTTCTGGGTTTGAATGATGCAGAAGGTAGCCCGAGTGTGATGTGTGCCAATGTTGACGACGATGATAATGCTCGTGATGATGGCAATTTCAGTGATGAGGGGTTTGATACCATGGTATGAGTGGAACAACATGATAAGAAAACAAAAAAAGTCTATGCTACCATTAGAAGCGATTAAAGTAACCTACTATTATAGTGATTATAGTGTATTGCAAAAGAGGGAAAGAAAAATGAGAGAAGATTACCTTGAGTAGGGGAAGAAGAGATGAGAGAGACTTAGATTCGTATGTGATTCAAGGGAGGAAGAGGGTTTTCTATTTATAAGAAGATAAAAGCAAGAGTCCCAAAAGAATTTTTAGTCTTAGACAAACTTAGCCATAGAAGCTTAATTCGAATTGAATTTCAACCCCAAGTAGAGTTGGGATAAATCAATATAATTGAAAAGGTTTAATCCAACAAAACTCCAATTTGAGCACAACTCTCGGATTCTCAAACTCTTGTAATTTATGGGACCTACATAGTAGCTAATTAGTTAACCAAATTTAAATAGCACAAAATCACATATATATAAGAAAATGGTAATCACATGTCGGGTCCAATAAGATTAAAACAAGGGTCAATATTAATTCAAATTTTATATATATATAAAGGACAGGTCATTACATCCTCCCCACCTTAAGAAACTTGGTCCTCCAAATTCAACTCTTCTGGCTCTTGTGGCAGAAAGAGATGAGGGTACTTTCCCTTGACAACATCTTCCGGTTCCCATGTTGCTTCCTTAGAGGTATGGTATCTCCAAAAAACCTTGACCATAGGGATAGTCCATCTTTTCAAAACTTTTTCAACTCGGTCAAGAATCTCGACAGGTTCTTCAATAAAAGACCAATCATCTTGAATCTGAAGTGGTTTGAAGTCAATCGCATGAGATGGGTCTGGAGTATACTTCTTGAGCAATGAAACATGAAAAATATTATGTACATTAGCAAACTAAGGTGGTAAAGCAAGACGGTAGGCGACGCCCCCAATTCTTTCAAGTATTTCAAATGGCCCCACATACCGAGGATTCAATTTTCCTCTTTTACCGAATTTGATGACTCCTTTAAGAGGAAGAAACTTTCAGAAAAGCATGATCACCTTCTTGGAATTCTAGAAATCTTCATTTCTCTGCATAACTCATTTGTCTGTACTGAGCAATTCAGAGTCTTTCCCGGATAGTCTTGATCTTTTCCATCATATCTTTAACCTGATCAAGATCATACAATCTCTTCTCACCGACCTCATCCCAACATATCGGAGAGCAGCAATTTCTTCCATATAGAGCTTCAAATGGCGCCATTTTGATGCTAGATTGATAACTATTATTATAGGCGAACTTGATCAAAGGTATGCATTTTTCCCAATCTCCTTTGAAATCTAAAACACAAGCTCTCAGCATATCCTCCAAAATCTGATTCGTCCGCCTAGTTTGGCCGTCTGTTTGTGGGTGAAATGCCGTACAAAAATTCAATCTGATTCCCAAAGCTTCTTGCATGCCTCTCCATAAACTCAAAGTGTATCTAGGGTCTCTGTCTGAAACAATTGAAGATGATATTCCATGCAATCTTACTATCTCATTCACATAGAGCCGTGCCATATAGTCAAACGAAGCTCTTGCTTTGTATGGCAATAAATGAGCTGATTTGGTAAGTCGGTCGACAATGAACCATATAGCATTTTTACCTAAACTAGTCCTTGGTAATCCAACAATAAAATCCATAGCCACGTGCTCCCATTTCCATTTAGGTATTGCTAAGGGCTACAAATTTCCTCCGGTTCTTTAGTGTTCTACCTTTATCCCTTGGCAAGTTAGACATCTAGAAACATATTTAGCTATTTCCCTCTCCATATTATTCCACCAATACCTAGCCTTCAAGTTATGATACATTTTGGTACTACCAAGGTGAACTGTATACTGAGTGTGGTGATCTTCCTTTAAGATAATATCTTTAAACTTCGGAAAATTATCTTCCTTTGAAATACAACACACCATCCTGAAAAGAAAAGTCTGGCCTTTCATCAATCCTCCTAATTAACTTAGCCAATTCCGGATCATCCATTTGTTTATCCTTCATTTGCTAAATCAAAGTTGGCTTGATTGACATGTTAGCAAGGTGAACCTTGTCATTGGTAACCGCAACATTAAAATCAAAATCCTTAAAGTCTCAATTAGCTGCCATTCTTGATACATCATACTTGCTACTATTCCTGAGGATTTTCTACTTAAAGCATCAACTACAACATTGGCTTTTCCCAAGTGATACAAAATTTCAAAGTCATAGTCCTTGATGAATTCTAACCACCATCTCTACCTCATGTTTAACTCGTTTTGCGACAACAGATTTTTCAGGCTCTTATGATAAGTAAAAGCTTCAAATTTCACATCATATAGATAGTGCCGCCAAATTTTCAATGCAAAAACAACAGCTACAAGCTTTAGGTCATGTGTGGCATATCCTTTTTCATGATTCTTCAATTGCCTAGATCTATGCGATGACCTTACCATATTGCATTAATACATATCCTAACCCTGTATGGGATGCATCACTATACACAACAAACCCATCATCTGCTGACAGTAAAGCCAAAACAGGGGCTGAAGTAAGTCACTTCTTTAATTCCTGAAAACTCTTTTCACATTCCTCCGACCACACAAAGGGTTCATTTTTCCTGGTCAACTTGGTCAAAGGTGCAGCTATTGAAGAAAATTCTTGAACAAAACGTTGGTAATATCCCGCCAAACCCAAAAAGCTCTGAATATCCGATGCTGACTTAGGTGTCTCCCAATTAGCTACAGTTTTTATCTTTGCTGGGTCTACTGAAATGCCATCCAGAAATACTACTTTGTCCATCCAGAAATCACACCTACTAAGTTTAGCATAAAGTTCATGTTCCCTTAATAATTACAAAGCAATTCTCAAATGTTGCTATGTTCCTCCTTTGTCCGAGAATAAATCAAGATATCATCTACAAATATCACAATGAACTGGTCCAGATATTTCTTAGACACCCGATTCATCATATCCATGAATGCTACAGGGGCATTGGTCAAACCAAATGACATCACCAGAAACTCATAATGTCCGTATCTAGTCCGAAAAGCAGTCTTTGAAATATCCTCATCCCAAACTCTAAGCTGGTGGTATCCAAATCTTAAGTCAATCTTAGAGAAATACTGAGCCCTTCAAAGTTAATCGAAAAGATCATCAATCCTAGGCAGTGGATTCTTATTCTTAATTGTAACTTTGTTAAGCTGCTGGTAGTCTATACACATGCGCATACTCCCATCTTTCTTTTTAACAAACAACACAGGTGCACCCCAAGGTGACACATTGGGCCTAATGAATCCCTCATCTAATAAATCTTGCAGTTGCTCCTTCAATTCTCTAAGTTCTGCAGGGACCATATGGTAAGGTGCTTTGGAAATAAGGGTGGTTCCAGGCATAAGATCTTTAATAAAATCCATATCACATTTAGGGGGCAGTCCTGGAATTTCTTCTGGAAACACATCTGGAAATTATCACACTACTGGGATATCGTCTGAACTTTTCCCCATTGACATCTCGGTCACAAAAGCCAAGTAGCATCCACTCCTTTTACTGAGTAACTTCTCAGCCTTCAGTGCTAAGATTTGTGTAATCCTAAAAGCCTTTCTTTTTCCTTGGAAAGTAGTTGTCTAGCAATCTTAAAAGTAATAGTTTTAGCATAACAATCAATAGAAGCATGATAAGAGGCTAACCAATCCATTTCCAAAATTATATTAAAGTCATGCATATCTAACGGAATAAGATCTGATAAAAAGTCATGCTCCTCGATTTTAACAAGATTCGATCGATAAAAAATATTAGTTTCAACATGATCACTGATAGGAGTAACTATGGTCAATGATCGATTCATGGATGCAGGCATAACTACTAATTTAGTAGCAAAAGTAGGTGCAACGAAAGAGTGGGTGGAGCCCAGATCAAATAAAACCTTAGCATGATGTTGAGCTATTGATAATGTACCTTCCACCACAGCCTATGAGGCGCTGGCATCCGCCTTGGTTATTGCATAAACTCTGCCTTTGGTGGGTGCATTCTGATTATTCTGGGGAGGCCTACGTTGCCATGGAGGCTGTTGCTGAGGTCACTACTACTGTTGCTAGGGCTTTTGTTACTGAGTTTGCTGATTTACCGCAGTTAAAGCACAACTTGTTCTTCTTGTAATAGTCTTTCTCATGATGACGACCCTAATAGAAGGTACATACAATCACTGGGGTCCTATGGTTGTCAGCTCGCTACTGCTTTTGATGTTGACCTTAATTTGCTTGATTAGCTCCATGATTCTTGTTTGGTGGTCCCCTCTTATGATTTCTGCCATGGTCCTGTTTGTCTCTAAATTGCTCGGTGAGTGCCAAAGTGGCTTCTACCTTGAATGCCTAGGCCACTAATTGACTGTAGTCTTCCAATTCGAAACTCGCCACTTGTTTCATGATAATAGGCCTGAGCCCCCTTTCGAATTTGTCTGCCTTAGTTGCTTTGTCCAGAATCAAATGAGGCGCATACCTAGATAGTTCTGTAAATTTAGCCTCATACTGTGCAATGGACAAGCTTCCTTGAATTAGGATTGCAAATTCTTGCACTTTCTGTGCCTTGATATGCTTTAGAATGTATTTATTATTAAACTTTTCCCTGAAAACGACCCAAGTAATCTCAGTCTTTGCTTCATTCAGAGCTTCTTTTTTAAACTCCCACCAATGCTCGGCCTCACCTTTGATTTTATAGGTGGCCCAGCGCACCTTTTCAACTTTTGCGCACTTCATTGCCCGAAATGCCTTCTTAATATCTCTCAGCCATATCTCAACTATCATTGGATCGGTGGTCCTGCTAAAGGACGGGGGATCATAACCCTGCTCTGATACCAATCTATCATGCCCCGAAATCCAAGGTCCCTGGGACCCTCAAATCATGAGGCATGACGGGTCCACAACAATTGATTTAAATAAATTCCAAACTTTATTAAATAATCCAAATGGAATAACATGATCAATATCCCATACGAAACAATAAAATCAATCCACTAACATAATAAATCCGAAGTGAGAGTGATCCTCAAAATATAATAATCAATTTCTCAAACTCTAATAAAATCCTAAATTAATCCTCCGAATCTAAAGCTAAAGTCCCACAGCTCATCTTTCGGTCCCAATTATGCAAAACAAGTTAAGTTTTCTCGTGTTCCGGCTCAAACTCAAAATCTGTGGGAAAAAACAAGGCCGAGTAAAACTCAACAAGTAATACAAACCATAAGACCTAGTAAATGGGTAAAAAATCAAATTTAGAGTCATAGTTCGCATATACAAGGTAACTCCGCCAGTTTTTACTGCTGGTCCCAAGCCCGGTAAAGGAGGAGGGTTGTGTCAGGTAGGTTGACAGCTAGAGTAAAACTTTGTCACTACCCAAACATGAATTCTGATATAATGGAGGAACAGGATTTATGTAGCTGACCCCAACATGATTGAGATAAGGCTTTGATGATGATGATGATGATGATGAGTTCACATATACAAGTTATATCAAGTAAGGTAAGTGCAATATCTTGAAAGCGACAATAAGGTAATGTGACTGAAATTCAAGGTATTTCCAATAAGTGAGCAAATAACCAAATTAACAAATAAAAAGGCATCTCCGTAGTAAACAAAATATCTAAGTGTGCTCGCCAAAGTTAGCCCTGAACCAAGTACAAAGTGTCCGTCAGGTACAAATCGTTTTATTTCCATACCAAATTGACACAAGGCCCGAGAATACCGGTAATCTCCAAAACGAAGTGGGAGTCAGCTGCAGACTAGCAATAGCGCACAAAGGGGTTCCAATCCTAATGTCATACTCAAAAGGCTGAAAATCTGCATGTAGGTATACCACTGAGCGTTGTCCATACGTTAGAGAATGCCTTAAGAGTGCACATAGCAAATTCGAGAATTCAATCCCTTTTCAATCACAAATTTAGCCAAGGGTTGAGATCGCAATTGAATAACATGTTATCAAGATTTTTCACATTTTTCAGCATTTTTAAATCCAATGATAATTAATGATCAACAATAAATTTCACAAAAAATCAATTGTAGCATGATGATGGTAAGGAAACATGACTAGATCTAGCATAACTAACATGTATAAGCATGTCAAATGTAATAAAGTATCCTAACAATCTAAGATTATTTCAATAGTTCAAAGTCTCACATATTTAAATCCAAATGAGACAAGGCTTGAAAACTCTCTGGCTAAAGAACCATGGTAAGACTACTTGCCTTGATTGTTAGTCCTTAGAGAATTTGGATCGTTCTGATTTGCAAGTCCGATGAGAGTTCCTGTTATAATAATAGGTGAGCAATTGCTAAGATTTGTATTGGTAACTAATACACTAGTGGGGGCCCAAGTAAAATTAAATAATTCTAACCTACCTATATCAGGTGGGTGCGTCTAAGTAATGGGGTCAAATGAGCTTATATCGAGTCACTCAGTTAATAAATGATGAGAGGCACAACAAAACTCACTTATGCATGTGAGTAGATTAAGTGAGGTATATGTGGGTTGGCTCAAAGGAGGAAAATGCAGATGTTGCAATTAGTTGGCACATCTTGGTTTGGGCCGAGGTTAGGATATATGAGTGGGCCCTAAGTGATCTCATGTTATGCACAAATTTGAGGTGGCCAAGAATAGTGTGGTCATGCACAGAAGTTAAGTCATTGAACCGAAATGGATCTATGGGTCACATGGCTTGATTGAGTTAAACTTGTATTGACAATTTATGTATTTGTTAAGAAGTGAGTTCAAGCATTGATGAATTATCCTGATATATGTATATATGTAGTTGAGCCAGGGATTAGATGACTTGGTTTGGGAAAGAAAACAAGAATGAGGGTACAGTAGGTTGGAGGGTTAACAGGTTGGGGCTTGACTTGACTGGGATGGGGTGGTGCTAGCTAATGGTGATGATGAAGACTTAAGTTGCAGTGATTGGGCTGAGTTCTGGTAGGTATAGAGAGGAAGAAGAAAGAAGAAAAAAGAAAGAAGACATAATGAAGAAGTTGCAAAGAGAGGATGGGTGGTAGTGACGGATGGTTGTTAAAGGTGGCTTTTAAAGAAAGAGTGGTGCTACTATTTTGGCTGCAGAATCATGAGGAATGAGATTCATAGATGAGGGGAGATGGGTTCTAAGAAACTTTGGATTTCACATCAGATGGCCCAGCCCAGCGGTGATGAAACAGGGAGAGTGATAGCTGGGTTACATTTGGTTAGATGAAGAAAGAAAAAACAACAAAAAGAAAGAAGGTGCAGAAAAGCGAGCAAGAGGAGAGCAAGGAGATGGGTTCGATGATGGAATTTGTCTTGGCATGGGAGAAGAAGAAAGAAAGATGAAGAGGAAGAAGAATTAAACATAGATGAGTTCTGCGTCTGAATGATGCAAATAGTAGCCCAAGTGTGATGTGTGGCCAATGTTGACGACGATGATAATGCTCGTGATGATGGCAATTTCAGTGATGAGGGGTTTGATACCATGGTATGAGTGGAACAACATGATAAGAAAACAAAAAAAGTCTATGCTACCATTAGAAGCGATTAAAGTAACCTACCATTATAGTGATTATAGTGTATTGCAAAAGAGGGAAAGAAAAATGAGAGAAGACTTACCTTGAATAGGGGAAGAAGAGATGAGAGAGAATTGAGATTCATATATGTGATTCAAGAGAGGAAGAGGGTTTTCTATTTATAGGAAGATAAAAGCAAGAGTCCCAAAAGAATTTTTAGTCTTAGCCAAACTTAGCCATAGAAGCTTAATTCGAATTGAATTCCATCCCCAAGTATAGTTGGGATAAATCAATACAATTAAAGAGGTTTAATCCAATAAAACTCCAATTTGAGCACAACTCTCAGATTCTCAAACTCTTGTAATTTATGAGACCTACATAGTAACTAATTAGTTAACCAAATTTAAATAGCACAAAATCACACACATATATATAAGAAAATGGCAATCACATGTGGGGTCCAATAAGATTAAAACAAGGGTTAGGATTAATTGAAATTATATATAAATATATATATATAAAAGGACAGTTCATTACATGTTGACTCTATGTTCATTCTTTCACCCTATTGTAAGGCGGATGTTACTATATATCATATTTTGTTTGCAAACAATGTGATTATTTTTAGCGAGAGTTCTTTACTTGCAACAAGGAACCTGAAAGCTCTGCTAGAAAATTTTGAAAGATTTTTGTGATTGGCTGTGAACTACGAGAAAAGCTCTATTCTCTTCTCCAACACATTAGAAGATAGTATGCCATCTCTACAATGCTTGGAATGGTGGAAGGCAAATTCCCATTCCGATATCTAAGGATCCCACTCTCTATGAAGAAGTTAAATTTTCAGGACTGTAAGCCTTTATTGGATAGTTTCCAGCGAAGACTATTGGGCTGCAAATCTAAAACACTTTCATATATAGGACAGGCAGAACTGATCAGATCTACACTCTCCACATTACATTTATTTTAGGCCACTGTCTATATGCTCCCTCCATCAGTTTTACAAGCTATTGGGCGGCTAATGAGAAACTTCTTTTGGAATGCATGGACAAACTGTCACGCCCCCAAAACTGGGCCGGATCCAAACCCGGTTCTAGGGGTGTGAGAATTGGGGCCAATTAAAAATTTTCTAATGTAAACAACAGGGGCCCCAATTCCGGGTAGATCGAAGTCCTTCGTGAGGCTATGCTTGGTGATCAAGCAACCATAATCACACGCAGAACTAAAATCCATACTCATCACAGACGAATATCATATAACAATCGTGTACCAAATCTCATTAATGATAAAATCAAGGTCAAGTGCTTCGAAGCATAACAATTAAAGTTATAATTTCGAAACAAATAAACTTAAATTAATAAACTAATGGCCCAAACATGGCCTTATTACATAGTCTAAAGTCTCGAACTCTACACCAACACTAAGACACCCCAGATGATGTCCTCGGTGCTCCACTCAACAACTCCGCCATTTGGCGGAATTTCTTGCGTCGCCTGACCCTCCGGTTCGGCATTAGTAATAGAACCTAGAGACCAAAAGTAGTGGGTTAGATTGACATAATCTGAGAAGAGGGTAAACTGTAAGCAATGGATTAATCAACTGAATTAAACATAATATTCATTATGACCCAAAATATATCAGATGCAAACTCCAATGGCATGGACGCACAAAAACAGGTATCCCTGCAGATACTATATACAGAAACGGGTATTCCCGAAAATAAATATACAGAAACAGGTATTCCCGCAAATAGATAAACAGAAATGGGTATTCCCGTAAATAAATATATAAAAACGGGTATTCCCGTAAATAAATATGCAGAAACGGGTATTCCCGCAAATAAATATACAGAAACGGGTATTCTCGCAAACAGATAAACAGAAACGGGTATTCCCGCAAATAAATATACAGAAACGGGTATTCCCGCAAAATATATCAAAAGGCACAGCTGTATGCTATAATCCACAGTACACGCTGGCCCGATGGCATACGTCCACCTCCGAACTGCAGTCGGTCAGATATATATAAATAAATGTGCATATTTACAAATACATATGTATACCAATGTAGAATGAACCATGATATGACACCCTTAATCCTAGTGTTTAAACCAATATCAATTGAGTATTTAGACTTTTAAATTTGAAAGTGTATTATGAACGTGTGTCAATTCAAGTTCTTTGAGGGTAAGCACTAAACCACCTAACGGACATAGTTGGTTAAATATATACATGAGAACCAACCCTCCATCACAATGAAAATGTGAATCCACGATACTAATATCCTACTTTTAGTGCCTATCATGTGGCGCATCCCGAATCTCACATTCCTATTCTGCATTTAGCCCAATTTTCATCTGAACATTCAACTAACTTTTCTAAAAAGACATAATTCATCTAATCCAATTATATATATTTAGCGTGTTTTACAAATTAGGTAAAAGATGTTTAAACTACAAATCCAAATTTAAATCAAGTTATTGTTAAACAGGCCCAAGGCCCAAGGCCCAAAGCCCATCAATGTTATATCTCACGTGGAATTGATTTGGTCAATATTGAGACAGCTGGAATTGATTTGGTCAATATTGAGACAGTTGGAATTGATTTGGTCAATATTGCGACAGCTTTAGCTTTCCTTTCTTAGAATAACAATTGTTGTAATTAGTTGCTTTCTTAACTTAGATTAGTGATTGATACAATTAGATGGTTTTCCTTTCTTAGAGCCTAGATTATAGGCATGTAAATACCTATATAATGATGTACAATCTTCATAGAAAAACACATAAAAATTATTGCATTCTCAAGAGTATATTCAAACTCTTTTTGTGATCGTGAATTTGTCATGGTATCAGAGCAAGGATCAGGGCAGTCTTGATCTTAGACATCTTCCAACGCCTTTAGGGAATAGGGATAGAGAGAATAAGTCTCTCTCGTGCAACAAATAGATTCAGGATCTATTTTCAAGAAGTTTCCAGCAACACAATGCCAGCGATACCTTCTTCCTCTCGTCAAAGATATTCTGTTAGTGGCGCACTGTTGATCGATCAGATCAATTTCAGAAATCACCCACTCATGGTCGCCTCATATTTTTAAGGATATTAGTGATTTTTCAAGAATTTTTCAGAGACTCAAGGTTGGTATTTTACTCATTCTCAAGATTTACCAGAAATTTATATTGTCTTCATCAGGACCGTTGCAATGGAAAAATCTGAGGTCACATTGATTAAATTTACGGGAAAGAATTACCCTGCCTGGTATTTCCAATTTCAAACATACCTCGAAGCCAAGGAATTGTGGGAACTTGTTTCTGGCACAGAACCTAAACCCACTGAGGATGAGAAAAAGATCTCTTCTTGGCATACTAAAGATGCCAAAATCAAATCATAGATTCTGAGATCCGTTGAGCCCCATCTGATAATGAATCTCAAGCCTTACTTTACTTCTAAAGCCATGTGGGGCTATTTGAAGAAAGTATATCATCAAGATAACTCTGCACGTCAATTCCATCTTGAATGTGCAATTGCTGAATATACACAAGGGACTTTGTCAGTACAAGATTATTATTCTGGATTCCATACACTGTGGTCGAAATACGATCGTATTAAGTATGCAGATGTGGATGACAATGTGTTGACAGTAATCCAAGACCTTCAGGCTTTTAGTCAGCGAGATCAATTTTTGATGAAACTACGTAATGAATATGAAAGTGTCCGCTCTGCCCTAATGAATCGGATGCCCTTACCTTCATTCGATGCCTGCTTGAATGAACTCTTACGAGAGGAACAACGCCTTACGACCTCGGCTCATATTGCTCAACAAAAGACTGAAACCTATTCAGTCGCGTTCTCGGCCAATAAAACTTCTCAGCCTCCGCCTCGAGACTTGAGCAAAACCCAATGCTATAGTTGTCAGAAATTTGGGCATCTTGCATCTCAATGCAAACAGAAAGTCTGTAGTTACGGTAAAAAGTCAGGACATATCATCTCTGAATGTCGCCGCCGTCCACCACGTCCGTCAACACAGTATCAGACTCCACAATATCCGGCTCCGCAGTATCAGAATTCACAGTCTCAAATTCCACACGCATATGTGGCTTCCTCGGTTATGCCTATTCCTACATCTGCACCCACACAGCCTGGGCCCTCATCATCTCTCACTCCTGAATTGGTTCAACAAATGATTATCAATGCCTTCTCTGCCTTTGGTCTCTCTGGTAAGTCACCTTCATCTTCTACTTGGTTCCTTGATTCCGGGGCGTCTAATCATATGACGTATTCCCACACCCCTTTCTCCAATCTGACAAGTTACAATGGCCATCTTCAAATACAAACTGCTGATGGCGGCCATGTTCCCATTACTGCTATCGGAGATATCCCTGGTCCCATCCCATTGAGAAATGTTTACCTCTGTCCTAATTTAACTTCCAATCTATTGTCAATTGGACAACTTGTTGAAAATAATTATAACATTTCTTTTTCTTCTTCTGATTGTGTTGTGCAGGACCAGATGTCTGGGAAGGAGATCGCGAGGGGGCCTAAGTGTGGACGCTTGTTTCCGCTGGATCTTTTTTAAATTTCTAGGAATCAATTTGACAATAATGTATTTTGTTTTTCTCTTAGAGATAACTGCCGGTTGTGGCATAATAGACTCGGACATCCTAATTCCAAGGCTTTGTCCCTTATGTTAAATTCTGGTTTATTAAATAAATCTCTTGGTTTATCTTCTTTTGTGCCTTTTGATTGTGCTACTTGTAAGCAAAACTCTTCCGTTTCCTCATTCCACTTCACACACTTCTCAGTGTTTTGAGTTAGTTCATAGTGATGTATGGGGAATTGCCCCAACTCTTTCCCACGCTCACTATAAATATTTTGTGACCTTTATTGCTGATTTCAGTCGGTTCACATGGGTCTACTTTTTGCATTCAAAATTTGATGTTTTTAATGTTTTTAAAATATTTCTGGCTTTTGTTGAAAATCAATTTTCCACTTGCATTAAAATCTTGAGATTTGATTCAGGCGGGGAATATATGTCCTCTGAGTTTTAATAGTTTTTGCAAAACAAAGGCATTATTTCTCAAAGATCTTGTCCTTATACTCCCCAGCAGAATGGAATCGTTGAAAGAAAAAATAGACATGTCCTTGATGTCACTCGTTCCCTTCTTCTGGAATCATCGATTCCTACTCGTTTTTGGGTTAAGGCACTGGCTACGGCTGCTCATCTTATCAATCGTATGCCATCCACCTCCATTGAAAATCAAAGCCCATATTACCGTTTGTACAACACCGCTCCATCTTATGATGATCTTCATGTTTTTGGCTCCATTTGTTTTGTGCACTTGCCTCCTTTTGAGAGGACAAAACTCACGGCACAATTAGCTCAGTGTGTGTTTTTAGGTTATGCACCCTTCCAGAAAGGGTTCCTTTGCTATGATCCTCACATTCGTCGTTTTCATACCTCTAGGAATGTCATCTTCTTTGAACATCAGTATTTTTTCAAACACACATTGATCCTCCTGACTCCTCTTTTGTGTCATTACCTGGTTTTTCTGAAGGCTCGTCAGTTGTTCGTTTTAATCCTACCTTTGTGTATCACAGACGGCACAGCACAGCGCCTACTAGTGATCCCCCTCCTGATCTTCCTCCGGTATCCGGTTCCGGCCATACTTTACTGCGTCGTTCCACTCGAATTTCGGTACCGCCAGACCGTTATGGGTTCTCACATACTTCCTTAATGGCCACTTTGTCTTCTTCTTCCATTCCATAATCATATTCTCAGGCTGTGCAGGATCCGTGTTGGAACAAGGCTATGCAAGATGAATTGGATGCGTTAGCGCACAATCATACGTGGGATATTGTACCATCTCCCGTGGGTGTCAAACCTATTGGCTGTAAGTGGGTTTTTTCTCTCAAGTTGAAATCTGATGGCACTTTAGATCGATATAGGGTGCGTCTTGTTGCTCTTGGAAATCGGCAGGAATATGGCATTGATTATGATGACACTTTTGCTTCAGTTGCCAAGATGACCACCGTCCGCATTATTCTTGCTGTTGCTGCATCTCAATCTTGGCCTCTCTATCAAATGGATGTCAAAAATGTGTTTCTCCATGGTGATCTCAAAGAAGATGTTTATATGCGTTTGCCTCAGGGATGCTCATCCGGCACTGGTATGGTTGCTAAACTTTGTCGCTCCCTCTATAGTCTGAAACAAGCTCCTCGCGCATGGTTTGAGAAATTTCAAGCTGCTCTTCTCCGCTTGGATTTTCATCCAAGCGCATATGATCCTTCTATGTTTTTACATCATGCTCCATCCGGGATCACTATACTCCTTGTAAATGTTGATGACATCGTCATTACCGGTCCTAATGCCGAAATGATTCAGAAGCTCCAAGCGTCTCTTCGTGAGTCATTTCAAATAAAGGATCTTGGCCCTCTGCACTATTTCCTCGGTCTTGAAGTTCATCAATCGCCTACAGGTATAGTTCTCAATCAGCACAAATACACTATTGATCTCATCGCCTTGGCTGGTCTTACTGCTTCTGCTTCTGTTGATACGCCAGTCGAACTGAATGTCAAACTCAGTCGCGAAGAAGGTGATCTTCTTTCCGATCCTACTGCCTATCGCCAGTTGGTTGGCAGCTTGATCTACCTCACGATCACTCGCCCCGATATCTCTTATGCGGTCAACCTGATGAGTCAATTCATGACTGCTCCTCGTCACCTTCATCTGGCTGCTGTTCGCCGCATCATTCGGTACCTTATTCGCACACCGACTCGTGAGTTGTTTTTTCCATCCAACAATCCTCTAACTCTCAAAGCTTATTCAGATGCTGATTGGGCTGGTTGTCCGGATACTCGCAGATCGACGACTGGATGGTGCATGTTTTTGGGTGATAATCTCATTTCTTAGAAATGCAAGAAACATGATAAAGTTTCCAAATCCTCTACCGAGGCAGAGTACCGCGCCATGTCTGCTGCATGCTCCGAAATTCTTTGGCTCCGTGGTTTGCTTTCTGACATTGGTTTTCCAGCAGCAGGAGCTACCCCCCCTCTATGCGGATAATACCAGTGCTATTCGGATTACTGAAAATCCGATTTTTCATGAATGTACTAAACACATCGAGGTTGATTGTCACTTCATCCGTGATGAGCTTAAACGTGATGTCATCAGCCTGCCACATGTCTCCACTGACCTTCAACTTGCTGATATTCTCACCAAAGGCCTTCCGCGACCACGCCATCAGTTCTTGGTTGACTAATTGATGCTTGTTGATTCTCCCGCATCAATTTGAGGGGGGGTGTTAAACAGGCCCAATGCCCAAAGCCCATCAATGTTATATCTCACGTGGAATTGATTTGTTCAATATTGAGACAGCTGGAATTGATTTGGTCAAGTGGAATTGATTTGGTCAATATTGAGATAGTTGGAATTGATTTGGTCAATATTGAGACAACTTTAGCTTTCCTTTCTTAGAATAACAATTGTTGTAATTAGTTACTTTCTTAACTTAGATTAGTGATTGATACAATTAGATGGTTTTCCTTTCTTAGAGCCTAGATTATAGGCATGTAAATACCTATATAATGATGTACAATCTCCATAGAAAAACACACAAAAATTATTGCATTCGCAAAAGTATATTCAAACTCTTTTTGTGATTGTGAATTTGTCAATTATGATCAAAAAAGGAAAGGGGATAATTAATTCCTAAATATCATTGTTGTGTATAAATACACCTTTTTATTTTATACAAAACAAAAGGTACAAATCTCAGATCCCAATTCGAAATCTAACTCAGATTAAAAATTCAAATTAAAATTATAAATATATTCCATTTAAGATTTAATCATTACCAAATACATCTTAGTTAATTTCAAATCAATCAAAATAAACATTACTCAAAATTACATAATTCTCGATTAAATTTATAAATAATCCAACTAAATTTTCTAATAACATCTAATTACAAATTAATTAAATAGAATCAGATCTGTATTAGTATACTAGACCATTAACCAAGTTATAACCCTTTAAACATTATAATTACTATTCCACAATTCTAATTATTTTTATTTATATAAATATATATTATTTTTAAAAAAACTGGGTTGAAACTGCAGAAGCCCGGCCTAGCCGCAGCTAAGCCAGCAGAACCCAGGCCGGGCGCTGCCGGCCCAACTACAGCCAGGCTCGCCTGGCTGGCAGGTAGTGGCTGCGTTGCTACTATTATTTATTTATTTATTTTAATTAAATTATCAAAACTATATTTTTTATAAAACTTGAAATCCAATTGACGAGTTATGCTTGTTTCAATAAAAAGGGTATAAACAAATCTTCATTATTAATCTATAACCTCAAAGATTAAACCCAAAGCAAATAAAACCATATAAACAACATGTGATTCAAGAAAACAACCAAGAAAACATTATTTGCAGTTATCCACTTGCCTGAATCTCGAAGCCAAAAACAAATATGAAGATCAAAGCTTGGAAGATCCCACCTTGGTTTCCCCTAGAGAACTTCTAGGGCTTGGTTGTAGAAGAAAGGAAGAATATGGGAGAACGGGGAAAACCCTAAGGGTTTATATTGACAGGAGGTTTTTCTAAATTACATGGAAGGGCTCCCTGCTTTCTAGTAAGTTTTACAAAATTCCAAAAAGAGTCTATTGGCCTAAAAGGGTCAAATAACGTAAGCCCAAGGCCCAAAAGTGTTTACTCAGCCCATATTACCCCTTTCAACCCAACTCAAACCAGACAGACTGCTATGACCCAAAAATAAAAATTTGGGGCATGACACAAACCACTATTTGCATCCTATAGCATGGAGTACTATTTGCAAACCTCGTACTCAAGGTGGCCTTGGTATAAAGGAGGTGAAGGCCCTCAATGAAGCCTCTCTTCTTCATCAGGTTTAGAACGTGGCATGTCATAAGAAGTCCCATTGGATAGATTGGATTATGGCCAAATATCTAAGGAAAGTCTCCTTTTGGGATGCTAAAATTTCTTGCATTGCTTCATGGGGGTGGCGTTGCATTCTTAAGATGCGCCATCATGCCATCATGTATATTCGTCATCTAATTAGGGATGGAAGGAAGAAATCCTTTTCAACTGACCCATGGTTACAGGTTGGATGATTATTAGACCTGGGTGGAGTACAACCAGTCTTTGATCTTGGATTGGGGATGGATATAAAGGTGCACAGGTTTATGGGGGAGGATGGTTGGAATCTTCCCCCTCCAACATCAAAGGCTTTGATCACTTTGCGGGACCTCATCTCTCGCCATGACACTCTGGCTAGTTCCTTCTTAGATGAGGTGGTTTGGATTCTAAAAGACTCTTGGTAAATTCTCTATTAAGTCTGCCTATGATAGCCTGACTCAAAGACTCAATCAAGTTGTAGTACCCTGGGCCGACTTAGTTTGGTTTAAAGAATGCATCCCAAAGCATTCCATGTGTGCTTGGATGGCATTTTGGGTTGCTTAAAGACCAAATCGTTCCTTCTCTCTCGTGGAGTTCATTGTCACCCACGCTGTGTGCTTTGTACTAGTATCAGGGGAAATATCAATCATCTCCTCTTGCATTGCCCCTTTTCACAGGAAGTGTGGAATGGTTTGCTACGAAGACTACTCCTGCAACCAATTCAGGTTAACACTATTGGTGATCTAGTCTCTCCAATAATAGTTGCTGTTGATAGCACTTAAGGTGGGTTAATATTTTGGCACACCTCATCTTCCCTGCATTTGTGTGGCATATATGGAGAGAACATAATCAACGTATTTTCTCCCAAAAATCAAAAAGACCAGCTCAAGTTCTTGAAGTAATTTTGCAGCATTCGCATAGTAAATTGTCTTTCTTAATCTATCACTTCCTTCTCCCTACAATGCTTTGTGGAACTTACCCCCTGATGCGGGTTTGACCCACACTCCTCTACATGAGAACTGCAAGAACCCTAAATTATTAAATGGGCCGAATAGGCTTAGAGAGGCCCAGTTTCAACCAGTCCAATTCATGAGTGGATTGGGCTATTAAGTCAAATTTTTCAGGTCCTTATTAGGTATAAATGTATAATCCAAACTCACTTAAATTGTGACTCTATAGCTCCCCAAAATTATGACTACGTAATTCCCTCACTTAAATTCCCCAAAATTATGATTGTGTAACTCCCAAAATAGTGACTGTATAGCTCCCCAAGTAGGCTCCTCATTTACACTACCAGTCATGACTTTTACTCTTCCCAGGTGACCTTTCAAGGGAAATCCTTTAGGATTCCAGCACTCTATAAGAAGAGATCTTGTCTCATCCTTGGTCACTTTCTCATGGTTCTCATGGAAAAAGAGTAGGAGTCCAATATAGTGATATTTGAAAATAGAAGCAAGGAGTTTCCAAGGAACACCTAACATAGTAGATGTCTGATTTGAAGTCACTTATTACTTATACCAGGTGAGTAGATTTCCCCTTGGCTAGTATGAACTGGAATTTTTCTTTGATTATAATTGATCGACAGTCATTGAGGCCTATATACATAGTATAAAATCTGTGTTCTTTTATGATATTTCAGTTAGTGTTTACATAGGATAAGCATGTGACAGAAATTTGAATATTACTGCCAACATGATAAATCTGTATTCTTTATGATAATCCAGTTGGTGTGTACATAAGATAAACATATGACAGTAACTAAAAATTACTATCAACATGATAACCAAGAAGTTTCTATTGAATTTGGATTATTGATGGTCAACTGTCCAACATTAGAACTGATCAGTCACAATACTTAAACTGTTGACACTCTTTGTGTGAATATTTAGTGATCGAAAACCAATTTCAGGTACAAGAAAATTGGTGAATTAATTTCTTTGATTAGCATACCTCTAAATCAATATTTTAGACAACAAACATTGTAGAATTTTTAGAATTTTCAAAATAGACATGGAATTTTTTCAATTTCGGGCTGTTAAAAACAACTGTGACAGACTTGAACTGTGGACACACATGGCCCACCTGATCTAGAATCAAGTCCCCAAATTTGAGAGAGGATTGGTGGGCAACCATGTGGATGGTAGACTCATGATGATTGAACCACTGGGCCTCTCCAACCTAAGTATCAAAAAGAGGATTAGGCGTGAGATCCTTTCCCAGTCAGTGTTGCTCTTTTGAATCATGATACTGTTATATATTTTCATACCCAATCACAGTTATTCTTTGAATCATGTTACTGTTACTCAATCCATGTTACTGTTACTCAATCACAGTTGTTCTTTGAATCATGTTACAGTTACCCAATCACAATTGCTCTTTGAATCATGTTATTGTTACACATTTTCATTCCCAATCACAGTTACTCTTGAACCATGTTACTGTTATACATTTTCATATCAAAGAAATTTCAGGAATTTGTAAAAAAGACTTTGGGTTCCAAGGAATGTTAATCCCTAAGATTTATCCATATTATGAGTAAAAGGGGGTTAACAAGTACTGATGTATAATTTCTTAAGCATAGTAGTGACGGCTTTTCCTTTCTAATGATATTTAACTGTGAAATATTCTGTCAATGTGTTAAATAAGATTTAACTCTGTTGTAAGGTGGTTGTTAAGAAGCCCTCTCTTTTAATAAATTTTGTGATTAAGATGAGCTCCCATAATGCAACTAGTCCCAAATCAAACAGTAGGTACTTTCCTCGCTATAGTCTCATTTCTTGCGACTCATATGTTGACACTCAAATTCTGACTCATAATCTAGATTTAATAATATCAGTAGTAGCCTATGTATAGGATGAATAACTAATATGGACTCTGTGGTATTTGCTCAAGTGATTAATTCGAATTTTATGTGTATAAGTATTCACTCTATCACTAAATAGAATATCAAAGACAAGGTCAATGCCAGATATTAGGGGACATCAATTATGATTATAAGTGGGGCGAGATTCCAACTCGAAGTATGTGGGACTGACCAATAAAAGTATTATGATATCTATTATGAAGTCTATAAGATGAGTCAAGGAATAATATTACGAATTTCAAAGAAGCATCTGCTTTCCGTTAGTGCTGGGTTTAATGTTGAAATATAATTGGTGACAATTTCTGTCACAACAAGAATAAGAATTTCTTTATGGAAACATAAGGACCATTATGAATTAAGAATGATGACAGACTTGTCACGACACGAATATGAATCCCCTTGTTCATACAATTAGTATGAATTAAAAATGATGACAGACTTGTCACAACACGAATATGAATCCCCTTGTTCATACAATTACTATGAATTAATAATGGTGACAGCCTTGTCATGACACGAATGTGAATCCCCTTGTTCATACAACTACTATAAATAAAAATGGTGACAGTTTTGTCACCACAAGAATATGAACCCCTTATAAAAGCATAATATAACAATCTTGGCATACATTAAACAGTGCTGTTGAATAGGATTATGAACTTACTCTTCGGGGTAAACCTATGAACTTCTATTGATATCATGTCAATTACTATTGTTCTCTTGATTTTAGAAATTCTACTCACCAGTGTCACTGACTAGTGGTTTGCCCCACTAATAGGTAATGCATTTGTAGCGAGCTCTGGGAACGACGGAGATTAGCCTATAGATTTCGGCATGCAACGCTGATTGAGAGTTCGAAAAACCACTTAGATCATTAGATGGGGCCAGCCTTATTTTGGAATACTTTTTAGATTTATTGTCTTTCCTAGCTAAATCTGTAAAGACTTGTTAAGATAGTAATATTAAGATTTTTAAACCTTCATCTTCGCTTGGACTTTCTCTTGGAATTTACTTTATAAATGTTATTGTATTATAATCATGATAACAACTTAAGAATCTGAAGAGTTCCAGAGTCTTGGGTCGTTACAAGAACACTATATTTCAAGGATGGAGATTCTCCATTCTTCACTTTGCAAAATGTCTATGCAATATTTTGTAGCAACCCAATGGGCATCCTCTAGAGGCGCATATCAGGAAGACGCTCTACCTCCAGGAGCTCCTTTCTTACTAGGACAAATCTCCTAGCATCTTACTACTATTTTTTTAGAGGTGGATGTAAACTTATCCAAGGCATTCCAAGATCCTTCTCAATCACCTTGGCACTTCATATTTCAATTCAGAAAAATGGCAAATACATTGCAAACCGTTGGACTGATCCATTTCTCTCAAATTTCACTGATGGCATGGAGACTTGCTAGGCGGCTCAAACATATGTATGCACCTGCAATGGCTATAGATGCAAATGAGTGTAATGCTATGTTAGATACTACCTAAACCTAGGTTGTGGGTTTTTGTTTGTCTTCCCAGGGTATGCCCTGGTGAGGTTCATGTTCAGTGAACCTCTTTTGTACATTTTGTTTCAGTTATAAAAGGATAACTTATCATCCATAAAAAAAAAAAAAGAAAAAAAAACCGATGTAATTAAGAACCACCTATAATTTCTTTAAGCGCAACAAAGGAGAATCAAATAAAACATGGAGAATGATATGATGAAATCATTGCAACTATAACAATCATTGATGTGTATAAGGACGAATGTAAATAAAATTATTGACATGCAAATCAAACTCTAAGCTAAGAAATCTTTGAAGTACATCTGGTAAATTGTCATTTATCTGCAACTACAAAAAGGCTTCTATCATTTGGATCCAATAACTGAGATTGAGTACTCGGCTACTCGCAGATACTGTTGTGATGCTTCCTTAGTTACAAGGCTCTTCATAGAAAATGGAATCTCTACTCGAACACAAGGAAAACAAAAAGGAACAATGGACCACCAAGAGAAAATTATAGACAGTTACCATATTACTTTATAATCACATCAATCCCCAATCTAAATAACCATAGAACATTTTGATTCCAAAACACAAAAGAGCTGAGAATTAGGTCCTCAAAAACTAAAATAGCATGAACCCAATCAAACAAGACCAATATTCACAGATCAACAAGGCTACGAATGCCCAATAGCCAACAAAAAAAATAGAGGCTTATACCTGGCTATAATGTATCACAAGAAGTAGTATTCTTTCTCCTTCTTATTATTCTTCTTCTCTGTCCCACTATGCATTTGTATTTTTTTGGTTTGGTTCCAGCTTTTCTATCTATGTAGAGTAGAAGACGTTGGTTTATTTATTTTTGATACCCAACTCTTTTTGGTTTTCTTTTGGGTTATCTAGTATTGGATTCTAATGCATGAATTATGATATGAGGGGGAAAGGGGGAATAGGGACATGGGTTTTATATTATTTTTCCTAGGGAAGCCAGCCAGCCAGCTTTACCATTGGTCGGCTGCTCACAGGACACATGGCACAAACTATAGGTTACCAGACCCACCATAAAAAAGGGAAAATACTGGTTTTGGGATTTGTGCACATAGCTAGCTCCGAATGTTTTTAATTCCAAAATCTATGCAGCATAGAGGGATTTGAAAGATTACAAAGCTATAATTGAGGCTCTAAGATGAGCTGTATACAAGAGCAGCTGTAAAGAAAGTGAAATATAAGTAGTTGTACAAACGTAGGAACTATTGCACAAGTATAAAAAGAGAGTCATAAATGATGTCATCATGCATTATCATGAAAGAATCAGAAACTGCATAACCAAAATGTAGAAATTGGGGTTTTGCTCTTGAATATTTATAGAACTCAAGTGGTTGCTTTGGTGTCCCATGATACCATCAGATGGCTTATAGGGCTGCCTGAAAATTTGCATTTCAAGTGAAAAAAAAAACTACTGTTAAGTGAAAGGGCTACTTGGCGAACCAGTGGTATGTTTGCCAAATCAAAAATATTAATGAATTGGCCCCCAGAGGCCATAGTGAAAGCCTGCACACTTCAATTGGGTGTCCATTTTAAAATTTTAAATATTGATATCATATTATTTCCTTAGAACGAAACCAAGTCTTTAACAAAATTAGAGGATTTGTAGTGAAGATATTATAAATCATCAGCTTTTTTTCCTTTTTTCAAATTTTATTTTCCTCAAAAGATGATTCAAGGAAAAGGTTCAAGGGCCCTCGGTCCTTTTTTTTTACTTTTCATAACAGTAAATTTTATTGCTTCAAAAAAGAGGAGTGAAAAAACATAGGCCAACTCAAAACAAAAGACAAGGAGAATAACAAGAAAACAAAAACAAAAGAAGCAAACTACATTAGACGACAAAAGAAATAGAAGGAAGAGACACTCCCTTCTTGGCAAGCCCATCTGCAACTCCCTTAGCTTCTCAGGGATCAGCTAATCCTTTTACTCTTTGGTAGAATATATTATGATAGATTAAGTTCTTGGGTAGGTCTCAGCCTACTCAGCCTGATAGTTGAAAAGGATAGGCATGAGCTTTTATACAGGTCATTATCTGGAACATCCATACCCATCCAATATTCGGCCACCCACATGGCACAGTGACACCTAATATTCAGAACTGGACGCAATCCATTTAGTTAGGACCCCATAAATAGGACTTGTGTACATCCTCGATAGTGTCCCACCTAATTGGATTTGATTTCCTCAATCATTATAAATTCTAGATAACGACCCATTCTTCTTGTGGACCAATTGCTTGTTTTTGGATCTCATCGACCTAAACCATATCTAAACAAAGACTTCTTAAGAAGGTGACATGACGGGGGCTTGGAGATGCCCATAGAGTTATCTCCTTAAGTATGAATAGTGTCTTGTCTAAATCCATGTGAACAAAGTATCATATATGCTCTTTCCATGGCAAACAAGTAGTTTAAAGAATATGTATAACTCTTGAATAAAAGTGATAACCGCACTTGTGCAGGCTGCAGCGTTCCTGATCCTCAATGGGTGTAAGCGCTGTTATGCCATTTCTTCTATTTCTTTAGTACTGAAAATTTGTTTTCGCACTCTGCGCAGGGCTTCCATCGACCAATACATCTGGAGCAGCAATAGAAGACAGCCTAGAGCTATCAGTGCTTTAATATTTTGTAGAATCAAGAGGGCTGATGGTGGAGGTGAAAGTCCTTATGGGAATGAGATAAATGGATTGTCATTGAAGGAAGAGAGAGAGAGAGAACTCTGAAGTAGGGAATGAGCATGAAAATGGGCAGTTCAAGTTATGTGCTAGAGGGCATTGGAGGCCAGCTGAAGATGCCGGACACAAAGAACTTGTTTCCCTGTATGGCCCTCACAACTAGAATCTGATTGCTCAGAAGCTTTAAGGAAGATCATTAATAGAAATAAGGCAAAAGAAGATGGAGAATTGGAGTCCAAGATGGAAAATGTATCATTCTAGCATTTCATTTCAAAACAGTTGTTAAAAAATAATGCTTTTTTTTTATTGGAATCTAAGACTACTTGCTGATATGGGTGTTTTCCTACATACTCCAACTCCTCTATATTGTTGACCATGCAAGTATTCTCCAAATTGTTCACAATGATGTCTTTCATGACTGCACCAAACATATAAAAATTGATTGACACTTTGTTTGACATCATCTTCCCAAGAACACCATCCTTCTTCATGCCATCTCCATTTGTCATAAGCCTTTTGATCTCTTCAATAACCCTCACCCTAGTCTTAGTTTTCAGCAGTTAATGTCCATTCTCACAATGCTCTACCGGCTACGATATGGTCCTGATGTATGATCATAATCTCTAAAGGATCACTATTTGACGGTCACTCATGTACCATACATTTTCTTAGATTCAAATAGTTACCCAAACTTCATTGCATTTGTGTAGATAAGCTCATCATTACCAATATTGTACATGAGGCTCCATTATAAATAGAGTCGTTGGGAGCATTAACCCACCACAATTTCTTCAATCTCTAGACTTCTTGAGTTGTTTTAGTGGTAGCCAAATCTTGAACCCAACCTAAACCATTCCCCAGTCAAAATTTATAGACCCATATTTGCCTTAAACCAAAGAAAACCACTATCAAACCTGCTCCTTATAAGGGTGGCTTGGAAAGGGTCACCAGTTCAGCCCAATGCACTACCATGCATAACTACACTTAGCAGGTTATGCCTCCATGTATCATTTGCAACAATATGTAACATAAGTGAAGAAAAAGGATACTTGTTAAAAAACGAACTAGCCAAATTCAATTTTGTGGTCTCCAGAAATCTATATTGATAATTAAATTGCATGTATATAACTTATGACTTGTTTAAATGAGAAGATTAAAAAAGAAAAGAAGAAAAACAAGGCCCTTCTACATTGATATGTACAATGATAATTAACAGGCAGAACAATATCCAAGTTACAAAAAGAGGCTTTCATTAGACAATGTTACCATACAGTGTAGAGCATAATAAAAAAATATTATACTCATAATGACAATACAATGCACATGTGAAGAGAGAATACTTTTTTTGGGGTAAATGTGGAGAAAATACTTAGTACCAAGAAAACAAAGACAGTTCACGTAAAAGTGTGTCAATTCTCCAAGCATATTGATGATTGAATCATCCAATTATTGGACAAATTCTACAATGTCCATATACAATTATGGGAGATCTGATTAAGTTTAAACTTTAAATGTACCCCACATCTTAAAACACTATGCAAATAATGATGCAGACTTGGGAGTTGGAAAACTAAAACGGTGGCCCACTAAATTTTTTCCTGAGTTAATGTCAGTATAAACACAATAGTTGAAAACCATCCACTTCACCAAAATGCTTAAACTGCTTGTAACTTGGGGTTCATCAAAATCAGAGGAAGATTTCACTACAAACTGGGTGCAATGTAATAGCCATTTCATAGCCCAATTTTACTAATCAAAGTTAACCCTGATGAGTTAAAACTGCATCTAAAGGTTAATCTAGTTTACACTTCATTGCCTTTTGACATTTGATTCCTTCTTACCCTTCTTTGCATTATGCTCAAACAATCAAAGCATTAGCATTCAATTTCTATCAGACATTTAATCAAACACTTCATGCTCACTATCAGATTTATAAAAGAAGAAAAGAAAAGTACAAGCAACTGAGATTCACTATCTATCACACATTTAATCAAACACTTCATGCTCAAGATGAGATTTGTAAAGAAAAGAAAAATATAAACAACTGAGGTCTATGAAGCACAGGTACTTCCAAAATACACATGTACCCGTACCAAGTACATGCCCTATACGGGTATGGAAAAAACATACTGGGTATGGAATGGGTACGTTTGACTTTGTGGGTATGGAATGGGTACGTTTGTGGGTACGGAATGGGTACATACATGGGTACGGTCCTGGTACTTTTGTAAGAGTTTTTTTGCTTTTTGGCAAAAACTTTTGTAAGAGTTTGAAACGACTAAAAGTGTTATTTTTAACTTTAGCCCCAACCCTTCTCGACGAAATTATAAGGTAAAAGGCTTTAGCCCTAACCCATCTCTAAACCCGGCGTTTCTAGGTAAAAAAAAAACAAAAACGGAAAGAGAAAAAAGAAGGAATGCCGGATTATGAAATATAAAAAATAAAATTACTGCTACTCTTTTGTTTTCATTAGGTTGAATTTGTAATAGTATTAAGTAATTGTTGACTTATTGCATCTAAGGATTATAACCTATTTTAATTATTAGCATATTGCATTTTTTAAATTTTAAAAAATATAAATTTTAATGGGCATACCCCAGCCGTGCCCATATCCTATTTTTTTAAGATTTTGCCACATTAGCGTACCCATACCATACTCGTATCAGTACCAATACCAGTACCCATGCTTCATAGACTGAGATTTACTTTCTATTAGACTAACCAAACACTTCATCCTCAACTTAAGATATGTGAAAAGGAAGAACCAAAAAAAGACATCGTATGCATATGTTTATGCTCCAACGGTAGAAAAAGTACAAAAAACCAGTAGAACCATGGGAGACTGTTATTTGAGCATCAGAGACATACAAATTTCATCTTCTTCACCAAAGAAGTTTGGTGTTTTTCTTTTTTTTCCAAACTAATGAGATGAAAACAAGTTCTCCAAAGCCGTTTGGGTTTTTTTTTTTAATTTTTCCAAACCGAATAGATGAGAAAAGGAAAGAAATATTAGATAACTGTTCAATGCCATATTCATCACCAGCTGAGCATAAACACATTGCAAACGGTGGACTCATCAGGATGGAAAGAATGAAGCAACTGAGATGGACAGAATGAAGCAGCTGAAACGGTTTAAGCATGAGGAGAAACATTGCCTTTATAATATGGGTATAATATGGATATAGATATAAATATAAATACTATATAAATATTTTGATAATAAAATTAATTGCACAACATGTGGAAGTATTTTAGATAAACAAAATGTATTCACATAACATGTTATGTCCATAGAGTTGGAACTTGAGAGTGAATTTGATCTAGGGTTTTAACTCAACTGGTCATGAGAATTGGAGAAAGGAAGAAATAAGGAAAAACAAGAGAAGCACAAAGAATTAGGGAAAATCCCAGAAGGATGAATAATCACCCTGGTTTGGGCAATCATTGTCATATTCTTATTCTATTCATTTCTGAAATTATAAAACAGTCCCTAAATGTTATTATAATTACTTCAAGATCCCTGACTGACTTTAGGAATTATGAAAAAGTCCCTAACTTATAACCAACCCTCTCAAGCTGGCGCATAGATATTTACTATGCCCAGCCCAACTTAAGCAAAATATGATTTAGCCTAGCTGCTAACTTGTACCAACAAAACATCCTCCTTTTCAAATTTTTCCCAGATGAAACGATAGTCGACCTCCACATGCTTTGTGTTTTCATATAAAATAGGGTTATTAGCAAGTTTAATAACTAAAGTACTATCAGAGTACACATTCATTAGACCATCCTGCTTAAAACCCAAACTCTTTTAACAATATTTTGAGCCACAAAAGTCCATGACATCCATGAGCCACAACCCTATACTCAGCTTCTGCACTAGACCTGGTTGTAACAACTTGTTACTTGTTTTTCAAAGAGATCAGATTTCCTCTTACCATTGTATAATAGCCTGTAGTTGACTTCATGTCTGTCAAGGATCCAACCTAATCAACATCAATATATACAAGGGCTTATGCATGCCCAAATGATTTGTATAGGATTCCTTGACCTAGAGGTCTTTTTAAATATTTGAGAATTCTATGCACAGCAGCTAAATGATCAGTTCTAAGGGCATGCATGAACTGACTAACCAAGCTAATAGCATAAGAAATATTAGGTCTTGTGATTTTAAGATAAATTAGTTTCCCTACCAATTTGATACATTCTCTTATCTTAAAAAGGTTCTCCACTTTCTAAGTGTAGGCCATGATTTTGCTCTATTACAATGGCTGCCTGCTTAGCACCCAATTTCCCTATCTCTGCAAGGAGACCAAGAACATACTCCCTTTGTGATATGACAATCCCAATCTTAGACCGAGCCAATTCAATCCCTAGGAAATATTTAAGTGACCCTAGGTCCTTGATCTCAAACTCCATACTTAGAACTTCTTTATTTAGGAAATTTCATCAGCATTATTTCTTGTGACAATGATGTCGTCAACATAAACCACAAGAATCACTATCTTCATATTCTCCCTTTTGACAAAGATAGTGTGATCTACATCACATTTTCAAAACCCATACTTCACAACAGCTCTACTAAATCTTTCAAACCATGCTCAAGGTGATTGTTTTAACCCATAAACGACTTTTTAAGAAAACAAACCATATATTCCTTTCCCTTGACAATAAAACTAGGTGGAGGATCCGTATAAACCTCTTCCTTTAAATCCCCATGAAGGAACACATTTTTTACATCCAGCCAATATAATGGCCAATCAAAATTAGCTGCTAGGGATAATATTACTCGAATGGAAATCAATTTTGCAACTGGTGAAAAATTTTCAAAATAATCAACCCCATATGATTGAGTAAAACCTTTTGCAACTAGTCTTACTTTATACCTGTTAATCGTGCCATTTGAATTGTACTTCAAAGTGAAAACCCACTTACAACCAACAGTGCACTTTCCCTCGGGAAGAGTAGTCAACTCCCATGTATTATTCTTTTCCAATGATGTGATTTCTTCCACCATTGTCTCCCTCCACTTGGGATGAGTCAAGGCTTCTAACACATGTTTAGGTATATATGCAATAACAAGTTTTGAAATAATTGTCTGACAAACATGTGATAGGTGATTATAAGAGACAAAATGTTGAATAGGATGACGAGTAATACAAGATCTTTTTCCTTTTCGTAATGCAATTGGAAGATCTAATTCAACAGAAAGAGAACTAAATGGGGAACATTATCAGACTAAAACTAAGGATCCTGATTCAGAGTTTCAAATAATGATGGTATAGAGGCAAGTACTGGTCGAGGTCTGCTCCTAGAGTAAAGTTGTAGTGGTCTTTGGATTCTCTCTAGTGGTACACCTTCCATTGGAGCTCCAAAATCACTACCTCTTCCCCCTGTTGATGCCTAAGGTATTGGATAGGTTGGAGGAGAGACACAATCAAGTAGGGGCATGGGCATACTTTCCTCATTACTACTGTCTGGTAGTAGTTCCTTGCTTGCAGGGGAGTAAAATGGGATCTCTTCGTGGAAACTAACATCCACTATAACAAAGACACGACCATTTCTTCTAGGAGCATAACACTTATAACCTTTTTTAGACCCAGAAAATCCCACAAAGATACACTTAATAGCCTTTGGATCCAACTTATCCCGTTTATGCTTGGGAATATGAACAAAACAAGTGCACTTGAATACTTTGGGTGGTACCTAAAATAATGGTGTACTTAGACAAACTTTCTATAGGGCTTTTTTGTCCTAGTATCTTTTAAGGCATCCTATTTATTAGATATGTAGCTATTAAAACTCCATTTAACCAAAAAGATTTATGGACATTCATCTCAAAGAGAAGGGCCCTTGTGACCTCGAGCAAGTATCTATTCTTTCATTCAGCAATACCATTCTGTTCTAGTGTATATGCACATGAGGTATGTGATTCTATCCCATTTTCAGCAAGGTAATGTTGAAAAGCGGTGGAAGTATACTCTCTTCCATTGTCTTTCCAAAATCCCTTAATCCTTTTCTCAAGCTTGATTTCAATCATTTTATAATATATTTGAAAAACATGTAGCACTTTATCTTTAGATTTTAAAAGATATACCCAAGTCACCCTAGTTGCATCATCAATAAAGTGACAAAATACCGATGACCATAAATAGATGGAACAGGAGGATGCCAGACATCAAAATGAATCAAATCAAATGGAAAAGTACTTTTATTAAAATTGACTGGATACACTGACCTCTTATTTTTATCAAATTGACAAGCATCACATCTTAAGCTACTACTAGGTTTAGGTGCAAAATCCAAAAAAGAAACATTCCTAAGACACTACAATGGTGCATGACCAAGCCTACAATGCCACAGAGACACTTTATTCTTATCAACAACTCAATCTTTAATACTCTAGACTCTATATTCTTCAGGTCCAATGTGTAAAGACCATTACCCTCTCTACCACCACCAATCTCCTGCCCCATCCTTAGATCCCGAAACACACAATAAGAAGGATAAAATGAAACGCAACAATCAAGATTTTTTGTCAGTGCACTAACAGACAAAAGATTGAATGAAAAAATTGGAACATGAAGGATAGATGATAAGGAAATGTGGGGTATGATTTGGACAATCCCTTTCCTAGCTATGTGGTTATTGGAACCATCAGCCATTCTCACCCTGCCATCAGTAGTAGAAGTGTAGGATTGAAACTCAAAACGGATACCTATCACATGGTCTATAGCACCTGTGAATTAATAACCCAAGTAGAAGGAGAGGTTGAAGAAGCAAATGCAGTAGGATAATGGGAATAAGCCATACCCACTGAAGGGTCCTATGTGGCACCCTTTAATGCAGCCAATCTCCAACAAAGATTTGCCAACTCGTCTTTCTAATTATGTCAGTTAGCTTTGTGACTTGTCTCTTATTCATTAGAACTACTAAGATGTTCCACCTCTGCTGATGTGGCAGATACACCTGCAGGCCCACCATGTAGATCCCAACAATTTTCACAAGTATGCCTATATCTCCCACAATGTGTATAGAAAAGTTCATCACGATTATCACAATGTGACTATGTTGTACACCATAACCCCATCCGGAATTGGGAGGCAACCCTTGACCACAACCACCAACATGTCCACCGCCACGATTATTTCAACGACCACGTCCCCACCAGTATAGGTGCATTGGGGTAGCCCAAAGCCCCACTTTCAGATCATCGGATTTGATCATCCATCATGTGTGCCATATAGGGCGCACAGTTCAAAATGTGAACTCTGTATGGACGCCCTCTTATAAGTAAATCTCCATTATAGGTTGTAAATCAATAGAAGAATTCTTATGGGCGACAATTTCTGTAGCCTAACCCAACACATGGGAAATTAGTGGATCAATCACATACATCATAATCCGAACACAAAATTGTGTGGGAAGATCTTCAGAGATATAAAACAAGTCTTTGGCATTGCACACAATTAAATTAGGGAATTTCTACTCACCTTATGTAAGGAGGCTTGAAGTCTCTCTCTCTCTCTCTCTCTCTCTCTCTCTCTCTCTCAATTTCCATGGGACGTGTGCAGAAGAAATAAGGGAGATGGCCATATAACAAGCATGGATGACCAAGTGAGGAGTCCCATTTGAACACTACCACTTGGAAAGTCTTAATTGTAGACTCCAACAGTCACCTGTTGGTAGTCTAGGGTTACTATAGATGGACTCCAACAGTCACACATGTCAGTATTCAACTATAGATGGGCTTAGGCCAAGTTCCCAAAAGGCCTTTGGGCCCTAAAATAACCTAATCCAAACAAGTAATAACTCAATCAGTAAGGAATATGGGCCCAGCCCCAAAAATCACCTATTATAACCCAAACAAAACAGGTCATATAATATCCTCACCAATTGCATAAAGCCATAATATATATCATAAATATTCAAGAAATCCTAATATCACAAATTAAAATTCAAGAAAATCATGAAATATTTTAGTCCCTATATTAGGGTCTGGGTTGTTACATACTCCAACCATTTAGGAAATTTGGTCCAAATTTATCATATGAAAGACAAAAGGTCAGATTCATGGGATGCACACTACTTCAACATTTCAAACATGCTTCTAATTTATCTATAATGTATGCAGCCTTCAAATTCATAAATACATAGATCATGGCAATACACAATCTATAATAGTAAATCAAATTCACACCTTGCTTAGTACTAAAATTCTTGCACAAGCATCAATGAAACAAGCAATATCAATGGCAACAGTTCGAACAACTAAAAATTATGCACTATTCTATTTGTCCTCACCTCACACACTAAGGGTTGCTACTTCTTTTAAATACCTAGCACCTTATGCTTTGATACCATTTTGTAACGACCTAGAACCCGCGTCCTTCAGATTCCGTGCCGCTAAAATAAGTATTCATTTTTTCATACACATAAGTCAAATAAATGAATTAATCCCATGAGCGTAATTAACAAATCTTGGAATTATATAAAAAAAACTAATGCAAAAATATCATAAACCTCCATAAAAAATAAAAAAAATTATGTATATCATTTCTTTTATTCTCATGCTGTCTTTGCCCTCACAATGTGCAAGCCAAATGCTCACTTCATCTTGAACATCATATGCTCATCATCAATCATGTAACTTGAAGTAGGGCGAACCACTTGTCAATACAACTGGTGAATAGAATTTCTAAGTCAAGAAATCAATATGATTCCAAATCAATCACATATATATATACACAATACATCAGGAAATAATAAATTGATAATGTTTAGTGAATGAGTGCCAATCAATTCTTTCTCGAATACCTCTCCACATCAATGCACTAGCCAATTCCAAGACCCCACACAGAAGTATTTATCATTCCATCAACAACATGGATAACAAATCCACCATGATTGTTGACCATATTTTCCTCAACCAAATATCCACGAGGAAAGTCCTTGTTCATCCACAACAATATGGACTATCATCCTCGATGATTGTAGACCATACTTCTCTGGAAAAAGTTTCCACGAGAGAAGTTATTATTCATCCTCAACAACATGGACTATCATCCACCATGATTGTTGATAATCCATCATGGTATTCTGCCACCATGATCCTAAATTCCAAAATCTTAACCGAGTGCTAGCGGATTGGTTACTCAAATTCCAACATCAATTTCAATCTCAATAGATTCAACATAATTCATCGTAACATGTAGCATCATCTCATTCTTTTATCAGGTCAATCCCACATACATTGGTTTAGTTCTCACCCCACTCCGAATCAAAATTGGTGCTTAGGCATGTGGCACTACCCATGACCGCTGAAATTCTATTTATTTAGCATAACTTCATTCATAACATCAAATCATAATCAATAATTCCAGAGTTGATCCCAAATCAAATATCATCAAATATTCATCACATGTTCAACAACAATTTGCACACTATAACCAAGCGACGAATAATGTATAATTTATAAGTGAATACCATAATTTAAAATCAGAAATGATTATATCAGGTATAATAATAATGTCAATCATGACCAGGTAAGATAAGGTGGCGCAGCCCGGTATATCCAATCGGGTGAAAAACAATCTCTCGGAGTATTGTTTGAATCCAAATATGGATTCAAGCCTTAGGGCATAATGAAACTCACAATCAAAACCATAGAGAGAAAATCTCTTGAAAACTAAATTATAATTGAAAACCATGTCTACTACAATGGGATACTCTTCCTTATATAGGAGGGGCTAATTCTAAATTCAGAAATACCTATCCTAAACAATCAAGACTTATGAATTTAAATTAAGGAAGTCTTAATCTCAACTCAAGATAGAAATAAATAACTAACTACTAATTTAACTAAGGACAGGGATCCTTGAGGAGATCAAGAATCAATTGGGCCCATCACTGTCTACGGGCCTGTGATATGGGCTGGATCTGGGATCAACCTGGATTAGCTCTCCCCGGCTTGGAAAAACTCAACTGTAGCGAGTTGAATGCTTGATATCTCTCATAAATATTAGGATTGATGCGCATGAGGTCAGTAGCTGTAATCCACGTAGTGTCGAAGAAAGGATGATTCCACCAATGAACATAAAACTTCTAGTAACTTCCTTGACATGTAGAGACAATTTGATTATCAAGGACATCAAATAATGTTATCAGTAGGTGGGAGATTAACTAGTAGGGAAATAAGCTGCTCTTCAGTATTTCCCTCATTATCATGACAACGGTAGAGAGTAAGATCCTCTACATTGAATGAAGAACTGATGCCTAAATCAGGAGAAATGTCAAGAACATAAGAGTTAGGGCTAATCTTTTGCAGAATCTTGAATGAACTGGAGTTACGAGGGTGTAACTTCTTATTGACTCCAGGAGGTAGGTCGAATATGCACCATAACCATATCTCCTTCATTAAATTCAACAAATTGACAATGTTTGTCAGCTTGCTGTTTGTAAACATCGTTGCTGGCAGATATATGGCGGTGTACGTCATTATGCACTTGTTACATGTGTTGGAAGAAATATTCAGCATCTGCACTAACTCTGGCATCGACTAGCAAAGGCACAAGATAACAGGGAGTCGTGGACGAACTCCTATAATAGCAACAAATAGAGAGGTGCCAATGGATCGATTGACTGAGTTATTATACACAAATTTTGCCATAGGGAGCACTTACTCCCAGTTTGAAACACGGTCATGCACAAGACAACGTAACAACTATCCAAGACTTTTGTTTACCACTTCAGTTTGTCCATCAAATTAAGGATGATAAACAGTGGAAAAGTTAAGCTTAGCATTGGACAACATCCACAATGTCTTCCAGAAGTAAGCTCATAAACTTCGTATCTCGGTCAAAAACAATAGTCTTTGGAAGTCCATGTAGCCAAACAATTTCTTTAAAAAACAACTTAGCCACCTTATAAGCATTAGCAGTTGCAATACAGGGAACAAAGTGTGCCATTTTATAAAAATGGTCAACAACGATGAAGATGGAATCAACCTTTCGGGAAGTCGTGAGTAAACCTAGCACAAAGTCCATGCTAATGTCCTCCCAAGGAGTGTGGGGAATAGGCAAAGGCTGATATAGTCCAGTGTTTTTTTTGTTTCCTTTAGCAAGCTGACATGTTCTACATCTTTCACAAATATGAATCACATTGGTCTTCATGCTAGGCCAATAATATTTGTCGCTGACAAGAGCAACTTTCGCACAATATAGTCATGAATAATATTTGCATGCAACTCTCACACAGCATAGTCACAAATAGAAATAGCAGGAAGACAGAGTTACATACCTTTGAATAAGAAACCATCATGAAGACGATAATGAGGATGTTGAATATGATCACCATTGAGGAGATCCGCATAAATAGAACCAAAGTCCTTGTCAGCAACATAATCCTGTTTAATCTGCTCAAAACTTACTACATTAATAGACATGGCGGTCAAAAGATGCTTCCGCCAACTTAATGCATCCGTAATCATGTTATCCTTTCCTGCTTTATGTCGAATGCTGCATTTGAACTCCTGTATATATGCACTCTACTTAGCATGGTTGGCACTGATTAGCATGGTTGGCATTGATCTTCTGTTAGGAGTGTAGATGTTGCAAAGCATCGTTGTCAGAATAGAGCACAAATTCATTAGCAATCAAATAATGCCTCCAGTGACGAAATGTTTAGATAAGAGCATAGAATTCCAAATCATATGCAGAATACTTTTGCTTTGCATCAAAAAGTTTCTAACTAAAGAAAGTAACTAGATGTCCTTCCTGGCTAAAAACACCGCTAATGCCTACATTGGAGGCATCACAAGCAATTTCAAAGAGCTTTTTGAAATTAGGAACCTGTAGGATGGGCACTTCAGTAATCTTTTACTTATTCTTTTTGAAAACCCTTGTGGTTGTACTAGTCCATTTAAATTCACCTTTCCTCATACAATCAGTAGCAAGAGCCATAATAGTGCTGAAGTTTCGGATAATCCTTTTGTAGAAATTGGCAAGACCATGAAAACTATGAACTTCAAAAAGAGTAGTAGGAATAGGCCAATCGAGAATTGCACTCACCTTTTCAAGATCCATTTTTATACCTTGTGCAGACACCACATATCCTAAGAAAATAACCGAATCACTTATGAAGGTATATTTCTTGAGATTAATGTAAAAACGCTCTCAGCAAAAATGTTGGCAGACCTTATCTAAATGCTGAAGGTGATCTTCTTTTGATTTGCTGTAAATGAAAATATCATCGAAGTAAAAACAACAAATTTTCCAATATAAGGCTACAACAACTACATCATAACCCGCATAAAAGTACTAGGAGTATTGGTCAAGCCGAATGGCATAACCATCCATTCATAGAGACTATCCTTGGTTTTAAAGGCAGTTTTCCATTCATCACCTGGTCTCATGCGGATTTAATGATAACTGCTTCGCAGATTAATTTTTAAAAAAATGCATGCACCAGTCATCATATCTAGCATATCATCCAACCGAGGGATCAGGAAACAATATTTTACCGTGATTTTATTGATTGCACGACTATCTACACATATTCACCAACTTTCGTCTCTCTTTGATGTAAGTAATGCCGGAACACTACAGGGGGACAGAGACTTTTCTTAATATAACCTTTCATAAAGCAAATCAACTTACCATTTTAACTCAAAATGCTCCACTGGACTCATCCAATATACAAGTAAGTTTGGTAACAATGCTCCTAGAAAAAGATCAATTGCATGTTGAATGCCTCTTAATGGAGGTAGTTCCTTTGGCAATTCCTCAGGAACTAAATTAGCAAACTTCTTCAATAGTGGCTGCACTTCTTGGGGAATGGACATAGCTGGAGAGTCATCTGCAACTTGCATGGTAATTAAGGCATACAAGATCCCTTACTCCTCGCTTTCTTTTTCAAATTTTCGCATGGTTAAAAGAGGAGATACAGGAGGAGAAACATCAAATTTAGGTGAAGAGGGTGGGGTTGGTAAAGGACGTAGCCTAATTTTGTCACCTTTTCACTTGAAAGTATAAGTGTTGTGCTCATGATCTGTAATGACCTTAAGTTTTTGTAGCCAAGGTCGTCCAAATAGAATGTGTAACATTTATTGGAATGACATCACATCGAATTGCACCCTCATATTTGCTAATTTTGAAAAGAACTAGAATAATTATTAACCCATGCAACTTTATAAGGTTGTGGATGCTTCTCCGTAGGTAACTTGAGCTTCTCAACCGCTTCTTTGGAGATGACATTCATTGCATTGCCACCATCAATAATCATATTGCATGATTTGCCCTTGTAATTAACTTGGAACTGAAAAATCGAAGCATAATTCCAGTCTTCCTCTTCCTTTTGTGCATTGGCAACCAACAATCGAGCCTCAAGAAAAAGTAGTGGAGTACCATCAGTATCAGGGTCGGTATCATTTATCTGCTCTTCAGAATTCTCATAAGCAAGATCTATAACAACTTTCTCCATTTCTATATACTCTTCATATTGATGATCACTATCAGGTTCATTGGAAGTGTATAAATTCCTATGCGGGCACTCATTTGAATAATGTCCCCGTTGCTTGCAGGCATAACAAACAATATCCCTTTTATCTATTATTCCACGAGTCTGATTCTATAGAAACCGCTGATTTTGTTGAAGAATAACTTGCCTTTGCTGAATACCAGGCTGAGGATTCTGAGGTGTTCGCGGAGCTGCTCGCTGAGGAGGACGCCTATAAACTTGTGCTTGATTGCAATTATAGGTAGGGTCATCGCCTCTTCTTGCGGACGACTCTCTGGCTTGAAAAGTATTGCATTTCCGAAGCTGAATTTCATGTTGGGCTTTCCAGGCTTTATTGAACATTTCATCCATTGTGGTATAATCAAACATTGCTACCTCTCATCTGATATCGGCATAAAGGTTATCTCTATATTTGGTGATAGTCAGACAGTCATTTGTCTTCAAGTTACAATGAACAATGTATTCGCGAAACTTGTTGGTGTATTCTTCTATTGTCATTGTGCCTTATAGGAGACTTAGATACTCCTGGTGGAGTGTATCCATATAATCAGAATGAAGAAAATTGCTTTTAAGCCTATCTTTCATGTTATTCCACTAAATAACAGGCTGGCCTACTGCAAGCTCACTATTTTCAATGCCATACCACCAAATTCGAGCAGAACCCTTGAGTTTAACCTTAGTAAAAGCTATTCACTATGCATGATTCATACCATACCAAGCAAAATAATCTTCCATAGAATTAAGCCAATCAACAAAAATTTTCAAACTTGCATCACTACTAAAGTCAACAATATCAATTTTGACTTTCCATGTGATGTCATTAGGTGGGGGTGTAGTAGGACCCTGGGTTCTCGTTTAGCCAAAAGGTCCTGTAGAAAATCATGAATGGATTCTTGATTCTCAGATCATTCTGGTCGAACAGGTGTGTACACCAGAGACATATTGGATGATCCTTCTAGACTGACAAATTGCTTATTTTGTAGCTCAACAATGGCAGTTTCCGCAATTTTTAGACGTCCTGTGACATCTTCTAATCCTTGACTTAATTTAAGTATGGTTTCATCTCGTTGTTTGTCTATCATCCAATGTTGGAGATCATCACCCTTTTTGGGCATGGTTTTTTTTTTTTTTTCACTCTGGGGTATGTGACAGTTTCGATCAGGAGTGTGGACGGCAGTGTTGGTTTTGGGATGGCAGGGATGAGGGCGGTGCTAGGGTTGGGTTGTTTTGAGGTTTAGAGGGGTTGATAGATGGCGTGGAGGGGTTTCGGTGGGCTAGCTTTGGGGTTTGAAGAGGATTAGGGCTCTCATTGGGGGATCTGGTGATCTCAGTTGGGGATCAAGTGAAGTGGAACAGATTTTAAGGAGAGGGTTTGGTGAAGATGGGATCGTCAGAAAGGTGGGTGATGGAGTTGCGGGGTCTCGTTGATTGATTGGCCGAAAGGGGTTGGAGTTTCAGTTTCTATGGAGATGGTTAGGTGAGGTCGGGTATTTTGACAAGGAGGTGGTGGCCGTCAGGTGGTGGGGTGGACTCTGCGAAAGGCAAAGGAGGGGTAGTAAGAGTCAACTGGGTGTCCAGGAGGAGTCAGGGATGGCCGATGGGCTTTGGGAGTTTGTTCGGTGGTTTTGGGGCTGCTAGGGTCTTCAATGTGATGGGGGGTGGAGATGGAAGATGAAACAGGGACGAGATAAAGGGATGGGACAAAGCCTAAAAAAGACGACGTTCCCTGGGTGACTAAATCTAGGCTTTGATACCAATCTGGCGCAGCTCCAGATATCCAATCGAGTGTAGAACAATCTCCCAAAGGATTGTTCAAGTCCAAAGATGGATTCAAGCCTTTAGGCACAATGAAACTCACGATCAAAACCATAGAGAGAAACTCTCTTAAAAACTAAATTATAATTGAAAAGCATGTCTACTACAATGGGATGCTCCTCCTTATATAGGAAGGGCTAATTTTAAATTAGGAAATACCTAAACAATCAAGACTTACTAACTTATATTAAAGAAGTCTTAATCTCAACTCAACATAGAAATAAATAACTAATTACGAATTTAACTAAGGATAGGGATCCTTGAGAAGATCAAGGATCAATTAGGCCCATCACTGTCTGTGGGCCTATGATCTAATCTGGGATTGGCCTACACATAAGGTTAATCATCATTAGGCCTCAAAGTTCGGTCCATAAAGGATGTCATTCCATGCATCCTCATGCCAAAACCTTAGCAAGAGTTTAACTAAATTAATTCAAAACTTAAGGGTCCTTTTTGGAATTTCAGAAAGTATTTCAAACCCAACAGATGCATATATCATTGGCTACTATCCATGTTCACATAAGACTACCGTACTAGTAGCCAAAGGGTTAATTTATAAAGAACTCTATACTCCAAGGGCTTTTCTAGAATTCCCAGGAATATCATACAAGAGTCAATCTATTCCAACCAAACCTAAAATCAAAGTTAATCCATAGGTACCGGATTTAGAGCAGGGAAAGTTGCCAACTCAAATATGTCTACTAATGAAATCTATCTTCCTCTACATAATAGTAAAGAAGGGTCCTATCTTAATCATTACAGAACAATTGGGACTTACATGGAATTTCCAAAAACCTATACACATTAAATCAAAACTCTAGGGTCCTATTTAAAAATTCAAAAAACCCTTTTAACAAAAGAACATGAACAGTTGGTCCTCATTACTTCCTAGAAGATGGCCTCATGCCCAAGATATACAAAGCAATTATATGGTGGGCCTTAGTAGTCCAACCCACAAAAGGGTCCAACCCCTAAGGTCGCACATGGGCTCTCTACAAGATGTGTGGTTGGGATCTTCCATCGGGTGGTCACGTGGGTCCATTACCCATATCAACCATGGCATGTTTTGTCGACCTAGAATTTAAAAAAATCCATCCCTGGTTTGAATCTCTTTGAAAATCGATTATCCTTGCTTCCTAATCCATAGTTTAGAGGTGTACTAATCATAGGAAATCAATTCCACCAAGTTTCTACCCTCCAATTAGGTTTCCTAAAGTCAACATGATATACAGAGGATCGTCTCAAACATCTCATAGAGTGGGCAGACTTACAACCCTAAGTCAGTGGGCCTATCTGAGTTGGGTCCCCACCAGTATAGGTGTATTGGGGTCGCCCAAAGCCCCCCTTTCTGATCATCAGATCTAATCATCTGTTATGTGTGACATATGGGCCCCATAATTCAAAATGTGAACTCTATATGGGATGCCTTCTTATAAGTAAATCTCCATTGCAGGTTGTAAATCAATTGAAGAATTCTTATGGTCAATAATTTCTGTAGCCTAACCCAACACATGGAAAATCAATGGATCAATGACGTGCATCATAATCCGGACATAAAATTGTGTGGGAAGATCTTTAGAGATATAACACAAGTCTTTGGCATTGCACACAATTAAATTAGGGAATTTCTACTCACCTTATGTGAGGAAGTTTAAAGCATCTCTCTCTCTCTCTCTCTCTCTCTCTCTCTCTCTCTCTCTCCATGGGACATCTTGATGCATGCCCTAGTGGGTCCCGCCTGAAAGTCTATGCCCGTAGGCCCAAGACTGATAAGGCCCAGTAGAGTACAGAAGATTAATTCCTATTCCTATTAGTAGTTGCTTTCTTAATTATCCAGGATTCTTTAATATTTAGAGATTCCTATTATGTTTGGTTTAGGATTCCTTATTTGATTTGAATTGAATTGTTTCCTTAGAAAGTATCTTAATTATAAATAAAGATGTAATCCCTCCTCATGGATTACAAAACATTGATATTGAATAAGAATTTGAGTTATTTCTTAATTCAGAGTTGATTTGTTGTCTTTGGTGAGGCACCTAGACATCCTATCCTTAAGCATTTTGACTTGGACATTAACCTGTTGGCTACTCTTTTTTCATACGCTACTTTAATTGATATCAGAGCGAAGATCCGATCTTGGATCGCCATACGTACTAATCGCTGATTCAAGGTAACGTAACCCATCTTCGTATTTTCATCTCATTCATCCATCCTCCACCCTCCCACATCTTCCATTCATCGGCATCCTTACCTTCCCCATCACTGCCGATCCTCTACTGCCACTGCCACTGTCACCTACCGATAACCAACCACACAACTCCATCTTCCTCACCACCCGAGCCCCTAGCCCACTGCAAACCCTAAAACCCAATTCCAAGAACCCTAAAGTTCAAACCCTTCCAGCATAATTCACAAATTCGAGCAACATCTATTTTCAAGCGTGGCCAAAAGAAATGGTCTTCCACAATAGCCAATGTTTTATCATGCCCAAAATGTCCACTACATCCGCCACTATGTAACTCACGTATCACAAACTCATGGATTAACATAGCGGGCAAACATAACTGATTTCCATGAAAGAGATAACCATTATGAATAGAAAACTTTGAATGTTCAGAAAACTCACCATTTAGCAGTCTGTATAAATTCGACCAAAGTCATGATCAGCTGCATATTCTCTGCATATTTCGTTAAAGCCGAGAACATTGACAGAAATTGTCGTAAGTATGTGAGCTCGACAACTCAAAGCATCTATGACTTTATTTTCCGTGTCAGATTTATGACGTAGAACAAAACTTAACTCCTGTAAGTATGCACTCCATTTGACACGATTTGCACTCATTTTGTTTTGAGAATTCAGGTGCCGCAATGCTTCATGGTCAAAATATAAAACAAACTCTTTCCCGATTAACTAATGACACCAATAACGAAGAGCTTGAACCACTGCATAACATTCTAGATCATAAACTGAATACTTCTTACAGGAGTCTTTTAAAATTTCAATAAAGTAAGCAACTGGATGACCGTCCTGACTCAAGACTCCGCCAATAGCGACGTGGAAAGCGTCATAACCAACTACAAAGACCTTTTCAAAGTCTGGTAGTATTAAAAACGGTGCCTTGGTCATTTCTACTTAATCTGTTTAAATGCTCGAGATACGACATTTAACCAAGTGAACTCTCCTTTCTTCATGCTTAAATTTTTGGGCTTTATTGTATCGGTCCGAGGGGTTGAAGCTGATCCAGATAAAATCAAAGCAATCACTGATTAGCCCATTCCCACATCTATCCATGAGGTACGAAGCTTTCATAGATTGGATACATTTTATAGGAGGTTCATTCATAATTTTAGTACCATCATGACCCCTATAACTGATTGCATAAAGAAAGAAAAGTTCACTTGGACAAATGCCGCAGCTCAAGCATTTGAACAGATTAAGCAAAAAATGACCAAGGCAACGGTTTTGAAACTTCTAGACTTTGAAAAGGTCTTCGAAGTTAGTTGTAATCCTTCCCACGTTGGTATTGGTGGAGTTTTGAATCAAGATGGTCATCCAGTTGCTTACTTCAGTGAGAAATTAAATAACTCCTGTAAGAAGTGTTCTGTTTATGATCTGGAATATTATGCAGTAGTTCAAGCTTTTTGTTATTGGCATCATTATTAATCGGGAAAGAGTTTGTCTTATATTCTGATCATGAAGTATTGCAACATCTGAATTCTCAAATGAAAATGAGCACAAATCGTGTCAAATAGAATGCATACTTACAGGAGTTCACTTTTGTTCTACGTCATAAATATGGCAAGAAAAATAAAACCACAGATGCTTTGAGTCGTCAAACTCACATACTTACGACAATTTTCGTTAATGTTCTCGGCTTTAACGAAGTATGCAGAGAATATGCAGTTGATCATGACTTTGGTCGAATTTATACAAATCTACTAAATGGTGAGTTTTCTGAATATCCAAAGTTTTTCATTCATGATGGTTATCTCTTTTGTGGAAATCAGTTATGTTTGCCCGCTACGTCAATCCGTGAGTTTCTAATACGTGAGTTACATAGTGACGGATGTAGTAGACATTTTGAGCATGATAAAATATTAGCTATAGTGGAAGACCGTTTCTTTTGGCCACACTTGAAAACAAATGTTGCCCGAATTTGTGAAGTATACAGAGTATGCCAACTGCAAAGGGGTCAAAAGAAGAACACAAGTTTGTATCAGCCCCTTCCTATTCCACATGAACCTTCGCAAGATTTGAGCATAGATTTTGTCTTCGGCTTACCCAAAATAGCGAGGAAGGTAAATTCTATATTTGTTGTTGTGCATCGCTTTTCAAAGATGGCACATTTTATCCCTTGTTCTTACACAACAAATGCCAATAAGACTGCTATTCTTTTCTTTAAAAAGATTGTTTATATGCATGCCCTTCCCAAGACAATAGTGTCTGACAGAGATACGAAATCCATGAGTTTCTTCTGGAAGACTTTATGGCACATGATACGCACAAAGCTCCAATACTCAAGTGCATATCATCTGCAAACTGATGGCCAAACAAAGGTTGTCAATTGTAGTTCGGGAAATCTTCTTCGATGTCTTATCGGAGAACATGTTGCTTCATGGGATCTTCTTTTACCTATGGCGGAGTTCGCTTACAATAATTCTGTCAACAAAACGACAAGGAGATCACCATTTGAAGTTGTCACTGTTGCCAAGCTACGTATTCCTATTCTACTTAAGCCCATTACCAGCTAAATCTAGGCCAAGTCAGGAAGCTGAACAGTTTGTAGAACATATGAAGGATGTTCATGATAAAGTTCGCCAACAATTGCTAAAAGTAATGAGGCATATAAGAAGCACATGGATTCTTGAAGACTCCAAGTTGAGTTTGCTGAAAGCAATATGGTAATGGTTCGTTTGAAGCCCCAAAGATTTCCTATAGGTAAATACAAGAAGCTATATGAACGAAGTGCAGGTCCCTTTAAAATTCTAAAGAAAATCAGCTCCAATGCGTATGTTCTCGACCTTCCTTCAGACATGAATATCAGTTCCACATTTAATGTTGAAGATTTAGCATTTTATCACGAACATCGTGAAGATGAATCCTTTGAGGAACAAGCTTTTTGCCTCCCTCTCCATCAATCTCCTTCAGATGAAATGGAAGATGTTTTTTATGATCAGCTCATTTCAACCAAGAATGGCGAATTTCACAAGTTTCTCGTCAAGTGGAAAGAAAAACCATTCTCCGAAGCAACATGGATTATAGATACCGATTTCCAACGAATCAATCCAGATTTATATGAGCAGTACCAAGCTTACAACTCGCCGGAATTGAGTTTTTCCAAGCAGGGGAGAGCTGATGCAAGCTCTAGTAGGCTCCGCCTAAAAGTCTGCCCACAGGCCCAAGATTAATAAGGCCCAGTAAAGTAGAGAAGACTAATTCATATTCCTATTAGTAGTTGCTTTCTTAATTATCCAGGATTCTTTAATATTTAGAAATTCCAATTATGTTTGGTTAAGGATTCCTTATTTGATTTGAATTGGATTGTTTCCTTAATTAGAAAGCATCTTAGTTATAAATGAAGATGTAATCCTTCCTCATGGGATACAGAACATTGCTATTGAATAAGAATTTGAGTTATTTCTCAGTTAAGAGTTGATTTGTTGTTTTTGGTGAGGTACCTAGACATCTTATCATTAAACCTTTCGGCTTGGAGGTTAACTCGTTGGCTATTCTTCTTCCGTGCACTACTTCACATGTGTGCAGAAGAAAATAAGGGAGGCGCCTCTCATATAACAAGCATGGATGACCAGGTGAGGAGTCCCATTTGAACACTACCACTTAATCGGAGACTCCAACAATCACCTATTGGTATTCTAGGGTTACTATAGATGGACTCCAATAGTCACACTTGTTGGTATTCAAGGGTCACTACAGATGGGCCTAGGCTAAGTTCCCAAAAAGAATATGGGAATAACTCAATCAGTAAGGAATATGGGCCCAACCCCAAAATCACATATTATAACCCAAACAAAGCAGGTCATATAATATCCTCACCAATTACATAAAGCCATAATATATAAAAATAAATATTCAAGAAATCCTAATATCACAAATTAAAATTAAAGAAAATAATGAAACATTTTAGCCCCTATATCAAGGTCTAGCTATACAGGTGGATGGCCCATCAAGAGGTAGGGGTAAGCTGAAGAAAATATTGATAAAGTCATTAATTTAGATTTGAAGAAGTTTAACTTATCGAAGGATTTGGCTCAAAATAGAACGGAATGGAGAAACAGAATTCATGTAGCCGACCCCAAGATGGTTGGGATAAGGCTTTAATGATGATGATGATGATGATCAAGGTCTAGGTTGTTCAGCTATATTAGTAAATAATTCATTTTATGGTAAAAGAGTAAATCAATGTCCTATACCAACATACTTGTGCCAAACTATCCCACACACCATTTGGGGCCGTAAGCATCTTTAGAGTATCATCCCATCCGAATCCAAATATATTTAACGATTGTTTAACTTCTTTTTATCAAGCCCTCTAATTTTTCAACTTATTTTTTGCACCAACTTTATTTGACTCTCATCCCGTCTCTTCCTTGATCTTAGCAATAACCTCATCCCAACAAGCTTTTATAAAGTTCTTTTCAGTTTTTCTACCCCATTGCTTCATTAGCAGAAGCATGTCGATTAGGACCCTTTCCTTTGTTGGGTCGGGTCCTAATGGTAGTTTTCTCTCCTTGCTCGGCCTATTTATATTTGAGTATATAAAGTTTATACCATAGTTGGTCCATAAAAAATCAAATTCAAAAAAATCACATTAGTTGACAAGAAATCATAGCATACTTGGTTTGAAATTGTAGTAAGATCTATTATATAAATCCTATATCCAAAAAAAAGAAAAACACAAAAGCACACCAGTTTTCTCCACAAAACAATTCATGTTTGTTATAAAAAAAACAGAGCCTTTGCTTCTAAAAAAGATATTCCCATTTAACATAACACCATAATTGGTAGATGCCAAGAATTGCATGCTTGTTTCTATGCCATCTCCTCCCCTAGTTGTAGCTCATAATCTGCTCACAATTGCTTAACTACAGTCTCTCAAAATGCAAACCATGGTTCTCTAGTCCACCTTGGAACTATCACCCCATCTCTTGCGACTCTTAATTGAGGATCAATCTCTAAGGCATTTGGGAGCGTCATTCTTATCTTTTGAAACAATTTATCTCTAGCAGCATACATAGCAATATGGTTGTGTAAAACAGAGCAAGCATTTACAATATCTCTTTGGGTAGTCAATGAATACCCACGCAGCAACCTCAAGATGTGAAAGCGATTTTTTAACGCAACAAATTCCCTTTCTATTGTGGTATGCAATGAAGAGGGATGCAAATTAAAAAGCTCTTGCACATTCATCGGAGGACAATTGATGCTAAACTCTTTAAGATGATAACGGATGTCTCTATACGATGTCAAGAACCCCTGTTGATTACTATTACCAGCATCCACTAGATAAATTTTACCTATATTTCCGAATCAAATAGTGATTAAATAAATGGCAAGATTTGAAGAGCACGTAAGTATATAAGTGTTTTAGATTACCACTTGAGACTTTCAAGCTATCTCCCTTATTCATCGCAGACCAAAGTATAGTAGCATCCGTCGCAGAACCTTCCTAGCCCACAAGCACTTGCTATGCTACTAGGTGTGTGCGTGTGTGTTTTTGTGTGACTATGTGTGTGCGTATAGAAAACAATAATATTTACGGAAAACAACCTGCTAATAATCCTTTCACAACTCAATACTCAACTCAAGCTCTATATCGTGTTTAGGTAAACTCAAATGTGAACCTGATTAGAGGAAACCTAAACATATTCAATCCATCTTAAGTTCTTTAGTTTGGTTTAATATTTCAAGGATATAAAATTTAGTAAATATACATAAAAGATTTTTTTTTATTTACTCAGCATCACCAACCAAAATAACCTGTCAATTTGGTACCAAGGTGGATCAAGTTGCATTGAGCTGGAAGCAACATACGTTGCAATTGTAATTGAAATAACAGAATCAGTTTATTGAAGTTCTTAACAAAATCACAAAAGCTAAGGGTTAAAAGGCATGTTGGATATGGATCCACACTGGGGAACCATATAGAGAGTGGACCTGATGTAGGCTTCCATTAGTTAAACCACAATGCAACTTCTTGTGCCCTCAAAGAGACTCAAATAGACATAGACAAACTCAAAAAGCAGAATAAAAAAGACAATTGAGGGTTGTCATTTAAGTGGTCAGGTGCCAGTTCAACAAGAATAGGCTGGTCCGTTTTTATCAGCTATGGTTGGGACTCACAAATATATCTATCATCACCAGAACAGGAAAAAAGGAAAAGAAGAAAAAAAAAAGCATTGATTAGCAGTTTAGATTCTGATTCCACACAATTATTTATATTATATGGCTAACAAAAGATGTTAAATGTAAAAAGCATAGTTTGAAAAGATACCATCATTATATTTACTGCATATGAATCTGTTAATACTTCCATTTGGAGTTTTTTTTTTAATATATCAACCTACACTAGATAATTATATATACTTTCACAATGGATCTATGAATCTCTATTATTTTAGCATAATTTGGTTTCTTCATCACAGTATTCAGGCTTCATAGCCATTTAGGCTAAGAATGACTCCTTCAGACATAACTGACCGAAGGTCTAGATTTGGGTCACAGGGGGATTTTCAATTTCTGATCAAGCTGAATCTTGAGTGTAGAATGACTCCTTCAGAAATAACCAACCCAAGTTTATTAAGAATTTCTAATCACTTAAGCTGAAATAACAAAAGCAGTTTATTGAGTTGGCTGTTTTTTTATAATGTTGTGGAGACAAGATTGTACAAAGAGAGAATGTAAAGGAGATAGACACATTGGAAGGGAGAGGATGAGACTACACTTATCAGTCAGTTTCCAGTCTGGTCTTTAACAGCCTTTCCCCTGCTTTGTGAAAACATGAGACATTCCTTATATTTTTCTAAAACAGCTGATTTGGTATTTTTTGCTTCCTGGACTTTTTAGGTGTTTAAACTCAAATGACTGTACAAGAAAAAAAAAACCATTAAATAAAAGGAAAGAAAAGGCCATCTATGAAATTTCTAATATCCATGAATTCAATTCCCTAGAAATGAAACTCAAAAACTCATCAAAGCACAACAATTTTCCAATGGCTCCATGATATTTTGTATAGCTTAGCTTCTAGCATAAACAACCCAAAAACCTCCATAAAACACAAACAATAGACGGATCTCCCCTGCAAAAGAAAATGGAGATTGGTTCTCCAAAATCCAGCACAAAGAAAATCCAGCCTCATTCTCTTTATAAAATCCCCAGTTGTCATGAATTTTAACGTTCATAATCTCCCAAACCAAATTAGTGAAGTAGACAAGAAAACCTTCATAAACATTTTTCTCTTCATTATTTATCTGCCGATGATGCATCCATTAGCTCAAAAAACAAAACTCATAATCCTTTTAAAAAAAATCAGGGCTCAAAAATTGAGAGCCTTGCTAACTTGAGGGATAGCATCATGGTTGAAGAAACATTTCACCAAACAACTACAAGGCTATAACATATGCCTCTTCTTAACAACAAGACAAGTTTCATCATGGAAACAGTCATCTTCTAATAAATGCGGAATTCTCTTTTAGCATGTTTAAGAGAATTCCTGAATTCCTGAAATTTCTGTCCGGGATTCTTTGTTTGGGTGAGGAAGATATCCAAAATGCAAGCATTCAATGGAATCGAATTCCAGCAAATCTAACATTTCGAATACAAGAGGGCACGAAGCTTTTCAAGAAATTTGAGAGGACGATATTTCAGGGATATTTCCAACTGACCTCCAGGTCTGCAACGGTATTCAATATTTTCTGATCTCTGTGTAGATTCAAGCCCAAAAAACTCTGTAACTTATTTTTTCTGATCTCTGTATAGAAACTTGGGGTTGGAGTGGTAACTCACAGAAACTTCGGGTTGTGAAGTTGATGTTGAAATAGAACCGATGAAAGGAAAGAAATTGTGTTGGTGATTGCAAGAAAATGGGATAGAAATAGTATTGGTGATTGGAGCAAGATGGGTTGTGAGATCTTTCTCCTAATGCCGCCCAAATCACTTCAAGATTCCAGCCACTGTTCAGAGCTCAATCGAACCCTCTCACTCCAGGGTAACATTGCACATGATCGACGACGTGTGGAAGATCAAACTTGACGTGTGGATTGATGTCCATCTTAGCAATAAATCCATACAACGGATGTAAAAGCTTCCTCAATGATGAGTCTCAGTTATTTTCCATGGCCATTGATTGTATTTAGGATTGGCCATTGATTCTATTTAGGATTGGCCATTGATAGGTATCAAGATTATCCCAGCATAAACTGGACCCATGGTTTGGACTAAATTAGGTTTGAGTTGCATATAAATGGACCCACGTATAAACTTTTAAGGGTAATGTTTTTCATGACTAGGACCACATGGAACACTTATATTTTGATGAATGGGATGGACAAAGTATATAAATCAAAGATATATTTTATATTTATTTATGCATTAAGAAAGTGTCACACAAGTTTTTTCCCTCTCAAAGTCTTGGAAGTATCAAACAAAGAATTCTTAGAAGTCAAGCAGATTAAATTTTCAGGCATGAAATTCTACAACGAATCAAATAGAGAAATAGAATTTGGAAGCATTTTGAATTCCAACATTCCTAATTTTCAAAATTCTTGCACACATGAATTTTCCAAATTCTCACAACCAAACGGGCCCTTTAGGGGCAGCAATTCTCAGAATTCTTGTAACAAAAAAGGCGCTTCTCAAATACTAGGGGTTTCTCAAATCCTAGATATCTTGCAACCAAACACAGAATTTCTAACTGGGATTGAAGGAATTCTCGATAGCCGGATATCCTGTCAGCAACTCTTGTAAGCAAACAAGCCCTGAGCATATATGAGAATTCTTATTTGGGAAACTTTAGAATTTCACATGCCTCATTCTAGTTGGACTCATAAAAGTTGGATATTTGTGAATTTGAAATAAATTCTATGAACATAAAAACCCTTCGATAAAGAGAATTCATGAATAAAAATAGGGATGTGTTGAATGCACTAAAGATTGGACTCAATATATTCAACCCTTTTTCTAAAATAAAAAATTGAAATTACCCAAATGCCCCCTTTCTGTAATGCCCCACCCCCACATGCATGCATGATATTATCCACTTTAGCCTGTGGGCCTCGCGGTTTTGCTTCTAGTGGGCTTCAACCCATCAAAAGGCCTCATGCAAGGTAAAGGTGCAAGTTTTATATTTGAACCCATTTACTTTCCTCTCTATAGTCGATGTAGAACTCGAGGATGTTACAATCCACCCCCCTTAGGGCTGCACGTCCCTGTGCAGTAACCTACCAGTCCATGTAGCCTGCCAGCCCTTTTGGCCTGCCTATATAAGAACCCGCCCACTTGCACCAGGCCACGACAGGGACCCACACTTGAATTAGTTGAGAGTCGGCTCTAATATCATTTGTAACTCCCCACCCCCCCCACACACATGCATGATATTGTCCGCTTTGGCCTATGGGCCTCACGGTTTTGCTTCTGGTGGGCCTCAACTCATCAAAAGGCCTCGTGCAAGGTAAGGGTGCAAGCTCTATATATAAATCTATTCACTTTCCTCTCTATAGTTGATGTGGGACTTAAGGATGTTAAAAGTGAATGGGTCCCTACCGTGGCCTCATGCAAGTGGGTGGGTTATTATGTGGGCGGGCCAAGAGGGCTGGCAGGCTACATGGACTGACAGGCTACTGCACAAAGACGTGCGGCCCTAAAGGGGGTGGATTGTAACATCTTCGAGTTCTACATCGACTATAAAGAAGAAAGTAAATGGTTTATATATAAAGTTTGCACCCTTACCTTGCATGAAGCCTTTTGGTGGGTTGAGGCCCACTAGAAGCAAAACCGTAAGGCTTATGGCCAAAGCGGACAATACCATGCATGCGTGTAGGGTGGGGCGTGACACTTTCTCTCCCCACTACCTTTTCCTCCTCTCTCCTCCCCTTCCCCACCTCCCTTTCCTATGACGATTGCCAACTCTAGTGAAGGGAGCTGACAGCCGATCTCCCTCCCCTCCTTTCTTCCCTTCTCTATCTTCTTATCTCTCCTTCTCCCTCTCCCCCTCTCTCTATTCTCTCCCTCTCCCCCCTCTCTCTTCCTCCCTCCCCCTTTCTCCCCTCTATTCCCCTTCCCCATTATCTCCCTGCAACAGGAGATCCAACAATCTCCCTGCAGTGGTGATTAGGCATCTCCCTATAGTAGATAAGGGGAATAGAGAGGAGAGGGGGGAGGGAGCTAGAGAGAGATAGAGAGAAAGGAAGAGGGAGAGAAAGGAAGAGGGAGAAGGAGGGGAGGGAGTTCAGCTGTGAGCTCCCTTCACTGGAAGGGGGAGGTGAAGCAGGGGAGGAGAGAGAGGGGTAAGTGAGTGGAGAGAGAAAGGGGCATTTTGGTAATTTCACTTAAAGGGGGGTGTTGAGTGTATTGAGTCCAATCTTAGTTCATTTAGCAAGTCTCATAAAATAGGAGGATCCAAAAGCTGGGAACAGCTGCTAACATTGTTTCACCAAAAGGAAAAACCGAAAGGACCTCTACAAAGCACTCGTTTTCTTCACTGTGTAAAAAACCTTAGTGTTTGTTTTTTTTAAGTGGTAAACTAAAATCTACGGTGAAGTAATCTTAGCCAATAAACAAATTAATTTATCATGTTTGGTTAGTGATGACAAGTGGAACGTAGAATTCCCACCCCCCCCCCCCCCCCCCTCTAACCCCAATAATAATAATAATAACTTTTACTATATTAGCTCTAAAAAAACTTAAAACCTATAAAACACAAATGTTTACTTTACTACTTGTTGACTTCTCATCTCACTTTTCATATTACATTACTTAATAAAAGCAAATACAATTTTTTACTTTACAAAAAAGTACACTTCTATATTACCGTAGTAAATAAAACAAAGATGACCAGTGAAAGGTAAGAAAACAAACAAATTAAGCCACTCATAGAAGCAAATACTTTTTTTTTTACTTTACTAGAAAGTATACTTCAAATTTACCCATGTAAATTGAAAGGGATTCTAACCTTAATATAAGTTAAGGTCCCAACACATATTTCTTATATGTAGTTAAACAAATAATTAACCTAAGTTAAAAAGCAATCAACTATAAGAAATAGACACATGATTTTTACATGAAAAACCCAAACAAGAAAAAAACTACGAGACCTAACACCGGTCCAAGTTAGATCAAGCACTATGAATGAAATGTTAGAAAAGCTACTTACTACTCTTGTCCGATTGCACACAATCCAAAGGATTGAAGTTTTTCTTATCGACGCACACGTTGTTCACCTTCTTCAACTTCGATCCAACATGTTTAGATGCCACTCAAAACAAACAACCTTCTATAAAACAGAAGACAATCTTCTATAAGAGAGTAGAAGCAATATTCTCTAGAACTTAACAACTTCAGCATAGCCTCTCAATAAATGTTCTAGAGAATAAAAGAATCTATAATGTAAAATCTCAACCCAGAATATAGAGATGGATGCCTTAGGGTTGAGAAAGAACTCCTTTTTATAGTCCCAATTTCATGCCTCATAGTGGTAATTTAATTAGGATAAGAATTGGCACAAATCTGGAAAGTCGCACTTAAAAAAGAAATATGAATGTACGGAATGACAGTTTCGTAATTTCGGATAGCATAATTTCTGCAAACTTTCCGAAGCCATAAGTTTATCGTTTTAACTCCAATCGATGCAATCTTGGAACCTACGGGTATCTACTTAAAATTAGCTTTCTAATAATAGGTAGCTTATTCTCATCCGATGCTTGATTTGTGAGATATGATACCTTTAATCTAAAACCTTCATTCTACCTCTTCTGAGACTCTTTAACCTCTTCAAACTCCTAGGCTAAAATAAATAGAAAAACAACTTTGACTAGAGCTAGAGTTTTTTCCAATTCATGAATTTAGCCAACATACTAAAATCCTTACATAAATAGAACAAACATGACAAAGACCAATGAAAGGTGAGAAAGCAAACAAACCAAGCCAGTTTTCATATTGTGAGTCTACGCACTCTGATAATCTCCATCTTAAGGAGGATTCTTTTAATTGACTTCCATTAAAATGCTCATCAACTACTTCCTAAACTAAATGGAATGTTATCTCCTAAACTACATAGAACGCTATCTGTTTAACACAAACAAAGTCCAAAGAGCTAACTTTATCAATGTATTTGCGAGATGACCTTTATAATGAGGTCATTATTAAAATGAGAAGTCATCGTTATGGACTTAGCCTCTACTATAAAAAATTTGTAGGCACATTATCATCTTAGCCCTTTGATCCATGACCCAAAATTTTAACATTTTTATATATGGAGAATGTTCTGAGTGGACTACATGTAAAATTTTGCTTTAGGGGCCACTTGGGCCCACCTTTGACCACAGTAATCCCTTTGACACTTTTGTTGTCCTATGATTTGGCATTATGATCAATTTCTACACTCATTGAACCTTCACTCATCATTTGATCAAACATAAAAAAAATCCATAGTTAAGATGCCATTTATTTTATGAGCTCACTATGCAAAACATCTAGTGGGGCCCACCTCATTATTTATTTGTGGACCATAAAATATGAACCCCTTGTTAGTCATTGATTCTAAGATCTGGCATCTATCCGAATGGACGGGATAGTTGATTTAACTATGCACTCATTTTGAATGATGACAAATTGTAGCCTATTAATAAATTGGTTAGGTTCACTATCCAAGCCTCTATCATCATACACAGCCTCTATCATCACCCTGTGGTCTTGGGGCCCCACAAGGCAATGAGTTCAACATAAGGCCCATTTGTGTGTGTGTCTCTTTTATATATACATGTGCCTTGCATGATATTGGCCCCACCTATCACCAATATGAACCAACCATCAAACATGGACCCCATGATAGTCACCGATACGGCAGTTTGACACCCTTCCAAATCAACTGGATTGTTGGGTTGTGTGTGTTGGTTAATATGTGCATTAAAGCACTAGTTTTCCCCCTCTCTTAGTTCTCTTTATTTCTTAGAGTCTCACATTGGAAGCGGAGAACTCTTTATAAGGTATTAATATCGTATGCATCATACATTTCTTGTGTTTGTCTTGGTAGTGGGTTTTTGTAGTGGTAACCACACAGTTGCACGCCCCCACCAGCCATGCCGTCCATGTGGTCCAGGCCAAGCCGTCCATGTAGGTCAAGTCGTGCCTTGTGGGTTGGCTAGCTGTTCATTGAAGTGGACTGGTTTAGGCCTTCCTTACGGGTTGGGCCAGGTCTTGTGTTTGTAGTTTTAGACCACCAATGGATCTGAATGTGGAGAACATTGCCTAGCCGTTATGGGTAAGCCTTTAGACACCTCCAAGCGAGCTCTATTCTCTTCTTCCTTTGCTTACGTTTTCTTTTCTTCAATTCTCTTTCTCTTTATTGCTATTATAATTCCGTGAAGCGGCTCCTTGGGGATTCAAGTTTCTCCATTCTTTGAAGTGCAAGATTTGTGGAGATCGTCTGTGTTGGCTCATAAAAATCACAAATGCATTTTTGGAAAGTTATGTTCACCTAAAGCATCCACTCAACTCAAAATTCCTGCAAACCGTAGGATTTTGGGAGTTCAAGGTAAAATGCTACTTCTAGATAGTCAAACCCAATAAGATTCCCACAGAAGGCTTTGGGCATGACACATATGGACGAGTCCAACTCTCAGAACCATTGGGACTCCAGTTGGTCATTCAACCTGAGAGACACCAACTTCTTGCTGTCACAGAACTAAGCATGTTACCATATGGCCAAATATGGTGAGATTCATGTGAAGGACCCAAGACATGTCCAAGGTTAGTTCCTTAAAGTTTCACAGCAGTCGGACTTCGTTTGGACCATCAACCATTAGCTGCCCAAAACCCTATAGTCGCAGAACCAACATTCTGCAGTTATAAACAGAAAAGCGCTTCAACAAAGCAAAATCAAGTGAAATATTTATGGGAACTCTAAAATACATTCAAAGTGAGCTCCTCAAAATTTCAGAGCTATTAGAAGTCATTCAGGCTCAAATCCGCCAAGACAATGGTTCACACCCAATGTATGCTATGCATAAAGTCAAAGTGATCTAGTTAGTTAACTTTGGGAGATCAAAACAAGATGAAACTCCTATAGCACTCCTAAAAAAATACCAAGAATCATTCCTCCAAGTTTCACAAAAATCAAAGGTTGTTTGGGCAAAAATGCCCACACTTATGGCCTATGGTCGCAAACCCTGCAAGTGCAGGAACCTCGACTGAAATCAATCGGTTGTGGATCTCTGTGAAGTAATTCTAGCAGTTTCAAGCAGTTTTTTCACTTTATTTCAAAGTGAGACCACCTCAAGCTACCTCTCAACTCTATAAATACACCTTTCTACCCTCTTGGCAAGGGATCCCTGCTCAATCTTCTCCCGACCACTCCACAGACATCCCTCTCTGCTAGCAATCAAGGCACTTAGCAGTCTGCAAATTCCCAAACCTCTTCCAATCCCTCCTCCGTCACCAATTCAAGGTGAGATATGTTCTGGGCAGGAAGAAATACACTCCAAGTCTCTAAAATTCCCCTTGGTCATGGCATACAAGGAGAATAAAAGTGATGAAATTGTAGTCTCCCTTTGATCTTCCCACTTAAGGGCATATATGCCTAAGTAAGGGTTGTGTTCATACCATCTTTTAGCTCCCTTCTGATCCTTGAAATGTATAGGATCAGAATGGCACAAGCTTGGTCATCTTACCAAAACAAACATTGGCAACCCTATTAGACTTGCACAAAAACAGTCCATAAATTAAAGTGGTGATCATCAAAGGCTATAGTGATTCAAAACACAATTTTCAAACTCCAAAACATGGTTCAGAGACTCTAGAAATGCAAATGCAGAAGTCACAATTCACTGTAGGAGGTTTTCAGAGGAAAACAAGACTTAAAAGAAGGGGAACGGGTTGCAAGAATCCACGATCAACCAAATTCAATCATGGGCATGTGCTTCTTCCAATTTTGTATTTTTGTGTGTTTCATGGAACCTTTTATTTTCTTTTTCATTTTTTTACAATATCTAAAACCAGAGGGAGGGGCTATAAGTTGTGTAACATCCCCAAGATCAGAGTAAATGAACCCATGTAAAACGAAGGGAATGAATGAATATAAGTAGTTTTGTCCCATTTTTTCTGCATGTTGAATTTTGTGAGGCTAAATTCAAAAGCCCCTCACAAATTTTTTGTGAACCGAAAAATTGGCACCATTTGTGGGAAAGAAAGGCTCTAATTTATGGTAGAAATGGATCGCACGAATTACATGGAAAATGCAAAAAAGATGAGAGGAGAAGTTGTAGGTCCTTAATAGATGGTAATAGGTCCTCGACTGACTAGCCTTATAGAGGGCCAATGGAAGTCAATTTATGTCATTTTCATGGGGACATGATGACCAAGTTAATTCCAACAATTGGCCAAGAGAAAGATTAAAGGGTCTGACAAAGTTGGCCTTAAAGACAAAGAACGGAAAGTGACATTTAGATCAACCAAGACCTGACAGAAGGCCACGACCGACCAAACTTGGTTGTGGCACTATTAGAAACAATGTTGGCCTGTTTTTTGGGCTGTAACATGCAAATTTTTGTCCATACCTTCACCATCCTTTGTTGGGGACTTGAAGTGTTTTGTGGGGCCCATTTAATGCAACATTGAACTCCCTTATGCCAAGTTTAATGGATGCTAATAAGGGGATAATAGATGGTAAAGTACATGAAATGAAAGCTACACTGTTAAACAAAATAAAAAGAGTGTAGTTCTCAATACATTCAATGAATTTCTATTTCAATGCAAAGTCATCCGTCATTTGTAAGACCTAAGCAAATATACATTTTAATGTTAGTTATGGAACGACGATATTTGCAATTACACATTACCCAGACTCCTTTGCTAATAGATCCCATGGATCAGTGTGTTAGTGGTGCAGGCTTGACCAAAATGCATCCTATCCTCTGGTTGGATCCACAACTCTCTCGTGCTTTTAAGTCGGACCACTTGGTCCCAAAATGCTACAAAAATTTTGGTAGCTCAATGATTGGTCAGCATAGCACAAAGAGATTGAGTTTATGCCTATTTCTGATCATTTTGTTTCACCTTATTAGGGGACTATGTTGGTTCAAAAGTCATTCAATTTAGCATTTCAGCTAGCCCATGTGTTAGCCATGCTGGTTATAAAACTGATACAATCATCTAGATTTGTTTTGTAGAACAAGCATGGGTTCTCTCATCATAACTTTTGATGAAGCTAAAGAGAGATTATTCTATATCTCAATGACCCAAACAGGTTCATCTGCAAGGACTCCCGAGTGGGCCTGAATTGAAGCTACCACCCTTGTACCTAAGGTCTCAGTATTTCAAAGGCTCTCAACCCCAAATAGCCTAGTGACTAGGCCTCCCTATACAAGGCAAGAGCCATTCCAAGCCTAGTCAAGAAGGCTGAAAAAGCCAAGCCTCGGGTTTCCAAGTACACCTTAAACCCTTTTGGTGTCTTCAACAAGGTCTAGAAGGGGTCTAACAGTGAGAGCTTAAGCCTTCGCTTCACCAAGCCACGGTGGGGGGCAAGGAGGGTTCAACCAATGGATCAAAGCTCAAAGGCCTGTGACCAATCCTAGGTTGCGAAAAACCATTCCTACGCATTCTTTAAGGCTTAGAAACACCAGGTAATAAGCAAGCTCCAGCACCTGTCGGAGATCTTTGCCAGCTCGAGCAAGAGAAGAAAGCTTAATGGGAAGTTTGCGTATGAACCACGTGGTCACCAAGATCACTCAAATCCAAACCAGACAAGGCTGAAAACAAGCCTCTGGCGGCTATTAAAGACAACATCTTCTACCTTCTTACTCAGAAGGTTTGATGAATTAGATTTGACAGGAGGGGTTTGCCTCTAATCATCGTGGGGCTTACTTCTCCACCTTCACCTCAAAAGCTAGTGTGCACCAAACTACAAAAGAAGGCCACATAGCTTGTTCTCAACAATGCTATTGACCTAGCTCACTGCAAGGAGTCACTCCAGCAAAAGAAGCAACTAAAAAACATGCTCTGCAAGAAGGAGCAAGTTAAACAAAACTAGAAGGATGCAGTAGACATTCTTTCATTTCCCATCTATGATCCAATGGATGCAGACTACATTGGTGGTTCCTTTAAAGTGATGATAGTCAAATTCCATGATTAGACCTTGGTGGCTAGAATAACGAGCCAAGTTAAGAAGAAAGCTCTGGCCCAACATAGAAAACATGTTCAACAAGCAGTTTGATGCAAGATCACTCAAAAGTGGGTGGTCAAAGATAATGATCTTGACTTAGCCCCATCTCATATGGTTGAGCCAAGTGCTGCATGAAGAATCACACGGAGTATGGCTCAGACTCAGTCACAAGCGTCCGATTCAAACCCCCACTATAACAGAGTGTTAGAAGATCATGTCGAAACTAACTATAAAGATGGTCTTGTTACAATCTTAAATACAAAGGGTGTTGACCCATAAAAAATTGTAGCTGATACAATCTACTCAGAAGACTTTAGATGAGCTTAGAATGTAGCAATTCAAATTTCAGAGTTAGTGGACTTCATTTGGTTACTCAACTCACCAAACACCAATTTTGAGCTTCAATGACTCAAATCCAAGGGTCATCAAACAAGTTCAATCTTTTGGGTTACTGAAGTGGCTGAAACTCTTATGGTAAGTCTAAAACATGCTTGAGAATGATGTTGCAAAGTTTCAAAGCATTTGGACTTCATCTCAACTCAAAATCAAGCTTCAGTGACTATTTACTAGCTCTTTGGGGGTCACTGTGGAAATTGACACTTCTACATGTTAATGCAAACTCAAACTTAGGGGAATGCCTTCAAATACATTCAAAGACTATCTTTCGAGTTTTAGAGCATTTAGACATCATTTGGACCCAAACATAGTTCGAATGGTCGTCTAATAAACTCTGTGGGGTCACTAAGCAAAGTGGAACCTCGTAAAAATCAAATCAGCTGAAACTCCTGGAGGAAGCTCAAATTATGCTCAAGGGAAGCTCTGCAAAATTTTAGGTCAAATGGACATCACTTGACCCAAAGTTTACAAACATGTCAATTTGGGTTAATGACCAAAGTCCTGGTTCTAAACTCCTAAAATTGATGAAATTTGGGCATAAAGCTTTAGTCATATTCAAAAGATACTCTACAAATTTTCAAGTCAAAAGGACTTCATTTGGGCCTACTTTAACCACATGCTAGCTTAGAAGTTAGTGACCCCTGAGCCATGAAGGTTAGTAGCGAAGATTTTACTTCTAGGAGGCCAGAGCTGATGAAATTCGGAATGAAGATTCAAAATATGTGCAAAATAAATTTCTCAAAGTTTCAACTGAGTTGAACGTCATTTGGGTAGAAAACAAGCTTACTACCCACAATGTGATGTGAATAGTGATTTAGAATATGCAACAAGTGGGCCACTGTTCAAAATCGTACTTTCACAAATCCAAAATGTATGAAATTTGGATGTAGACTCCAAGATACCACTAAAATCAGTCCCTCCAAGTTTTAAATCAAACCAAGGTCATTTGGGCCTCAAACAGTTGAAAAAGAGCTCATTTTCATGAAAAGTCAATAGGGGAGTTAACCAACTTCAAAAGATCAAAATAAGCTGAAATTTTTATGACACACTCAAAATACTTTCAAAAAGTATCCCTCCAAGTTTCATGAAGATCGAACATTGTTAGGGCTCCAAACAGGCAAAAACGAGTCACAAATGCAAAAGTCCAAAAAGAGGCCTTGGAAATGACCATGGCCCGTGGTTAATGGGGGAGTTGACCAACTTCAGAAGGTCAAATAGAGCTGAAATTTTTATGACACACTCAAAATAGTGCCAAAAAGGATCCCTCCAAGTTTTATGAAGGTCAGACATTGTTCGGGCCCCAAACAGGCGAAAACAAATTACAAATGCAAAAGTTCAAAAATAGGCCTTAGGAGTGACGCGAATGCAGTCACTGACACCTATTGAGTAGTTCTTGTGGTTTCTGATGGTTTCCTCCACTTCCTTTCGACTTTTAACTCCCTATAACTCTTAAAAACTACCTTTAAAGTCTATAAAAGGGAGATTTGAACTCTTAGGAAAGGAGAAAAGCACTCAGAGACAATAGTTTTTCTAAAATTCCATAGACAAGTTCCAAGATTAGCAAGTCACAAGGCATTTCCAGCACTCCCACCCACTTTTTCTTCTTATTCTCATTCACTCAAGGTGAGGGATGGTTTAGAGAAGGGAGGGAGGTAGGGGTATCATTTAAAAGAAGACTATGTTCAAGCACTAGCGAGCCTTCAAATGATGAAATCAATTCTTTTGTTCTTCACACTTGTGGTGGGGGGGGGGGGGGGGGGGGTGTTTCTTGCCATCATGAAAGTTGTGAACAAGACTCTTTAGGCTTCATTCTGACCTTTGAAAATCATAGGGTCAGAATAACACAACTTTGGCTTCATACAACACCCTCTTTGGATTTATACAAAAAACGGTCCATAAACGAAAGTAATGATTAACAAAGGTTTTGATCGATTCCACGGTCGAATTCAACACTCTTGATGGTCACTTAACACTCTAAAGATTAAAAAAGCAAGTTTCAGCATCTTGGAAGAGTCACAGAGGTGAAACAGAACCACACAGAGTGTAAATAGTGGCCTTTTGGCCATTGTCTACCAGTGACCATGACCCATGGTTATTCCCCCTGTTTTTTTCTTTTTTGCATCTTTTTCCAATTTTCATGTATTTTCTTATATTATCTGAATTCAGATCACATCTGAGACTTGAGGGAGGGTTTGTAAACTCTTCAAAAAGCATGTAAACAACCTGCATCCTCGTGGTCAAAGCATTTGAACCCATGTAAACGAATGAGAAATTAATGATGAACTGTAATTAATTCTTATTATTCTTAAACGCTTGAAGTGCAAAAGTTGGACTCGAATCCATTGCACATTTCGTATTTTTAAGTGCGATCAGAAGATTGGTGCCATCTGTGGGAATTACATTGCCCTAATTTGTGATCAAATTTGGCCAAAAGACATAAAAATTGGATAAAAATGCATGAAAAGTGCTGAAAAGTGTTGTAAAGTGCTTCTATTAAATTGAAAGTTGCTGCTCTTAAGCTGAAAAGTGCTATTGTTGCCTAGTGATCGTGAGATGCTACACAGAAAGTGCTGTGACCATAAGAATTGATGAAAATGGGCAGTGACATAGGTCATGGTCACTAACTTGTTTTGCTGCTAAAAATGACTTATTTGACCTTTGAAGACACCCATGCAAGACCTTGATGTCTACGATGGGTTTGGGAATATTAATGAAGGAATTTTGTACCTTGAAGTGCATTCCATAATTATTCAAATGAAGGCATTAAACACCTCGAAGTGCATACTTCTGCCTTTTAATTGAAGAGACTTTGCAGCTTGATGTGCACGAACCAAATTAACACCCTTTTTTTCAATAGAAGAGTGATGATTTAGTCCAAAAAGCTTTGAACCAAACAACTGTTTGTCTCAAATCAGTGATAAGACCAACGACATTGCAGTTATGCATTGTTCGGCGTCATGCACTGATGGATCTTGTATGATCATTGTTGTAGTGGTGCAGGCTCGATGTTGTGGGCCCTATCCCTTTGGTCAGATCCAACTCTCTCTTGCTTGTAAGTCTAACACAGATAGCCTTGAAATGCTACCAAAATCTTAGTAGCCAGGTCTAGTCAGCTTAGCACGCTTTTAAGCTTGACTATATGATCCCGAAATGCTGCAAAAATTTTGACAGCTAGGACAGTCAGCATAGCATAATAAGGTGGGGTTTATGCCTATGTTTGACCATTCTAGTTTAAAACCATGTTAGTTCAGATGGCATTTATAAACCAATCCAGCTAGCCCAAAAGGCAGCTATGTTAGTTATAACACTAATGTAGTCCATTGGGACTTACTTTTTTGCAGAGATATCATGGGTTCTTTAATATTACTTTTGACGAGGCCAAGAAGTGACTATTTAAAATCTCCATGACTCAAAACAAAACATTTGCAAAAGCACCAAAGAAGGCTCGAATTGACTCCGTTGCCCCCACATCAAGAGTCTCAGTCTTTTAAAGGCTCTCTACTCCCATGGTTTCAACTGATCTAAATTGGTCATCAGTGATCCTAAAATCCGTCAAGAAAACTGAAACTCATAAATCTTGGTTTTCCAAATATGTCCAGCATCCATTTGGAGTTTATCACGCCCTGATCCTGGGAATTGGGGATTAGAATGGGCTCCTAGGCTGTGAATACGTAATCCCGTAGTAATCTATATCATGTGATGATAAGCACAAATCACTACAAGGGAGATTCCATAAGAATGTGTGAAGAATATTGTAACACTCCGATCCCCTTTGAGCCGGATTAGTGGCTTATTAGTGTGTGTTTTGTTTTGTTTATTTCTTTTGGAATTGGTTTTGGGCCTTGGATAGGTAGTTGAGCAACCTTTGACCTGAGATAGGTAGTTTAAGCCCTTTTTCGTAATTTCGCTTTTGCTTTGCTCATATCATAATTGCATCATCTTGGTGTCAGCACGCGTATTTCGTTGAGCTCGACAAATTCCGTAACTGTGTCAGATCCGTTTGGAGTCAATTGGGGAAGATGGACCTTCGTGTGACTTAATCTGTAAATTGCTTAAACCCATTAGACCTTGTTTTAAAACTACAAACCTATATAAGTGAGTCATCTTACAGATGTCTCTCTCTTGCCCATTTCATTTGATCGACTGCATGCAAGGAGAATTCAGAAGCCACGTTCGTTCTCTCTCTCTCTCTCTCTCTCTTCTCTTTCCTTCTCTTACTCGAGTAGGATTTGGGTTCCCTTGTTTGATTTGGGTTCTTCTCCATTCTCTCATCTCTGTCCTTGCCTTAGGTAAGTGGGTTCTTTCCCAACTCTTTGTATTCCCTCTCCAATTGCTTCTCCCATTCTCTGTTGCTTTGTCTTCATCTCATGCATGTGTGATTGCTTTGATTTGTTTTGATTTTAGTTGCTTGGAGCTTGATTTCAGAGGATTTTGTCAGATTTGAGGCAAGTATAAGTACAGGTTTTGATAACACATATGGGTGTTGTTTGATTGCTTGGATTCATTCTCATTCTCTGTATAGAAATGTGTTACAGCCATTTTCTAAGCTATGAGAATCAGTTGAGCTTGTTTTATTCAGTTTCTGTACCAAAATTTCGTTTCTGTAATCTTCCCGAATTCGCGTCTGTATTGTACGGCTAAGCCGTAACCCTGTACGGCTTAGATTCCAGAGAGTGACAAATTCGAGTTTGTTCTACGGCTAGGCTACGGCTAAGCCGTAATTTGTCCTACGGCTGAGCCGTAAGCTAACCGTGAACCAAACCGTATCTAAGCCGTGGATTTAATCTCTGATCAGTCGAAACTTTTCTGATATCAGTGTTCTTACGGTGAGGCTACGGCTAAGCCGTGATGGTTTACGGCTAAGCCGTGGACTCCACCGTAGCTCAGCCGTGAGATGTATCAGATCAGAGGTGGAAAAGCTGACAGTTTAGCCGTGTTCTGAAGGGAACCACGGCTAAGCCGTAGTGCATATTGCGGCTACGCCGTAGGATGCCACGGCTAAGCCGTAGGTCACCCATGGCTAAACCGTAAGACCTGTTAAATATCAGTTAAACTTAGGCTAATGGTGTGACCTTGTAGGGCTCAAATACAGGTTAACCATACCCGTAAACCGGCCCAAATGGATTCTTTGGAGCGCATGAATAGTCTGTTAGGCTGTGACTTATTCATGTGAGTGTTGCTCATTGTTAAGCACCTCCCCATGGGTGTTGGTTTAAGGGACTTCGATGCACATAAGGATTATATTGCAACACTAGGATGGCAATGGTGCATCGAATAACTTAAAACTACATCAACATGCACGGTTAGTGATAGTGATGCAACTAGATTAGACTTGGCTTGTAATGAACCTTGATTCCGTATTAATCTAAGATGCATTTCATATTGTTTATAGTTTTGCCCTCTGCTCTGTTAATCTATGTATGCATTTCCTCAGTCATTTTGCTTTCGTTTTGTATATCTGTATTATTCTTCGCTCTGTACTATGTTTTGATCTATGCTATGCTTTGTATATTCTCTGGCTTTGTATATCTCTGATTTTTGGGTATTCCCTGGTGGCTCTGCCCAGAGGTTAATACGTGAGGACGAGATCCGGTCTTTGTCATCGGTGAGCCCAAAGCGGATAATCTCCCCTTTCTATGGATTTGATTTGATTGGTATTAGTCTGGCTCTACTCAGCCTCAGCCCTAGGATACCCGACGGGGTTACCTCTGGCGTAGATCTCTGTATCTCTGTTTTAACTGCAGTGTTGCTTTGTCTTGGGACCCCGGAACCCAGGAAACCGAGACCCGCTTGTACCTTTGGCCTGGACAGCGGTGTTCTCTGCTCTGCTCTGCTCTGCTCTCTTTTGGAGAGAACATGGTTAACGTAGTAGCCAACTAGTTCAGTATTCTATGTTTTGATTCCATTATCATGTTTTACTCCTATGCACGATTTGCTTAGCATACTAAGATGGACTCTGTATTTAATCTTCTGTCCCTATTTCATTCGCTTTGATACTATGCGTGTTTCTTTCCTGTTACTTATAATTGCTGGATCGTTGTATTCATTCGTGTTGTCTGTGGTGTTGCAGGCACAGATACCTTGCCCAGCTCCCCGGCGGTCGAGGAGGCTGCAGGGGCGAGTGTAGAGGCACCCTCCGGTCTGGCAGAGTGGGCCTGATCACTTCTGCCAAGTGCGTGCATGCATACCAGTGGCTTTTATTTTGCATTTTGGGTTTTGAGAGCTTGTATTTGGACTTTGGACTTTGGACTTGTATTCTGTATATTTTGTGTATATTGATTTTGGTGTGTATTCGGTTTTATCTCAGTGTATTTGTCTTTGTCTTTTCCGTTTCGTATTTACTTTGGCTTCCGCTATTTTATTTTTTTCCTTTGTTGCTTGCTTTGGTATGTACAGCTTCCGCGTACGCTTAGTTCGCACGTGTTAGATCCCTTGTGTGCGTGCATCTGGACTGGGTTTGGGTGCACGTGCACGGGAGTACGTGTGTCACCGGTTTAGCTTTTCGCTAACCCCCGAATTCTGGGCTCGGGCCGTGACAAATATCCAAGAACACGTAGATTTAATTTCAAATATAAAGTGAAAACCTGTGAAATACACCTGTAATGATCATAAGCAATGCAAAGAAGAGAATATTATACTATCATAAAATAAATTTGAGTCTTTTAATTAACCATTCCCATCACATATATAACTACAAAACCCTTAGTCATGTCTTATATACAATGTCTAGTTTAAACCATCTCCATACACAAGACCAAAATCACTAGCTTATCAACCCAACAAAATCACTAGACGCACTCCGTAAGACGACTAATAGAAAATGTCGTCTTCTTTCCATTCTTCTATACCCTTAGGTACCATTGGGGCACCCTCCGGGGTCACGTCAATAGTCGTGTTGGAGTTTGATTTCATACCTGTAACCCCAAGGATAATACTGTTAACATGACGGTTAAGCAAATATAGAGATACATAAGACCAGCATGTTGTATCAAATGAATTAAGAAATATATATAAATTAAAAGAAGGCAATAATTGTAAAATAAGCATGTTGTGCATGAGTAAACATGAGTAATAAATCATAAACAGGATATCATACATACTAGTTGGCATCCACGAGGCTATATTCTCATAAAAGAGAGCATATCATCTAGAGAGAGTGCGCATATGGGATCTAAGGGATCAGGCTCGTTTCTCGAGGAGCGTCGACAACTCCTCTATGGACTACTGCAATAGCGACATAAAAGATACCCAAATTGGTCCCGTCAAACCTAATAAGAGCACAAGCTGCCAACTCAACGTATCAAGACCGACTCGAATGCACATTTTTCATACATTCAAGTCGAACTTATCATTTCATACAGAAGGGAGTTTTGGTCTTGAAATCACATTTATTCATAGAAACCGGAATTTAACAAGTATCTCATAATCAATTAATGCATACTTAATTAAGCTACATCATGTTGAGGTCATGATTTCTTAATAATATAAATGCATTTAAATTGAGAAGGTATCAAGGAAAATTTATGAGCCAACCCTATGCTAGATAATCCATGAACCCGAGGTCATTCAACACGATGCATTCATAAGATGTCCGGTGTCATTTTGTCACCAGTCTTGGCATTACATTGTGTATGGAAAGGACACCTCTTTTTATGCCAACACTCATGATGTGACATTGGGAATTCAGCCACAAAATTGAAGGGGATAAGTGATAGCTCTATACTCGTCCTCTTTATCAGTTGATCACCATTGGGCTAAGTTAATTAGGAAAAAGGTGACATATATAAAGCCCTACAAAGTCATTTGAAATACCTAAAATCCTAGGTTCATAGTGTTCTTACGGCTTAGTCGTACATATGTTACGGCTTGGCCGAATAGCTTAATGTTTCCCTCAAGTTCATACACATTTATGGGTTAACCGTATTTTAGCCTATGGCTTAGCCATATAAGTCTACAGTTAGGCTACAGCTGGGCTACGACTTAGCCGTAGTACAATCCACGACTTAACCGTGGTTGAGCCGTATAAAGAAAGTTGGATTTCAGGCTCTCGGGAAAGCTCGCCATAAAATGACTTACGGCTTGGTCACGGGATGGTTACGGCTTAGCCGTAGTTCATTCCACGGATTAGCCGAGGGTTAGTCGTAGTACAAAAATGGGTTTTGGTACTCTCGGAATTTTGAGCTGTAACCATTTCGGCTTAGCCGTGGCTTCACCATAAGCTTCAGAAATTCAAGAGGTGACTTTGAAGCTCAAGTTCAGTACAAAACTCTCAATTTAGAGGGTTACCGTGAGCTTCCTATTGCCTCAAAATATCACTGTGGGTTTTTAATGCTCACACAACACTCACATTACATAATCATACTCTAATTCATCCAATTCAACACATACATACTTAAATGAAAAATAAGGGAGTTGCAACTTGAAATTAGAGTGATCAGTCCAAGAATCAACAATTTAGACATACATGCAGTATCAAATATACTCTAATACTTGCCTTTTACACAGAGCTTGACCTTACCAACTTCTCCTTGGGGTGTAGTTAGGGGAAGTTTCAATAAGAAGATGGGTTCTCTACATGAAAGACATGAAAATGGTGAATCTAATGTAGAATGCATGCATGTTGTGTAATTAAGTCTCCTTGACTCTATTAAGCCCAAAGAATTGAAATGGTGATAGAGTTTCACCTTAAGGAGCTATAGCTTGGAGAAAAAGGTACTTCTAAAGAGAAAGATCCATAACGGAAGAAGAAGAAGATGGATGGAGGCTATCCCTCCTGCATGCAAGGCTTCAAGGCTTGTTTTCAGCCTTAAAATGAAGTGGAGGTGAAGAAGGGTGAAGAGTAGAAGCAGTTCCAACAAGATTGTAAGAGTGAGAGGGAAGAGAGAGATGTTGGCTCCCCTTTTAACTCAATTTTCCCTGAAATTTACATGCAGGCCCAATATCTCTAGGGAAATTCTAGTTTAGGTGGGCCAAGATGGGTCCGAATCAAGTCGAGCCCAACATAAACGATGTTCTGCACGAAGAATTTCATAAGATGCAACTAATGAGGTGTCAATATGATGTAAGGACAATTTATAATAGGGCCCTTAACTACTGAGATAAATTCGAACCTGACCAAATTACCTATCCATGACCCAAGCCCCAAAGGGTTTGAGTTGAATTAGCCAAAACAAATTTTAATTAATATAAAAAAATATTAATTAATATAAATCGATGTTAGTTGGGATTAGGACCTTACAGAGTTTTCAACAGGGTTCAGGAGGAATCTAAACACAAACTAAAGTTAGGAAGTTACAGCCTTCATATCATCAAGCCTCGACCAGGGGGCAAGGCAGGTCCGGTTCACGGATCACAAGTCAATGACAGTGGGCATGTTACATCCACCAGCTGCTCAAGGTTCAAGATCATCATCTACTTGGCCCAAACAACGGGCTGTTAACAAGCAAGCATCAGAGGACCTTCGGTAGTTCACAACCCGTAAAAAGGCCCAAAAACATGCGTCCATCACCAGAAGCGGCACATGGTCACCATAGCCACATATTTCTAAATCCAGCAAGGTTGTGAATAAACTCTTGGTTTCATTTGAAGATAACACCTTTTACCTTCTGACTCAAAAAGAGGGATGAAGGTTTGGTAGGAGATGTCTAGCCTCCGTCATTTTGGCACCATCTTTGTCATCTTCACCCTAGCGTCTATCACATGGTGGTAAAGACAAAAAAAAAAAAAAACCAAGTGATTGGTCATTAATAATTTGACCGATCTCGCTCGTTTTAAGGATCCACTCCAACAAAAGAAAAAGCAGAAGAAGAAGAATAAGAGAGGTGTTGTTGATATTCTTTCACTTCCCACTTTCAATCCCATGGATTAGGAACAAGTTGCTAGTACTTCCAAGCCACTGGTTACAAGGTTCAAAGATCAAACCTTGACAGCCAGGCTGGCCAACCAAATAAAAAAGAAAGCTTTGGCCCACTATAAGGACCGAACTCAGAAGTTATCACAGATCAAGATCACTAAAAAATGGGTGATTAAAGAAGATTGATCATGAGTTCTATGTGCAGAACCGCGATGTAGTAATAAACTGGTAAGACCAGGTCGATCCACAGGGAGTAATATTTTTAAGATGTTTTTAAATTGTACCTATTCTAAATAAAAATGTAAAACTAACCTAATTTAAAATCTAACAAATACATTCATTCCTACTTTGTAAAAATAAAAATTAAACAAATACAATCCAAGTAAATAAAACTTCTTAAATTAAAAATCCTAAATCTAAAAATTTCTAAATAAAAAAAAACTAAAGTTGCTACAAAAGAAAACACACATTAAAACTTCCAATAAGAAATAAAATTAGAAACTTATTAAAAATAAAAAACTAAACAATGTTTGAAACTAATTAAAAAAAAGTGAATGAAAACATAAAAAAAATTTCCTAAATTAAAAACTAGAGTAGGTTAAGAATTTACAATTTCTACAAAACAATATAATGCAACTAAACAAAACAACTTTCTAAATTAAGAATTAATTTATCCTATACTATCATACATGAGACTCTTTCTAAAAATAAAAAAAATCTGAAGCTAAACTTCCCTAAATTAATCTATGATGTCTGACAATCTAAAAAAAATTACAAAATGAATGAAACATGTGAACTAGACTAATGTAAAGAGTGCTTTAATACATGAATGAATGACGCATGTATGATATGATTCATGAGAATGATGTGTGATCCCAATAAACATAAATAATGCAGAAATTTAAAATAAAAGTGCAGGAAACAAAAAGAAAAGTGCAAGAAAATAAATAAAAAGTGCAAAAAGTCAAAGGCGGTAAACAACTGAAGTTAAAGGTGATAAACAACTGAAGTCAAAGGCGGTAATAACAGGAAGTCAAATGCAGTTCAAAATTCTCCCTTAATCTAGGCCTAACAATTTCTTAAAATATGCTCTTTTATTTGTTTCGCCAATCCAAACAAGAAAAACACAAATTAGGCAATCATGCAACCATAAGAATAAGAAGAATATCAAAATGAATATTATTGAACTAGCATAAGAATCCTTTACACAATATGAAATAAAATTAAAATAAAAGATTACACATACTAGGATGGAAAAGAATTCCTCCTTCTAGTTGATCTTCAAGGTTGTTGGTGTGGCTTTAGGAGTTAGGACTAATCCTCCTTGATGACTTAAGATGGAGAGACAAGAGAGGGAAAAATAGAGTGTAGAAATCTAGAGGTAGGAAGTGAGTAATTCTTCCATAAAGAGTATGCTAGAGGAATGCCCTATTTATACCTTTTCAAGTTCTACTCCCTTTCAAACTTGATTTGATAAAATTGAAAACAAATTACGCTCCATCATAAGCTTTCCAAAATCTTTGTAATCCTGCCTAAAAATGTATAATAAATTTTCTGAGGTCATATCTTTACCGTTTTAACTCTAATTGGTGTAATCTTAAATTCTACGGACATCTACTCGAAAAGAACTTTCCAACGGTAGGCAGATTGTCCAAATCCAAGACTCGGTTTGAGAGTTATGACCATTTTAATATATGCTGTCCAAAGTAAAACAAGATTGACTATCTATTTTTGTATTCTCCTACCTTGCTTCTTCTTTCTTTTTTTGTCTTTGCCACCTTGCATTGAGATCTCTTGATAGATAAGTTAGGGATAACAATCCTCTCTTAGAATCAAACTTAGCCCATATGAGGTGTAGAACTTCCCCCTTTATCCTTTTACATTGTCAATTTTCCTTTTTTAGAAAGTACTTCTTATTTGCTCCAAACTCAAAAATATGTTTTAGAATACTTCTTTAGATTTTTTCTTTCTTTTTTCCAGCAAAAATCTGATGCAAATCCCATTTTGGACGTGAAATATCTTCATGCCTATATTTTTTTTTATTTTTTTTCAAATATTCTCATTCTCCAAGAATAACTCCTATGCGACTTTCCTTCTCAATCTTTGATGAGATATTCTTTAAATTCTCATAAAAATATCTTGAAAATATGCAACAACTAAATGGACCCCATCTTGGATGTTTTACAAGGGTACCTCACATATGTGCATGTGTGTGTGGGACTATGAAGCCAATTTTGCATTTTTCTTCTAATTTCTTTCCTTTCTTCAATTCTTCTCTCCTTTCTTTTGAAAATGATTTCTTTGATTCAATTCTTTATAAATGGGACCCATATCATCAGTTTCCTATAAAACAAATGTGAATTTATGTGAAAAGATAATTTTAATCCTAAGATCACAAATGCATGACTATGGGCCCATCTCTCATGAATGACAATGAAAATTCACAGCATTCTTTATGATTATATGTGAATGAACTAATGATGATTAAAATTCAATTTAATTCATGAGAAAACTAAATTTTTACTAAACTTTCCAAAAATGATAGGTTCCATGAATTTATGCAAAAAGTGTGATTTTTAAACAAATTATGCTGAAAAATACTAAAATGCTTTATAAATGTATGAAATCATTAGATCAAACTAAATGAGGCTCTTTTGACTCAATAAGTCCTTAAAATGGGTTAAAATGTGCATGAAAATATGCATTTTTAAAGACTCATCAAAGATGATCCAAATTTGACCTTGTCTTGCATGGTCATGCCAGGCTCAACTTGAAGAGTTACTTGGAGTATGGCTTGGACTCAATCATAAAGGTCTGATTCAAACTCCTATTCAAGCAGCACTTCTGAAGGTCATGTTGAAACTAATTCTGACGATGATCCTATTACTATCTTGAATGCAAAAGATAGTCAATCACTCCTTAGGCATTAACATCATCCTATCCCCGTCAATACAATGTGTTTATGGCTGAGGGGAGTGGAACTAGCAAAGATGAAAATGACGATGCTATTAGAGGTAAAGATGCCGACGAAGAAGATGCTGGTAAAAATGAAGATGACAATGTCAGTGATGTTGTCAAACAACAAGGAGCTATGATCACCATTTGACTGCCCAATTGAAAATCTTAACAGATAAACTAGGTGTCTAGTTAAAGCTCAAATGTCCAGTTAAAGCTCAAATAAATCCTCTATTTGCCAATAGAAGAGAACAAGCAATGATCAGGAAGAAAGTCGTTAAAACTGATCTGCTCACAGCTAAATTTAAGTCCCTGACAAGCAAGCTGATACCTACAGGTTCTTCTAGTGGTGATCATTCATTAATCCTCGGTCTGCATGCAGATCCTGAAAAACATGTAACCTTCAAAGAAGTTGAAAAGATACTAACAAAATCAAAATTGGAGACCAGGATGAAAAAGAAGGGTATTACACCTAAATATCATCCGTAATTTGATCTGGTTCCATTGTCACCAGATTATAAACTTCCGACTATCCAACCATACCTTGGGAAGGGGTCAGCATATTGTGCATTTCAAATCACTCCTTAGAAGCTAGTTAGAGTTAAATGCACTAAAAATAAGGCTATTCGTCGGCACATTGAAAAGAGTTGCCTTCGATTGGTACAAGTAATAACCAGAACTTTTTCATTCTGCGATTGGCAAAGTCATGAAGGAAAGTTTAATGTTTAGGGTATAGGGATTAAGGTTTAGGGTTTTACAATTCTAGGGTTTAGGCTTTAGGGTTATAGGATTTAGGGTTTTAAGGTTTAGGGTTTAGGGTTTTGGTTTTTAGGGTGTAGGGTCTAGGGTTTAGGGTTTAGGGTTTTAGGGGTTTAAGGTTTAGTGTTTAGGGTTTAGGGTTTTTATGGTTTAGGGGGTTTAGGGTTTAGGGTTTGGGTTTAGGATTTAGGGTTTATGGTTTAGGGTTTAGGGGTTTGGGGTTTGGGGTTTGGGGTTCAGGGCTCTGGGTTTTGGGTTCAGGGTTCATTGAATTGAAAGCATGGAATTGTTATTTCACAGACTAAGTATGAGCGCTGTGAAAAGGAGATCAACTTTCTTGGAGTCCATATTAAGCAAGGACAAATAACCTTGCAAGAACATATAGTGAAGAAAATTTTAGAATTTCCAGATATAATTACTAGCCGAAAACAGCTTCAAAGCTACTTGGGCATCCTAAATTGTGCTAGAGACTTTATTAAAGATCTAGCCAGATATAGAAGCAGCCTGTCTGCTAAACTCAGAAAGACAGAACAAACTAATCCTTTTTCGTGGACAGAAAAAGATATAGAAATTGTCAGACAACTAAGGGAAATAGTAAAAACTATTCCACCCCTTAGTTTACCCAGCACAGATGATTATTTTATACTCAGAAGCGATGCTTCGGAAAAACAATGGGGAGTTATCTATTTGACTATCAACCCTCAAGATAAAGAAAGAAAGAGATCAATTTGCTTCTATAAATCAGGAACATTCACCCCAGCGCAATGCAATTATCATGCCCATGTAAAAAGGAACTTTTAACCGTCATACTTGGTATAGAAAAATCTGCTTTATTCCTCAGACCAAAAAAATTCACTATAGAAACAGACTCTAAATTTGTACAACACTTTCGAAATGCTCCTCTCAGAAAATTAACCCAAAAAAGATTAATTAACTGGCATCATTTCTTAAATGAATTAGACTATGAAGTAATTCATATTCCAGGACAAAAAATGAACTCACTGACATAATATCTAGAGAAAGTATGTTTGCAAAAAAGATTATTTAATTGGCATCATTTCTTAAATGAATTCAACTATGAAGTAATTCATATTCCAGGACAAAAAAATGAACTCGCTGTCATAATATCTAGAGAAAGTATGTTTGCTAACCCCAACTCTTACTTAGAAGTTTGCTTTGTCCAAAGATACAGATGCTACGAGGCAGAGGAAGGACACCATCTCGAGGAAGAGGGAGAATGACCCCATAAAAGATGGTTGAAAATCAAACACTATTTCAGCAATACTTGGAATTCAAAGAGCTCAGCAAATCAACAATCGGAGAAGGAAGTGACTCCAGTCTTAGTGATCATGCTCCTCCCCAGAAAACCCTCAAAACTGAGGAACTCCCAGCAAATGATGAAGCATGGACCCAGGTTCAAAGGAAAATTACAGTTCTCCCTTAGCAAAAAAGAGTACAAAATATTATTGATGATATAGAACAAATTCTATATCCCCCAGGCCTTCAAAAGGAAGAATTTTAGCAACGCAATGTTGTGGGAAAAGTCTTCCTGAGAAATTGTACTCATAAACACCAATTTCAGATTGGTCATCTTAAAAAAGAATCTAGTAGAGAAGAACTACTAATCACAGACAATTTATGGAGGTCTTTTGACCATGAACTCAGAGTTGAATCCAAACAAGCTATTATAGCTGCCCTCAGACATATGAAACTTCAAAGAAACCTCATCTCCCGGGCAAAACAAGAAACTCTCAACTATGCCAAAAATTTGGTAGAATCCACAGGTCTTATTTCTTATGCAGAAGTCACAGGAGAATTAAAAACCCCCATTTACCGGAGATTAAAACTCCGGGCATTCCTCACTATACAAGCTGACATAGAACCAATGTACAAAGGCCTCCAAGAACTCAGCGAATCAACAAGAGTAGCTTTGCTTATGACTCAGTTAGCTTCCGGCGAAGATAAAGAAGGGATTGAGCTCATCCGAGGATGTTGCAGTTATATTCCCAGCATGGTTTTAAAAGGGTGCCCCTCAGAACCTTTACTTCTTAAAGAAAGAAGAATCTTATACAAATATGGTTTTGTATCTTACATACAGATACAAAAAGAAGAACACTTGGCAATTCTCCCAGAAACAGAATATCCTTATGCTTTAGGGACTATGATTCTTAGCCCTTATGGCAAACCGGCAAAAACATTTCTTTAATTAGAGTCTCAGAAGAAATGCCTCCTCAAGAATGGATATCCCCAGAGGACCTCTACCAAATAAAAAATTTTACTGCCTATGAGATAGTCAGGCAAAGGACAGAACTTAGAGACCAAATTATCTTTGAGCTACTCGACACTACGCAGAAACAATATACAGTCTATCTCACTGAGACTGTTATAATTCAAGCCAACGAGGTCTTTGGCAACGGCACAGTCAAGAAGATGAAACCAGGACAGACACCTATACACATAGAGTTGCCATGCGGTATAGAGTCCTTCACTAGCCAAGGCCTCCGAGACTCTGAGACTAGAGATTGGGTCTTCAAAATGATCCCCGAACTCAAGCTCATTATTGAGTCGAGCCTTGACTCAGCAGCAATCTCAGAAGAGAACCCAGAGGATACTGAAGGAATCCGGCCCAGCAACCGTCACCGTAGAAGGAATCCCATTGTAGCAACAGAAGAGTACTGCCGTCTCTTCAAAAAACACTCAGAATCTTACTTTAGCAGAAGTACTACTGTCCCAGAATCTTACTGTAGAATCACTCTCTCATCCTGCTGAAGAAGCACGAGGTTACTTCGTCCCTCAGCCATCATGACAGATTCCTTCACATGGTCTCCCAGCCATTATTACATATTCCTTCACATGGTCTCCCAGCCATCATGACAGATTCCTTTACATGGTCTCCCAACCATTATTATAGATTCCCTCACATGGACTTTTGTATTTTTTATTGTTATATGGGGTGGCCTGCGTGCCTATAAATAGCCCCCCTTATGTAAAAAGAAAGGGCAACAAAGAGGCTACCACATGCCTGACAGCGAGCAAGTAGAGGTATGGCTGGCTGATCTCCCTCCGGAATAGTCGGATGCGAAAGCCTCGATATGTTTTATGTAAAATGTTTGTTTTAGTAATATGAGTTAGATCTTATCTATCTTTCAGTAATGCTTATTTTATGTTTCTGCATTTAGACCTCTCATACATGTATGGCCATAGTGACAGTCTATAACTTTGGTATGGACCTTGAGGACTTGTTGCCATTTGCCAATGGGGCGTTAGGCTTGTTGTCCATTGTCCGAGTACCCTGGTGACTAGAAGATGAGTCCGTACTGCACTTATCAACCTTTGTTGATCCCAGCCTTGCTCTAAGGCCAAAAATATCATATTTTCACCATTACCGGAAGCAAAGGTGGACCATAACCCACATTATTAATCTTGCATACTGCATATTCATATTTTGGCTAACCCTGATGGTTATTCTTTCTTTGATATTTATTCTGTTCATCTACATACAGGCTCCCTATTTTTCTTGTCCTGTTTTCTTTTCTTTTTAAGCTTTCTGTAAAAAAAAAAAAGGGTGGGGGGGCGGGGGAGGGAGAAGACGAAGTTGGTATTAGAGCCTAGAACGACCTTGGTTTAACCCTGAGTAACAGTTCCTTTGGAGCTGACGACCCAGAAATTGATTTTAATGACCCTCCTGGGAGTCCTCCCAGACCGGAGATACCTCATGTTGAACAAACTTTAGCCCCAAACGATATTGATATCTCAGCAGAAAAATTAGAGGTATATAGATGATTTTTATACATCAGTATCTCTATATTAAAAGTATCCCTTATCCCCCTCAGATTAAACCACTATAGACAAGCTGTTACATCTCTACTACAGCTTGCCAAGGAAAATAAAAGACGCATGATCCTTGTGGACATGCTTTACTTTCGCAGAGAAAGATTTGATATATATGAAGTCATTCTCAGAAACCGAATACGTCTAACTCATGCTCTTAGAGCCTCTCTAAGAGTAAGACACTGTCAAGAAACCTTACAATGGGAAGAACCCTTAGCACCTACAGCTAGAGTTAGGTGGTACGTAGCTGCTCAACGAGCCCAACAGGACACCCTCAGAAATCTGCAGCAATTTAGACCTACCTATCAAATGGCCTCCAGAGAACTGGTAGAGTATGCCACTGCAGAAGGATATAACCACTCAGTTATTCAATATGCTATGTATGGATGGGCAACCTAGAAGCTTTATTAGTCGTATATACTCATGGGTATAAGGAAACAGAGCATATGCTATCTTACCAGAAGAAAACCGACCCAGATCTGAGTGTTGGGAAAACAACAGCACCTACCCACATGCTACGCATGCCTCTGGAATTAACCCCAGTCTCTCTGACTTGGCTTCCCTTGGAAACCATTTAAGCGATAAAATGACATGGCTTTTTGAATGCCTTGGAAAACTGAGCCATTCTCAGAAAGAAAGAGCAGACGAGATCAAATTACAGTTAGATCTCGTTGACAATGTTCTTGGTAAAATAGATGACCAAATACCGTCTAACTTTGGAGAAGCCTTCGTATCCTTATACGAAACTACACAAGAGATCAAAGATACCCAGACTAAGATCTTTGAAGACAATCAAGAAATCTTGAACTATCTTGAAAGATTCTCTAAGAAACTAGTAGCCATAGAAGCAGTTGCTGGCGCAGACTCTAATAAATAACTATGTCTATTATGAACATAGTTCCATATGAACCCTCAGAGATGGTGCAAGAAGTAACAACTCCTTCCCTTGTTGAATTTTTACAAAAAATAGAAAATCTTATTCTTCAGGGAGGTAGAAACTTCCTTATAGAAAAATCAGATATAGAAAAAGCCACTACTTTAAAGCTTACTCAGTTTATTGGTAATAGCAAAAAATTTTTTAACCTCAGGGTTAATTTACCTTCAAGAAGAATTACTCGAATGCGAAAGAATTACTGGACAAAACCAAGAAAACCTTCCAAGAGGTCTTGAAAAGTTTTTCCATATTTTTACAGAATACCAACAAAACCTAAGCTCAGGATTAAACACCCTAGCTTCCAGATACAGCATAAAACTCATCTTCATGAAGTACAAACCCAGTCTATTACAGAACTTTATGTTAAGATTACCGAACAAGAACCTGCCCTGCAACATAAGTTTACACAGCTCTTAGCTGGCATAGCTTATTTAAAAACCTTATTACAAAACACAGAGAAAGTCCATCCAACAAAACATATTCAATGCTGTGTCGAAAAGTTAGAGCAAAAAAATGAATCTGCCTCAGAACTGATAAATAATAGCTTAAACTATTTTGAGAGAAATGTGAGACTTATAGAAGACGCTTGTTCTTCTTTAGCATCTCATATAACAGCCATCAAAACTTCTATTGATCACCTCAGGAAAGAAGCCCAAAGCAATATGGGCATACAAAGCACCATGATCAAAGAAGTTTACGATAAGAGCTGTCTCCTTGAACAAAAGGAAGACAATAACTTTAAACAGATAGAAGTGAAACTTCTTTCTACCCAGCAACAATTGCAAGCAATTGATGCTAAAATTCTGGAACGCACTCCTCGTCCAGAAAGCTTAGCACAGTTACAACCTCCCAATCCACCCTTGGGAAGAGCTCAAATTAATATGATGCAAATTAAGAAATTAGGGGAAAATCTTAAGACAAAATATCTTGACAAAAAGCCCCAGATGAATTAGTCAAATTTTGGTAACACCGAATGGGAAATAATAGAAACATCTATTAATAACCAGACACTACACCCAGTCAGATATAAAGATCTCTTTAAAGAAGGAGATACTCCTAAAGGAAGGTTTTACGAGCTAGCCAAATGGAGTAATTTGGTAACAGTCACTAAAGCCTACGAAAAAATTGATGTGTTCAATGATGTATGGATCCAGATGCGAGAGAACCAAGGCTTTCAATTCATCACACAAGGCTTGTTTCAATGCAGAATTCAAGGCCTACATCTTCCTGATCCTAGAATTTGGATCTGTGAGTCCTTGTTGATGAAAAAAATGAAGTCTTTAAAGATAGCATTATTGGAATAGGACAACTAGATCTTAAGAGTAACGTGGCCTATTTTAATGTTATCCTAGGATATGTAATGCCGCTAAAAGCTGCTAAACATATCAAATTGCTCATCAATACTCACAGATATGAAAAATACCTTATCAAAGAAGGTATCATCTCAGTGGAATTTCAAAGTTACGTTATGTTCTGTCAAAACCCCCAAGACGAGCTCCTTCCTTACATACCAAAAGGAAGAATTAATGAAGAAATTCTTATTAGAACCACTCGAGATATGGAAGACTATACCTTCCAAAGAATCCTAACGAGAGAAATGTTAATGGATGACAATCTCCGTATGTGGGATTTCCCAGAAATAGTTCCTTTAAAACCAAAATACAATATACTCGACTTTGTTCATCAAGAAGGGAACTATGTCTCTTTAAAATGTGGAAAGCCAACCTCAGTATATAGAGATTCTTCATCCAAGGAAAACTTTAAAAATCCTCCTAATCTGTTCTCAGTCTATGTGCCAAGAGCCCTAACTATAGGGCGAAGTCCTTCCAAAAAACTAGAAGTTGTGCCTGCCAGACAGTTTTTCCATAAAAGGAGAAGCTTTTTCCTCTTTTGCACACAGCAAAACCAAGCCCTTTGTTAGATTACAAAGGTCCCAGTCCACTAAAGTAGAATCTTCTACACAAGCAAATATTAATACCCTCTATTTTAATAAAGCAAAAAACTTTTAAGGAATTAGAAGTTTTATTAAAAGGAGAAGAGATTATTGAAGAAAAGGAAGAAGAAGAACAGCTAGTTCGCAATATAAACATGGCAAGGGTAAATGATGAACAAGCAAGAACTCAAAGACCAATTATTGAGTTCAAAATCCCAGTCTTTTCTTCAAAAGAAGAAAAGTATCCAAATACATCAAAGCTTTTTGAAGGAAAAACATTTATGGCAGAGAGAGCCATAAATCCTATAGGAATTAAACTAAACCTAGATGGAGTTAGAGACGTTAAAAGTGCTCTAAAAAAATGGAAGGAGCAAATGGAAATCTTCTTCAGCTTAAACTCTACTTGGAATACCGCAAGCTGCCACAACTATGCAGAGCTTTCCTTAGAAGGAAATGTAAAAAACTATATAAAATTCCTACAAAAAGGAACTACCCCAGAACACAGACTTCTCCTTGAAACATTTCAAAACACATATCAAGAAAGAAGAAATGTAGATGGCTATATTTTCCTAATATCAAAAGAATTCATAGGCCAAACCCAGACAGAGAACTTTAATGAAGAATAAGAGCAAGCTAAATACAAGCTTTCCAGCTAAAGTTATGCAAGCTAAAATACCTAGAGGAATATAGCAATAACTTAAGTCTATATTCTACAAATGCAAGGACGATAGTCTTAAAGATGAATATTTCCGAAAGATCCCTGTTGTTGGAGAATCCATATTCCAAGCCTACCGGAATTGGAAAGGAAGATTTAATGGGAGTACATATCTAAAAGACAATTCTTTGGGAGAAAGAATTAACTTTACCTAGGATTACATAGCTCAGAGAAAGAAAAATACCAAGGAGCAAAAGATGATTGAATTAGCTTTCTCAAAAATCTCTTTCAAAGATGAAAGAGATACAAATCCATCCATACAATGGGGATGCTCAGAAAATAAGTCCTATAAAAAATTTTCTAAGAAAAAGAGTTCTAACACTTCTTTCCAGACTAAGAGAAAGAAATTTAAATTTCGAAAATCTACAACTTTCAAAAACCCAGAAAAAAGATATGAACAAATGAAAGGACGAAGATATTGGAAAAAAAAATACTTCACTAGGAAAAAAGGTTCCTAACTATAGAAAAACCATTGATAAGTCCAACAAGGAGTGCTAAACTTGTCGAAAACCTAGACATTTTGCCCCAGAATGCCCAGAAAAGGCAAAAAAACAACCCAGAGTTAATATAGTTCAGTCTATGCTAGAAACTGCCGAAGAACTAGACCTAGACATCCTCTATCCATCAAAGATATACTCAATGGATGCCGAATCTATTTATTCTGCAGTCACAGATAGTGATTCTGATTCAGACTTCTTTGAAGGCGATGACGACATTCCATATATGCTTAGCTACAATATGGCAATTATCAAAGAAGCTGCTGAAGGATCTAGCAAACAAGCTTCTTACTAGTCCAGTTTGAAGATCAAGAAGCTATTTGGACTTGTCAAGACTGGACAGTCAAAGATTGGAAATTTCGCGATCTTCTCCCAGATAATATTCCTATTGTATTCAAAGCTATGCTTTCCACAGAAACACATCTATGCGAAGAATGTGGATATTCAACCACCACAGGAGAAACTGAAGACGATATCTTCTTTGTTAGTAAAGAGTATCGTCTTCATTACCATAAAACTTGCTTCCTAATGGTACTCTATACAAATCGAGGAAGTAAATCAAAAGACACAGCCCTTAAAGCTTTTAAATGATTTCTGGAAAGATGTAGAAGAAAACCGTTTTATTACTACAAAAAAACAGTAAGAACTTCTCTTACAATCTCAGCTAGCAACTCGTGTTGTTAAAAACGAAGACGAGGATGAAACTGATATCCAATCCTCTAGTCAGAAACTCAAATCTCCTGCTACTAATGCTGCTACTATACGGCAAATTGCTTAGTCTAATGTTGCCCAGATAGGATCACTACTTTACGTTCAACTCCAAATAGCAAATCTAGGAGGAAAAAAGATTGAAGCCCTCCTTGATATTGGGTGCAACACATCCCTTATTCATAAGGGAATTATCCCAAACTCCGATATGATAATCGCTGACACCCCATTACTAGGAATTGGTGCTAATAACAACGTATTTCGCATGCAACACAGAACCTGCTCTTTGCTCATCCAAACTTCTCAGAGACTCCACAAAATCCAATTTTGGGAATTAGAGAATCTAGGTGCAGGCGAATCTATCCTCGGAATGGATTTCCTTGAAAGCTTTAACACCTGCAAAATCTCTTTCACTCGACCCCCAACATTGGCTCTATCTCTACATGAGCATCCTCCGCTGCTCCTACCTTTATACAACCACCACCAACTTTCAAAGCTCCGCGAGCTCGAGCGTGGTGACTCCCAGGACAATACAGACAATAGACAAGGGAATGAAGGGACTGATACCCTAACCCCTAAACCCTAAATCCTAAACCCTAAAATCTAAACCCTAAACCCTAGGGGTTAGGGTTGAGCAAAAGAGAACCTATTTATCTATAAAATGTTAGAATTCAAAGGTAAAAACTACACATCATCATAAAAGAAATATATGATGCCCTGGATGAAATGGGTGTGATGCCCTACCCCAATGGCGAATCCCATGAAGCTCAAATCCACTGAAAACCCAAATCAAAACAAAACCACTCTATCAAAAAGAGTAAAGAAACCAAGGGGATAATCTATACTAAGAGTGTTTGGGAATAATATTTTAGAAGATTATGTGATATTGTGTGTTTCATTATGATAAAAATATACCTACCTAAAAATTAGGTGTTTTGTTTGAATGTATTATACAATATATGACTTTCCACTAAAAATTGCAAGATTCCATTTTTCTCCACATTCCCATAAGAATAAATATTTAGGAAATAAAATTTTCAAGATACTACCAAACATCATCACTTATAATATGATACTATTTTGTTATGCAATAATGAAATCTCACAATATCCCAATTTTATGGATATTATCTGCTGCGTTTTTTCAAACACCCCCTAAGCTATGATCACAGATTCAAAAGATCTAACTACAGGGAAGAGGGGAGCTTACCTATGCTGGATTTGGAGAGAAGAGTCTTGAAAGAGAGATCTTTGGGAATATTGGACCAAGAGGAAGAAGATTACCGGAGTGGATGACAAAGATGAAGTTTTGGTGGCTCGAGATCTCGCGGGCAACAGGCAAGGGAAAAAGAAAGAAAAATAAAGGGAAAGAAAGAGAGGAATAGGAGATCGGTGGTGCTAGCATCCTGCGAAGGTGATGGCTAGTCCGGATTCTTTGATGGTGGCTGGAAGATGAGGGCGTGAAAAGAGCAAAAGAAGAAAGAAAACAGAGAGAAACGAGAGACTGAGAAAGAAGATGAAGAGGAAGGAAATAAAAGAAAGGAAGGACAAATCAAGGAGAGAACAAGAGAAAATAAGGGAGAGAAAATGAGTGAAGGGGAGAGAGAGAGATTTGCTGGTGCGATGGGAGGAAAAGAATAAATAAAAGAGAAAGGAAAATAAGAAAGAAAACAAAGGAAATGAGAGAGAGAGAAAAATAAAATAAAATAAAAAGGGCAAGAGAATGATTGAAGAGGGAGAGAGAAATATGTTAGCTAGTGAAAGGGAAACATGTGGAGTGAGGGATAAGGTGAGGGAGTGGAGAGAGAATGGTTTTCTCTGTTTTTAAAATATAAAGGTGGGGCCGTCGGCTATTTTCTTAAAATTTGGGCTAAGACTTGTTTTGGTTATAATTTGTGAATCACAGGTCGGATTGAGTTACCACAAGCTGCAATGTTCACAAAATAAAATGAGCTTTCTAATGACACCGCTCTTGGTATGATTTGGAATAGTTGGAATTTTAGCCAATTTTAATGAATTTTTGGATATTTTTTCATAAAAATGCTTAATTTTTTGACAATAAAATATTACTGGCTAAGATATATCCAACTTGGGTCAAAATATAAGAAGATGATTTTGGATTAGGTGAGCTACCCAATGAACTCAAAACCTCATAATTCGAAAAACTAGAAAAAAGGGCTTTTAAACTTTCTAAAATTACAAACTACCCTCCTAATGAGTTCAAAATCCAACAGGACTTCGCACACACGATTCTAACATTAAACCGAACTTGTTTAACTTTTAAATGCACTTAGTTGGCTAACAGGTAATTAACTAAGTTAATTACATCTTAGGAGTTCCGCAGTTACAAAGGGTGGGGACAACCCTATAGTGCATATGCAGAAACACTCAACATCATCACACACACAAAAGAGACAAAAATTTATGTGGTTCACCCAAATAGCGCTATATCCATGGCACAGAGACGATCAGCTTCACTATGATAAGTAAAGCATACAGAAACTCACACTTTTTCACATCGTCTCTCCTACGTGGTGTGAGAACATCACGGGCAAGAAATCTCTCATCTCTCTTTAACTGCAAGATCTAAGATTACAGATTATACATATATAATTTCCGCTTTCTTGGCCATCAAGAAAGCCTCTATACAATTATCAAAATACCCTTGACCTTAAATCGGTCCCTGGGTTAGCCAGTGAACCCATCTGGCTAAATCGTAATACAAGGCATAAACCCAATAATCTCCACCTGAGCTAACAAGTCATCAAAATGATCCTAACTTCCACGGGTAAAAATCAAGTAAAAATCAGTATCTTCTTTCCCCTTTCCATCAAAGTTGCATTTGCAAATTGGTGAATCAACGTTACATCAACTCCTAGCATTAAAGCTGGCAAGTTCAATATAATTACAAAAAATACCAAGGCCACCAATGCACAATGCATGAAAAGTAACGAAGCCAAGCTTAATGTCATGGCAAAGAATTAGCTTCTTCGGCTAGACCTTGATGATAACCTTCCCTAGACAAGAAAGTGGTCTCAGAAAAATCAGAACTCAAGGGCATCAATGCGATTGTTCGAAAGGCGCTTTTCTTTCCTGCTGTCCTTTTTTCATGGGCGCAGCATCAATTCTGCTCATCGTGGTAAGAACCCCATCGCTTGAGGGTAGCATCTGCTAATAAACAGCTTTTCTAGCTCCCTTTGAAAGAACTTTATCCAAATATGTTGCATCAGATGTGATCTCATTGCAACGGGCCTGGAAAAAGGAAAAAGAATAGACAATCACAGGCGAGCCAGCATACAAAATATCAGAAAAAGGTCATGATGTTAGAATAGAAAACAAAAGACTAGAGGGAGGAAGAGAGAGAGCTCTTATTGATGAGATTTCTGTGTGTACATAATAGGGGGGAGGAAGATCTTATTTATAGAATAAGATTGCTTCCTCCCTAAGCAACCTAATAGGGAAAGACTCTAACCCTAAGTAATCCCCTTATCTCATGTGGGTCCCAATGTGGGCATCCACCTATGATAATAACATCTTATAACACATGAAACATTGTTTTTTCCCTAATGAAATTTTATTACCAAACAAAATAATGATGATGATACTGATGCCCACAATGATCAATTTGTATGAGTTCAGCAAGGCAAGTAAAGCTGTGATTAATGCTGAGGATAGGGTGGAGAACATCATGGTCCTGACACATCTACGGAATTACAAAAAATATATGTTATCTATGTGTGTACAGTGTACTAATGATCCAAGAGGTGGCTACAAAGCAATACACTTGGCCCCACTAGTGGCCACCATCAGGCCCACTAAGGGGTGCCGCCATCAACCAAAAGAAGGTGTGGGGTAGATAGGCAGTCAGGGGGGACCCAAAATCAACCTAATCAGATGATCATATCATTGATTTTAAGGCCCAAAGATTAATGAGGACTGAGTGTGGAGTTTCAATCCACAACAGTAACGATCGCTCCCATATTTGGATCAACTTTTGGGATCTTATGAAGCCCAAGGAATCAACCTAACCGATACACAGTGCTAGTGGGTAGTATTGTGTATCCGGGGTTTTACCCATGATTAGCAGTAAGGGGGGTCAGCAGGTTCCTTGTCATCCCAAAAAAAAAAAAAAAAACCTTTCAGGAACTCACAGAACACTGAGAAGGGGTTTCTTTCCATTTTGACCACCTCCATGAATGCATTCCACACCTAGTGAAAGCACACAATTGCTTCAGTCAATTTAGCATGCGGCCCATGCTTTAGTGGACCAGACCATACCATTTTTTTATGAGACCTACAGGATTAATGCAGTATGTTTTCTAAACCATCTATCTATAGTGATCAAAGGGTGGCTGGCAGTGCCCAAAGGATTAAAAACTAATGTTGGCGAATATGGGCTAGACCTGCACCACATGAATAAAACTGGTTCCCACAGTTAACACGAATTCTAGCAGTAGTTTGGAAACTTTCACACTGTCCAAAGTATTTCGGTGACACGAAGTGATCAAGGAATCAAGATGTCTAACTGAGATCCACAGACAGATTATCAGTGGAAATACTATAAACAGTTACAACAACAAATCCATCGGTAAAAGCAAAAAGTCTGAAGTCAAATATGTGGATGGGATGTGGATGATCAATCAAAGCATCTGTAAGGTTGATTTTGAACGTGATTTTGAACGTGCCCCAGTTCATATCTATGCATTCCTATGCGACTTCCTGTGACGATTAAATGATAAGAACAAGACAAATTGCATATCAAGAATGTTAAAGCTAACAGAATGAAAATAAATCAGTAATTGATGCAGAAGCATAGTAAGATCAGAACCATCAGGCCAGGCTCATCAGGCCATCCCACATGACGGATCTCAGTTAGCATCAGTCAGTCAAACTTTGTATAGCTGTGTGATTTATTGACTTTCCTTATTTGCTTGTAATTAGATATGAATCATCGTAAATCAGCCTTTAATTAAGGCAATACACATTATAACTGTGAAGGTCATCAGTCAGTCAACTTTGTATAGCAGTGTGATTTATTATCTTTCCCTATTTGCTTGTAATTAGATATGAATCATTGAAAATCAGCCTTAAATTAAGGCAATACACATTACAAATGTGAAGATTGATGCCCATCTAAGAAGCACGGACACTTCTAAGAAAGTGACGTGTCCGTGTCGGACACGCGTCGGACACCGACACTCCTTGGACACTCTCGGACACGTGTCCAATACTATTTAGCCGTGTCCATAATTAAGAACTAAAAATCTTAATTTCGGACACTTGTTTGACACTCTTTTTGCAATGTGTCCCACAATTTCTAACTCGTGTTTATGACTAAAAAATAAACATGTGGCTAATATCTCTTGGATACTTTGTTAATATGTAGTTATTAAAACTTGTAAACTTGATATATAACAATTTTATACCATGGAAAAATATATGATTGTAAAAATCAATCATATCACAAGCAAAAGACAAATAAATATTTCACTAAAGAATAGGCCTCAAGATTGGCTTCTCTTTTGCTTTTTGTTTTTTTTTTTAAGGGAGCGGAAAGAGATGATCCGCCTTTTTCTTTATATGGATTTTATGGAACTATAGATATTTCGTGTTTAATGATTATGAATTATGTTTTAGTGTTGTATTGATATTTAATAATTTGATATGTTTGTTAGTTGGTAGTTGAATTTTTATTTGTTGATTGCTAAATTGATTTAAAAAGTTAAAATGATATTAGTTTTTTAGTAGATGATTATATATATAAATTAATATATATTATTAACATGTCCCCGACGTGTCCGTGTCCTACTTTTTTGAGAAATGCCGTGTCGGCGTGTCCGTGTCGTGTCGTATCCGTGTCCCGTGTCCGTGTCCATGCTTCTTAGATGCCCATCAAATGGATGACAATGTCCTCAATTCTTCCTTGTCTTCTTCTCTAAATCCAGTTAACATAAGGATCCACAGATCCTTACACTAAATAGCCGTGCCCTTGTACTAAACATTGTTACGAGCCCAAACTTAATGAGGTTTTTTTAATTAAAATTTTTTTTATCAGTAACATAGAATGTTGGAGATTGTAGATCCATGCAGTTGCAAACATTTTCCAGAGGCAAAAGTCAAACAAGGCCAATTGACACCACCATCATTTTTTTAAGGGAAAGAAATTAAGGTCCAAACATTAATACTAATTCTGACAATTCCAGCTGGATGAATTTTACCACCTCAAGGGAAAAATAAGATCAACAATATTACTACAAAAGATAAGGATAAAATTCAAAACTAATCAATTGTTAGGATTCTCCGCAACATGTAACCTGGATGATCTGTCCCCCTCCTCATCCTGTAACTGTTGACCTGATGGCTCACTGATCCAATTCCAAACTGTTGATGTAATAGTGTCAGTCTACAATTGATTAAGTACAAAAACTTCCCAGAACAGAAAATCAAACATTCTAACTCTTCAATCGTGGACGGTCATATCCACCAGGCCGGCACGTATTTTGGAAATCATCCCCCCCTAGGGGTACACCACATCAACAGTCTGGATAAGAGGCCCACATGAAGAAAATAGAATCAGAGCAGCTAAACTGTAAATTTTCTACATGAGAAAATTTGTGATAGCAATTCCAAATTCTAGTTCAAACTTCAAACAAACATAACCTATAGTTGGCAGATCATTAAGGTGATATGATGAGGGGAAAATTGATGGCTCTTCTATTTCCTATAGAATAAAGGATTTTATTGACATTAGGGCAGTGTTTCCTTAAGCTAGCCTGTCTCCCACGAATCTATAGTTCTATACTATTAATTTCTTTACTAGAAATATTCTTTTAGTTTTGAAATAGATATTAACTAGCAGGATTTTCACAAAACCAAGCAAAATCTTTAAAATGGCTCAACCAATGAACTTCTGAGCCGTCAGCTCAACCTTTTCAGTTTTTGAACCGAACTGGACACAGACTCACAGCTCAACTTGATGCCTATCTGAAAAAACACTGTGTAAGTCATACAATTTCACATAAAGCAGGATGTCTTGCAAGTTAAAACCTAGATTAAAGAAGATAAAACATAATGGTTGCAGAAAGGTAATGCTCTGTAAACCGTTGACAGCAACATGACTTCCATCACCTCTTTCGTCTTTCCTGTAACCAGCTGATAAATTGAGAGAACATTGCTACATTCTGGTCTGTTAGGGTTGTCAAACTCCAATCTAGACATCAAAATCACAAAATGAAGAAATAAATAGTGGAAATAAGGCAGCAAGTAGAACATAAAAAATAAAAAAAAACCATAAGACTTAGATACAAAAAAGCTAAACCCTCATTCTTGATGAACTCTAAAGCTAAACCCTCATTTGCTCCACAAGTCAAGAACCCTCAGACAAGTGGTACTTACTCTCTTTTAACATTGAGTAGATAGCGAATTGCCTCCTTCCTGCAGCCGAAAAGAGTTTTGGTTAGTACTAGTGGAAATTGCAGGTTGCTTATTCAATTTCTCAGTAGAAAATTAACGAGGTGTTTGGTTAAGGGAAGTCAAATTTCCATATCAGTACCGCTTGTTTTCTCTCGACGGCATTTCTCCAAACTGCCGGTTATAAAAATACGATGTGCATGCAAATCGTAGCCCCGCGCAAGGATAAGAAAACATTTTATCTAACCTGTGTTCTATTTCTTCCTTGCGTAACCTTTCCTGTGAAGGCAAAAAACTTAATGTGAACATAATATTGGTCTCAATGATATACAAACACATTACAGGCAATACCAAAACCAAAACTTAAAAACAAGAAAACCAGTACCTGTCCAGGTAAAGTGTTATTATAGTGCTCAAGGCAGTGTCTGCAAAACCTAGCAAGCTCATTTAATGGACTGTCCTCATCCACACTCTCATTGTGTTTCTCATGATAATTTTCCTTATCAATTTGTATTCTGCTGTAGATCTCTATCCAACGACTTTCTGCTGGCATAAATGAGTCCCAATCATGATAAACACTCTTATTGTGTTTAACTCCGCCAGTTTTTGCTACCGGTCTCAAGCCCAGGTAAAGGAGGAGGGTTGCATTAGGTAGATTTATAGCCAGCGTAAAACTTTGTCACAAACCAAACATGAATTCTAAGATAACAATATTACAAGAATGCTTAGGTAGATGTATGGTAAAACTAGGAAAGATAAAATTAGAAATAAGCGCTTTCGAGAGCATTTAGGGATAGCACCAATAGGGGATAAGATTAGAAAAACTCGTTTAAGATGGCTTATGCATGTTGAGTGTAGGCCTCTAACGGCACCGGCGTGAAAAAGCTTGGCTATACAGGTGGATGGCCCATCAAAAGGTAAGGATAGGCCGAAGAAAACATTGATGGAGGTCATCGAATCAGATTTGAAGAAATTTAACTTATCTAAAGATTTGGCTGAAAATATAACAGAATGGAGAAATAGGATTCATGTAGCCGACCCCAACATGGTTGTGATAAGGCTTTGATGATGATGATAAATTATGATATTTGTAGGGCAAATGTTTCATCATATATTCACTATCGAGTGACTTCCTTGAATCTATGACGTCCCAAAAATTTCTAACAACTGAGACCCTCGTCGTCGCTCCCAAAACGTAGGCTCATCCAATAGCCACTCAAAATCCATGTCTCGCCTATAGAAATACAAATGGAAATACAAATTTAGTTTGGATTTCCACCCAGAACCTAAACATAGAAGAACAAAAGGGGAAAGAGTGTTACATTATCCTCGCAGTGTTGAGAGTAGTCAAAAAGAGATATAGGTTATATGGTAGCCCGAGCTTGTCATAACAATCTTGAGAAAGTTCCATATTATATCGATCCCAAGAAGTAGATGAATATTGAGTGACAGGCTTCAACAATATATCCAACAGTAGTTTCTTTAACGGAGCAATATTAGCCAATGCTTTCCCGTGATGCTCATCTAAGTGGCCAAAAAAAAAAAAAAAAAAAAAAAGAGATTAAACTTCAGAGAAAATAAAAGCATAGGAAAGACTATAAAATGTTTGCTACTACTTAAATTCAAAGTGAAAAATTAACTATTTTTATGAAGCACAATTAATAAATTGAGTGTGTGATAGAACTGTGTAATTGTCACTATAAAAATACATTTCCCAGTACTTGACAATCTACAGTCCTCGGAGTCCTTTTCGTGCCTACATTTAGAAAGTATCTCTAACACCAAAATTAACCTATTACGTTCTAGGAAAAAATTACAATCGCCCTAACATTTGCATTCATAAGTATCAAACCCCATGAAACTTAAAAGATGACAATTAGAACCCTCGAACATTTGAATTTGGCAACAACAAAACCCCCTGCGTAACAGTCAAATTAAGGGAAATTGTCGATGTCATTAAAAATACTAACAAAGTGAGAGGAAGCATTAGGGAACAAGAAAAACAAAGGTGAAACAAGTACTAAATCACTCAAGACTTTGAACGAGTACCATAGGGTAGGTAAGAATCCTCAGAAAGGTATCATTTGGGTGCCACTGTAGACTCGTTGGAATAGGCCATTGGATCTTCAAAGGGCGACTTGGTTCAAAGGATAACACAAGCACCATCAAAGATAGGTACAAGGAGAGTTCTATAGAGGCCCTGGAAAGGACACATAGCAAGCTTCATAGAAGTAATGAAACGGTCACGATTAGCAAGTCTCGTAGGCCTCCAGCTGAAGAGCCATCTGAGATATCCCAAGGGCAAATTCCTCCTAGTCAAGGTTTCAAAGCTCCACATGGGTAGAGCCTTCCGAGATAAGGTTTCAAAGGTTCCAGGGGAATGGAGTCCTATGAGGTTAAGTTTAGAAGGCCCGGCTGGGAAGAACTCCTAAGGGAATGAAGGCAGAGAAGGTAGTATCGGGGTCTCGAAAATATCGAGATAAGTAAATGAACAGAAAAGATACGACATAAGGTGGTCAAAATTATGTAGGTGGTTCCACAGGATAAAACTCTGCTATAGCATGGGAACTCCTTTTTGTCAAGCTCTTAAGCAATAAAGCTAGGAAGTAAGGTTCCAGCGGAACCCCCATCAAAAGTCATATTTCGTTCGGAATCCTGCGGGGGCAGTTAGGCACAAAAGAAGACTTCCTTTTGACCACCCCGCAAAAAGCAAGTGCATATACAAGAGTAAGAGTGTAAATGAATAGTTATTCACACGAACCCTGAAATGGACACTATGTCAATAGATGGAATTTCCACAACATTTTCCTTTTTTTTTTAATTTTTATAAGACCACTCCCCCATGGCACTAGGATTTGCCATCATTTTCTCCATCATCACCATCGCTATTGTCCTCATCCCACTCGACTTCGTGTACTCTTCATCCCAGTCATGGGGTATTTGTATGAGTAATAAGAAATTGAAAAAAGAAAAGAGCAAGACTTGATCACAAGTCAAAGAAACACAGATAAATATGTACACAGATTTAGGGCTCAACTAAGGGGTTCGAGTCAAGGCTATACTAAGGGGGTTGTTCAACACTCTCTATGTTTCTCACCCCCCCCAACCAAAAAAAAAAAGACAATTCTAAGTTGAATGTCCAATTCTTAAAATCAAATTCTTAGCACTCATCTTGTAGCTCAACAAGACTACACACAAAACCACCCTGTCACTCAACAAAAATGTGTTCTTTCTTTATTTTATCGAGATAGCGAACTGGATGAATCCAAATTGAATCAATACACCAACATAAAAAATCTGTGACATGAAAGTAGCTCTCTCTCTCTCTCTCTCTCTCAACAAACCTACCATCAACAAACTTGCACGACCTACAAGAAAGAAATTTGGGGTGGGGTTCATGGATTGGCAAGTGATGCTGGTGCACGGTGGGAGTGAGGGGTTTCTATAGTGGTGTTCATGCTGGCTGGGGAGACAAATTGTGGGTTTGAGGGGTAAAGTGGTATCTATGAAGCACAAACACGACATGGGATACTGAAAATTAAAAAAAGTAGGGCACGACATGGATAGGACATGTTATGAATAGTTGGGTTTATCCACCAAATAACACTATATCGGTAAACATGTTGAGATGATTGGTAACTCTTATGTCGAGTAATCTAACATGAATTTTACAACCAACAAACTGCAATAGTCAACAACCACTGTCTTTTGATAAACCAAGTGTAACAGACACAATATTTCCACTCATCTTTCAGAGACCACTTTCAGTAAAATTTTATTTCAGAAAATTCCAAGTGAAACCTTAGTTCTGACAGAAAAAAGTGAAACCTTAGTTTGATTAAAATTGTACACATTCTCAATCATATATGGCAGTTATATGCTAAAATTATCAAGTTGACCACTTATTTATTGTTTGGCCACAGGCATGGCCTAAAAAAGTGTCGGATAAGACACTGAAGGAATGTCGGACACATGTCTGAAATCAAGGTATTCTATCATCTTTTGACAGTTGTGACGCTTAATCAGGTCAATAAAAACTATTCTCTTTTAAAAAAAAATTCAAGTTTTTTTTCCCGCAAATTGAAAGCCCTCAATTATTTCTTTTAGACAATGTCTTCAAAATCATCCAAAACTGTATAAATTGGAAAATTTTAATGATTTTTTAAAACATCAATACAAGTTACCATCTGGTTGACCAAATTTTGACAAAGAAGTTGTGGATCCAAATATAATGCAGTCAATACATGAAAGTAAAGTTCATCACATATACCATCTAGTTCTAATTAAACATTTAACCAGTCACTAACACAAGTTACCCGAATGGCAGGGACGTATGATCCACAGAAGTTTAGCTCGATTATTTTCTGAAATAGCGATGCTTGTAGCAAGAGTACCACTGAAGTATCCCAAAGAGTAGATGGACATAGACCATGAAGAACATCTATATTTCATTTAGATAGAGAGAGAGAGGGAGTCATTAGATTATCTTAACTCCTGTTAATAAAAATCACAACTATAACTAACTAAATTAAAACTTTACCCAAATATCGAAAGAAAGCCATGTTTAACAAGATGGTCCCACCATGCAGTCACACCAAGCTTGTACTGTGAGTGTACATATTCAAACCATGAGCTAATGGTGCACAAAACAAATTCAACCATAACTCTGTGGCATCTTGGATCAGAATTAATCAGCTCTGCTGTTAACACATAATCACTTTTGCATCTTCGAAGATTTCAAAACAGTGTGGCAGCTTCCGCTTCACTTGTACACTCTAGAAAAACTGATCCTATAATCATGCAGGGAGTCATGTAACCTGTTGCACATTGAAGTTTTGCCACATGTGTACTTTTGATTATATACTCCCCATTCTGCAACTCGAATCACTATATCTTTAACCGATTGTTGCTCGAATTGCTGCAGATAAATTTGATAGTAAATAATTAAATGATAAAATTGTTTACACCTTTTTGCTCAGTAATAGCAAGTTAAATTCATTGATCGTGACTTTTGCAATTGCGAGTTCAACATTTCTCTTGTCTAATAAAAAACCCCTATTTTATTAATTTATCTATATATGTGTTTTGCATGGCCCACCAACTAAACCTAATAACCATATCTTTCCTTTTGTGAGGAACAACAGGGAGGAGTTTTCTTTGTGTGTGCGTGTTTTATTTGCATGTGCAAATTAAACTACCCACCTCCTCCACCGCCTAAACCAACGCCACCACCTCACCCACTAGCCTATACACGCATCCAATACTAAGCAACAATAAAAATATCCAAGGCTGCAGTCGTTCTTAATTACAGTTGGGTACTTAGGATGCTGTACTTATTTATCCATAATCCAAAAGGGGTAAAAATCAGGCTCAATTCCAATCAGACTCCCTCTATTGACAACATCAAAAACAATATTCTAAGAATACCATCCCTACTTTGTTAAGTCAGAATAGTGTTGTTTTCAAACTTGTTTGACACGAAAACTAAGAAGTACGGACACGGACATGGGACACGGATACGACACAACACGGACACGGTGATACGGCAAATCCTAAAAAAGTAGGATACGGACACGGCTAAAACACGGCAAATAATAAATATATATATTAACATATAATCATAAAATTAAAGAATAGTTATATTTTTAGCCAAATTAAGAAGCATAGTGTCACAACTAATAAAGAAGAAACATAACTAATACTGGAAAAGTCAAAAATAAAATCCATAATGTATAATGTAATGTAATAATAGGCCATAGTACATCATCAACATTACATGTCACAATTACATCATAATCAGAAAAAAATAAAAAAGGATCCCTCCTCCATTACCCCACTCCATAAAATAAAAAAAATCCTCACTTCATTTATGATTCATCATTTGGCACAACTTCAATGGCATCATCATCCCCACCAACACTCCCATCATCAGTAAATAGCACAGCCTCTAATTCTGGCTCATCAATTGAAAAATAAACTATGAAAAAAAAATACAGCAGTTCTGAAAAAAAAAAAGTAGCAGCAGTAGCCGTTTTTAAAAAATAAAAATAATAAAAGCAGCAGCAGCAGTTCGTAAAAAGAAAGAAAGAAAGAAAACATCAGCAGCAACAACACCACAGCAATTCTGGAAAAAAAAATAGCAGCAGCAATTCTGAAACGACTACAAAAAACAGCATTAGTAAATTAAAAAAAAAACAGCACCTACAAAAAAAAAAGCAGCGGCAATTCTGAAAAGACTACAAAAGAACAACAGCAGCAAAAAAATAAAAAGACCCGACGTGTCTGCCCCGTGTCCGAGCCGTGTCTGCCCCGTGTCCGAGCCGTGTCCATATCTTAAAAATTTTAAAAAAAGACAGGACACATTTTTAATGTGTCGGACACGTGCCCAAGCCATGTCCGACACGGACCCGGGGACCCTATACAAGTGTCCATGCTTCATAGCACGAGAATAACACAATTCCTTTTCAACAATTGCCCACCAGGTTCCAGACACACCCTTTCATCTCTGAACCACCCAAGCCAACCTATCAAGAGTAACAAACTTGCTTTTAATCATAGATTTCCACACAACAAAGTTAGAAGGCCACGTCTTGTAATCAAGAAATGAATTATGTATTTTTTAGCCAAGACACTGGCTCACAAGACAGCCGGATTTCTTAAAAAATACCAAACAAGATAGGTAGAAAAAGCTTGGGCTTGAGTTTTGATGTCCCTAAGACCCAGTCCACTACACGTGACCGGGCAAGTAACTTTGGACCCGAATATTGGGGTCGAACATTTACCGTTCCCCAAGGCCAAAGAAAAGGTTAAGATGTACACAATATTCATCCTATGAGGTAAATCCCCAGTGTCAAGTTCAAACTATCATCCTAAATTTTAAAGCAATTTTATAGTAATTTCACTGAACAACTTTTATAAAAACTATAATACTTAAGCCAACAATCGTCCATAAAATTAAAATCAATAAAATAGAAGAAATTACCTTATTTCCTATACCACTTAGTACTTGTTGCAATTGTAATGTCAAGAAGAGAGTTTCTTGTTTCATAGCCTTTGATATCCTTCCTATATACAGAAATTAAAAAAAACTGAATTAAATGATAAACAAGGAAAGAGAAAATGGCTAAAAAAGCTCAATAATAGAAGGAAAAAAAGCGCCCAATTTAAAAGTATAGTGAAAATATCATAGTATCAAAGAAAACCATAGTAAGACCACCACATTAACACAAAAGAACAATTTTCTAGACAAGGTTCACATCTAAACCAAAGCTCCATAGCTGATAGAGAAAGTCAATAATGACTCAAATGAGCATATATGCTCATTTGAGTCACTATTGACGTTTTATATAAAAAAAACATACTTCTCTTGCATATGCAAGAGCAATAAGGTAGACTATTTATACTTGAGCAACATGCAACTGATTGTCTCCAACACCTATCATGGTGTTTTAATTAATATGTGAAAATGGCCAGAGAAGGCAACTCAAATTTATCAATATGCTGTATAGAAATATGAGTTTTCCCAATAAAAATAATATATTTTTTCCAACTTTCTTGAAAAATAAGCCCAACACAGTGGAGCACGCAAGTGAATGGGTCAGGTTGGCACTCATAATAGTGTTAGGCCGGTTGCTGCCCATCAGCCCATGGGTGGTTCTTCCAATTTAAACTATCTAATGGCAGCTAAATCTACCAGATGGCCATCTGAGAGTAATTTCAATATTTATAGACAGTTATGTCTAGATTATGGGAAACACAACACTGATACTGCTATTCAATGGGAGTTTAGGAGAGGAAAAGATTATGAGAAATTGCAGCCTGGCCGACATTTCATCAACTAATCATTATGAAAAAACATTACCGACAGTCGACATGTAAACAATATTAAAAAAAAACTAAAAATGTTCTTCTCTTTAAAAAGCATTTGCTAAATCACGATTTATACCATCAAAACCCCTCGAATCCCATCTTTAAATATTAGAAATAAGAAGAAAAAAAAGACCATTAGAAGAGATGAAACAATGGATTATCAAAGCAGGAAAAAAGAAAATGCTTACCATCAGTCCAAAAACTGATGACACACCACTCCTAAAAATGATTGAGGAGGATGGAAAACGAGGTGGAACAATAATGAAGCTGCTGGTTTCGATGAAGGATGGAGATGGGATTTGCTTGCAATATGGGCTGCTGGATCTGTTGTGGCCGGAATATGGTAGTGCAGTGGGTGGATGGGGAAATGAGACAAGATAGGATGATGTGTGCAGGGTTGCAAACAGGTCAGTTCCGGCCCAGGTCCATAATGAAACCCGAACCGGAACTGGAACGGTTTAATAGCATTGTAATGTCTAAAACAACAACCAAATTCCATCCATACAAACTTGGGTTTCTTACCTTCACAAAAGAAAAACATCAAATTCATATAAAGACACTGTTAACATGCATATATGCCAATGGGTCTTCATTACAATAAAAAAGCCTATTGAATCTACATAATAGGTCAAAAACATAATTCTGCAGGGCTTTCAGATACAAACTGCACTTGAAGAATAGTAAAGAGTAACCCATCTCAGATCAAATAGAACTAATACCTAAAACCAAATACAAGCACACAACACATTCACATTAGAAAGTGTCAATGAACATCTCTTTCAGATCCAACAGTAAAGAGACAAAAATAAATAAATAAAACAAAGACACAAAGCCCTAGATAGAACAGTTCCAAAGTAATAAATTCTTCCCCTATGCTTTTCCCAACCCATCTCACATCCACCAGCAGCAACCGCCCCCAACAGAACAAAAAATAAAAAGAAAATGGCAAAATAATCAGATCCACCAAGAAGCCTCATTAAACAAGAAAACCCATCAAAGAAAGAGAGCAAACTTTCAAATTTCTTCTAATCTTATTCAAACATTTCATGCATCACGATGATCTACACACCAAGTTATTGCAGTCCTTTGTTTAAAAAAATTTCGCCCAAATATCCTCCACTCTGTAACCCCCACCATGCCCTCACCCACTACACATCTCCTCCTCTCTTCCAGCACAACCCTCACAATCACCGTGCACCAATCGTCACCATAACCCAACACCACCCTCTCCTTTCTGCACCTTCCTCACACACAACCCATTTACTCCACACCCAACCCAAAATGGCCATCTCACAACCTTTCGGATTGAGGATAAAATTCTGCTTTAACGCCTTAGGTCCTGAGATTAGAGTTGCACAGAGTCATAGAGCTAGTAGCAAAAGCGAGGTAAGAATAAAAGAGAAGATGAGAGGATAGAGAGATATAGAACGAGTGAGACACGGAGCGGAAGGAATGGCCGGAAGGGGCTACCTGATAGGCTGATACTCGGAGAGAGGGTCGAAGCCATAGGTGTTAGTGGATGAAGAGAGGACAGCACAGCAGCATCGGTGGATGAAGATCGCAGACAGAGGGTTGGAGTAGCAGAGGGGATGAGAAAAAAAAACCCTAGCAGAAAACCGGGGAAACCAATGGGCTCGTAAAGTGGACACCGATACTGTATAAAATACTCGGGGTCTGGGTCCATGGGCAGGTCGGAACCATATTCAGATTATCTTAACCGAGACCTGTTTGAGGACCCAGACTCTGTTTTTCACCGGACAAAACCTTCATATAATCGAAGAATCGGAGGCCGATTTATAAAACTACTCTGCTTGATTATGGGCCAAGAAAAATTCGAACTTCATTTTAACAGGTTGAGCTATGATCAACTTGCATAACCCGCAAAACCATTTAAAATGGATTGAGTTAAGATTGCCTCATACATCTAAACCGTATTAAATAATTTTATAGTTTCATATTTTGTTACATAGAATAATACATTTTATGTGGATTAGTCTGATCTAAACTAACTTGAGTTGTTACAGATCTCAAGCACTAGTGTTTATGCTGGGAAGTAATTCACTGTAGAGCCCCACACATAAATTTTGGAATTGGTGTTTGTGGTGTAGGTGGGCTTGTGCCAAACTTCTGCTGTGGGGTGGATTAGATAGGTAGTGGTCTAAGATCAGTCACTACTTGGTGTTTGATTTGGGCCTTCGGCCATTGATTATGCTTTCATAAAATGTCAAGCATAATAACACCATGGGATTGATCTTTTTTGTGAACCTGCCATTTGCAATTGGGAGTGATTGGGTTTAGTTAAGTGGCTGGTCAACAGCGTCTATTGATATTTATTGGGTTTTGACAAGGTATCAGTCCTAGTTTGTACTAGGGACACTAGTTTGTCCTATTATATAGATGCATCCCCGTCTTCTTCTATCGCCTGCGGCATCGTGATTGACGGGATACCATTTCTATTCTTTGAAGAATCCAATATAGAGAGAAAATCAAATTGGGAAATTTATAACCGTAGAGACCAGAATCTAAAGATTGGCTTGAGCTATGAATCAGAGATTATGAGGCCAATCAAAACGATGTTAGGGTTTGTAAGGAGGAGGGAGGGAGGGAGGGAGGGCTTCGGCTAAGATCAGATGGGGACACGCAAGGGCAGTTAGTAGTGCACATTTTTGACACTTTCAAGCCTGACTAGCATTAAAGCCCACGCGAGTGTGATGCGCAGTTAATTCTCATATGAATCAAATAATTATTTAAAATTAATATTTAAATTGATCATCAATTTATAAAAAATGACTCGGTCGATTTTTTAATAAAAATAAAATTCAATATTATAAAAGTAAAAGATAGATATTATTGTTAAAGACTCTACACCTGTAGAAGCTTATGAAAAGAAGGGGGTGGTGGTACATTCCATCAAACATATAGGCTAATCTATAGATGAATATAGAGACCATCATTTGAAACTATCTTCATTTACTTCATCAAATAATTCCTTCCTTCAAAATCATATTGCAAACTAACTGATCAAATTACTTCACAAAACATATCTAAAGAAAGAAAAATAAAATCATCATATATTAAGAAATAAGTTTTATTCATTTCGGATGAAAGAGCAAAGATTACCTTCTTCTAAATAATTTCGTGATTAATGAATGTTTCAGAAGACATAGGCTTCAATGACATCAAGACCTACGTGGCTGTGTCATTGAATTTCAAAACAGGACTCGGCACATATGCAATACCAACTTTTAAGCGAGTTGGGTTTTGAATTGTTGAGATGAAATTTTGTTGAGAGTTATGTTTAGGAGCGATGGATGCACTTTAAGAACTGAAATTGAGCATTTTTTTTAGAGATGCATTTAGAAGATGCATCTAATGGAATACTTGATGCATGTCAAGAGATGTACTTGTGGTTCAAAAGATGCATCTCAAGAGATGTAGTTGTTGGAAACCAATCACTTGGTGATGTAGCATGGGAGTGCTGATGTGGCTCAATGAAACTTCAAATCCAATCCATTTTTTTCAACTATTTTTAAGCTTTAAGGAAGAGACTAGCGTTAAAAAGCCCATGTGATGCATGGGTTAATTCTCGTGAAGATTTTATAAAATTTCTAATAAAATATTAAATGAAAAAAATTGGATATTTTTAGTTAATTGATTCTAAGAGAATAAAATCTAGAAAATTAACTTAAAGTATAATATTTAAGAACCAGTTTAATCCGATATCACTTCACTTATTTATATGACTGCTCAATTTGTCATTACTCTAGATTTTATGGAAGAACCTTTCATTATTAAGATAAATATCAAATTAAAAAAATAAAATGATATTGAAAGTTTCATAAACAAAACCTAATCACCCTTTTTGAATTTAATCATAAATGAAAGACACACACTAAATTAAATTTAAAAATCAATTGGATTTTAGTAAAATAAAAAGTTATAATTTGAAAGGCGTTGATGATGGACAAGAAAGAGTACTTTAAAAGGCAATCGTTAGAAAACCCATTACTAAATATTATTTGAACACAACCAATTGTCTCATTTCATGGGCATTTGTTACTCGGCCATGATCAGAACACATAATATTTATTTACATCAAAATAAGTAATTTCTATTTCTTTACTATGGTCATATTGCCTTCTAGCAAAGAACAGCACAACATAATACCAATTTTCTAGATAATTTTTAATGAAAATGATTATCAGAAATGGTTCAAGTAGTCCCTGAATTAATATTGAAAGATACTAATTAAATAAGAAATATCCTACCAAACCTTATGACATTATGATGTATACCCATGACGTAGGTTTATCTGAGGAAATTACTTCTAATGCAAATAAGAAAAGGAGAGATCGGCAAATGTAGTGCATTGAGCATATACATTGAGGTGGAAAAATACCTATGTAGTGATGATTTAAAAAAAAAGTAAATAAATGTCAACAAATGTGCCTTAAAGAAAACATAGTGATAGAAAAATATGTATTAGTGATGATAAAAAAAAGGGTAAATAAATGTCAGACAATTGGGCCTCAAAAGAAAACAGAGTGATCAAAATGTATAGATGTACATGAAAGGATTCAGTGTTCAACTAATTAAAAAGTCTAGAAGAATCACCTATGAAATTGTATTAGAAGCCCACAAGTGCTAAGAACTTGTTAGAGGCGGACATAGGTCTGATTAATCACAGCGATTCTGATGCTAGTAAGAATAGGTAGTAGATCGTTGCTGAAACTACATACCATGAGTAACAATAATTAGTCCTTACTTAGATAATGGAACCCCGAAGATGAGTACAAAGTTGATTCTGTCCCGTTGGTGTTACCAACATCTGGCTATAGGAAATTTTCCCCCTTCAGCGGTTCAACCTAATGGTAATGAACAGTAAACAACTTCTTTTAGGAAATGGGATGAAATGCATGGGAATGAACAATTATCTTGTTTCAATGCTTACAAGGTAGGAAGATGGAGAGTTAAGTAGGCCTTAAAAGGTTGAGAAAGTGGAGACATGGCATAAGATTAATTGATATGAACAATTACAAAATCGGATTAGATTCATGGGAATGAGGCTTACAAAAACGTTATATGAATGGGATGAGAATCATAGGAATGACGGCAATGAAGAATATCATTGTGGTTGTGCTTCAGACTGAGAAATCTACTTTTGTTGAAGTTGGTTGATTGCAAAAGGTTATTGTCTACTGTTGCTATTCGGCAGAGGGCCCTCCTTTCATGGGTTAATTCCTTTGCACAGAGTGGCTGCCCTTCACCAAAATTGAGAAATCTCTAAATAGTGCCACTTCCATGTCTTTCTCAGTTTGTTGATTCACCGTACCAAGACTGCAAAATGTGGGCGTGATGGGTTGTGTCCTTTGAGGCTTGAGAGGAAGAGGAAGAGGAAGAGGAAGATGAAGAGTCGTTGGGTTAAAGAGAAATATGGAGGGGTGTTTCCTTTGAGCTTCGAAAAGGAAGATGAATAGTCATTTCATTTGTGAAGGCCAATGTGCATAAATCTGCTAATGTGGTTGATTGAGGATTGAGAATGAGGTTTATTTTTTTAACCCTTTTATAACTTTAAGGATAAAGAATTTTAAAATTTTTAAGGACCTAATTGCAAAATCTGAAAGAATTCAAGGGGGTCAAGTGTAATTAGGGCAAAATTTAAAATAAAAGGAAAACAAAGAAAAATATGAAAAAAAATTACAATTGCATTCTTACTGCTCGAGCTTGCTACTATAACAATTACATTTGCATCCTTACCGCCAAGCCTGCTATAGTAACAATTTAAAAGAAAATTTATTACCACCTGCCCAGAGGTTTTACAATCGACATTAACCCCCCAAAACTCCAAAATTCGCTCCAGAATTATACTTGCGCCCACTCGAAGGTTTCTAAACTAGCCTAAAAACCTTTATTCCTTAGCCCTTAAGCAAAATAAATCCACCTAACACTCTTCAAACCCTCAAATTAACCCTTTTCACCCCTCTCCTCGTCCTCGCCTATAAATAGGCCTCTCATCTCCTTATAACCTTCACACCAACTTCTCTCAAGTTCCTCTCCTCTTGAAAAGTAGTTCTCATCTGCCTCTAGAGCAGTGCCCTGATTCTCCCCCCACCCCCCCTCCCCCCCGCCCCCCAACTCTTAAATGAGTTTATGCGGGAGTTAACTCTAGGCAATACCCGCATCTAGTAATATTTTTAGCCCTGATTGCCGCGATCAAGGAGTGAATAAGGCCCTTTAATTAGTAATTAGCCCTGATCTAAAGGTAGTGAGGTTTTGCCTTCTATATTTCAGGGTAAAAATCAAGGAAGTGTCAGATCATATAGAATGGAAAAGAGTTTTATGGACTCTTGGTTTGCCATGAAATAATGGTAGATTGCCGACGGTGTGGCCATAGATGTGACGATGGTGGCAAGAAAAGTTGATTGCGTAGATGTTGTTTAACAGTAGGACTTAATAGTCATTTCGAAAATGGATATTATTGGAACAAAAAAAAAAGAAAAGAGTGCTGCTAAATGAATAACAATTTGGTTTTTTTTTACATATGAGAAAAAAATTAAAATTTTCCAAAATACCCTTCTCTCTCCCACACATCTCTCTCCCTCCACCCTCTCCCTTTTCCTCCGGTTAGCGGTAGGGGTGCTCTCCCTCTTCCCCTCCCTCTCCCTCTCACTCTGCCTTTTCCTCCTCTTCTTTTCCTCTCCTCTCTACCCAATTTGACCCTACAAGGCCGAATAGCCAAGTGTTGTTCTACCCTGTGAGGCTGAGCATCAATTGATGTTTGGCCTTGTAGGGCCGAACAGGGCAAGAAGGAGAGGAAAGAGGAAGAGGGAGGAGAGGAGAGGAGGAGAAAGAGGAAGATGGAGAGTGATAAGAGAAGGAGGAGAGGAGGAGGAAGATGAAGAGAAAGAGGGAGAGCGATAGGAAGAGGAGGAGGATGAGGAAGAGCGAGGGAGAGGAGAGGAATAAGAAGAGGAAGAGGAACGAGGGGAGAGGTGAGGAGAGGAAGAGGGAGGGAGAGCCCCCCTCTCGGTGGCTGGAGGGAAAGGGGGGAAGAGAGAGGGAGGGAGAGAGATGTATGTGGAGAGAGAAGGCATTTTGAGAAGTTTAAAAAAAATTCTCTTAAATCAAGAAAGACCAAATTATTGTTCAAAAAGCAGCACTTGAAAACATAGAAAGGGAGGTGGGGAGAGAATTTTTGGGGGTGGCAATAGATTCCCCCGTATGGTGCACATATGCCCATTTTTCTATTTTGTGGACAGATTTGCCTTTGAGTAATACTAGCCTCACAGACACAGTATAGACATACAGACAATATTTTAATCATAAGATAGGATGAGACCCACATCAAGCCCACTCATCTTGTGGCCCATACACTATTTGTATATAGGCGTTTTCCATTTGCCTTTTTTTTGCATCATTCTGTTTTTTCCCTACAAACTTCAAATTAAAATATCTTGAGTTCTACAAATTTAAAAATCATAAAATTTATATTTTAAAATACCCTATTTTGGCGCTCTTTTAAACAAGTTCCATGAGGAATATAAAAATCCAAAGAACAAAAATCCTTTTTAGGTCTATTTTAACATTGTCATAAAATTAACTATTTTAAATTGTCAAGCGTAATTATTGCAAAACAATATTAAATTGTCACAAAAAAATCATTTTTTAAAGTCTAACATGGCAGTTAGCTCTATTGGACAGACGAATGCTAACGAAATTGAAGGACAAATCTTACAGGACAGTGGTTAGACCAGCTATGATATATGGAGCAGAATGTTGGCCAATTAAGAAGACGCATATTCATAAGATGGATGTAGCAGAAATGAGAATGCTTAGGTGGATGTCTAGTAAAATTAGGAAAGACAAAATTAAAAATGAGCGCTTTTGAGAGTATTTAGGAGTAGCGCCAATAGAGGATAAGATTAGAGAAACTCGTTTAAGATGTTTTGGGCATATTGAGCGTAGGCCAGTAATGGCACCGGTGAGAAAAAGTTTGGCTATACAGGTCGATGGTCCATCAAGAGGTAGGGGTAAGCCGAAGAAACATTGATGGAAGTTATTAATTCAGATTTGAAGAAGTTTAACTTATCGATGGATTTAGCTCAAAATAGAACGGAATGGAGAAACATAATTCATGTAGCCGACCCCAACATGGTTGGGATAAGGCTTTGATGATGATGATGATGATGACAGTTAGCTCTAAATGTTGTGTAAAATATCATAAAAATTCATATTTTTAAGCCCAACATGATTGTTAGCTCTGATTGTTCGCAAAATATCACTCAATATTGGTTTTTTATGCATGGTTTCCAACATGCAATAGATAACAAAATCAACTCAATAGTATATACAAAACCAATTCAAATGTCAACGATGATCCTTTTTGCTCTTAAGAAGGATAGTACATGTACAACATAGATGCGATGTCAAGCCAGTGCCTGTTGTCTATACCTGGAAGATGTCAATTAACCCATAAACTCCAATGGACATTTCAAGAGATATACAGCTTTAGATTGTCCAAATTCATATTAATATTCCAACATCAATTTATAGACTACCATAAAAACCACCAATTGGTATAGTAAGATGCATGAAACATGGAACTTTGTAACCATCTAAAAGTCCTTAAAAATACATTATTTTATATTCATTTTCAGGAATCTTAAGGGCTTATTCATTAAAAATCGTTTCATTTGATTGGAAATCACGTTTTTATGATTTTAGAGTTCATTTTAGAGTTTTCTTGCAAAAATCATTGAAAATCATCAATTTCTCATAAAATCATAAAACTTTCCATTTTTGGATTTCCATTTTTGAAGGTTTTTCAAATCCAGATTTTCACATAAAAATGATAAAGGTTTTTATCATCATATTTAAGTTAAATCATGATCACTGATGAGAATTTATTGTGTCATTTTATATGAATTGGGCCCACGTTAGTGCATTTGACTTTTGGTCACAATTATTATTTTAATTCAAATTTGCTTTTATGTCTAGGGAAAATTGAAGACAAGGGTCCTACTCTTCAATTATTAAATGAATCTAAATTTGAATTTCAAGAACTCAAATTGGAATGAAGAAAGGAAAGCCGTGGTGGAGAAAATTCAAGAAAAAGAAAGTCAAAGAAGAAGAGATAAAAAATGGAAAGTCAATCCTATTTTTATTTAGACAACATGGATTAAAATAGTCATAATTCTCAAACCGAATATCGGATCGGGACGATCTAGGTACCGCTGGAAAGCTTTTCGAATAGATATCCGTGTAACGAATATTACACCAATCGGAGCTAAAACGACAAAGTTATGACATTGGAAAGTTGGTTGTGCATTTTGAGGGGGGATTGCATAAAATTGAAGTCTTGTTTTGATTTTAGAAAGTAGGTGTGGAGAGAAGTTCGTACAAGAAAAGTGTCATGATCCGAGCCCAAGAAATCAAGGTTTAAAATTAAACCTAATCAGTGAAACACGTACTACAGTGCATACACACCTAGACCCAGTCCAAGTGCACACACACAAGGAAAACTCACACGTGCAAAATACAGTTGTATGTGGAAGCTATAAGTATCATTGCATTGATAAGAGGATACACAAAAATATGAAAACCATATCTACAAAAGATGACAAGAAAAGGGACCATGACTTTACAAAAGTAAAAAGGAAGTGTCTATAAAACACAAAATACACAAGATGCAAGGACGTATACTCCAATATATAATAAAATGTATCCAACACATCAAAATGAGGCCTATCCTAAACCATGTCGTTGTCCAGGGGTGGAGTGATCAAATCCACTCATCAAGTCCTGAAGGGGCCTCTACGATCGCCTCTGCAGTCTTGCCGACCGGCGAGGGATCGGAAGTGGGATCTGAGCCTGCAACACTAAGGACAACCAGTGAATACGACGTTTCAGCAAAGCATAAGCAACAATAAGTTAACACCCGATGTGTCTACAAGAATCATTAACATGTGATCAAATAGATTTGCAAATTAGTGAGCTAGGCATATCGTGCAATTGAATAAAGCATGCCATAAGATTCAATAAATAGAAATATTGTACTAGGTGGCTACTACATTTGTCATATCCTCCCTCTAAGGATATATGCGTTGAGAACGCCATTGTCCGAGCTAAGGTACGCATGGGTCTCTAGTTCCTGGGGTCCGGAAACCTTAAGATAAGAATACACCGCAACGGAATTTCGGCCTATTTTATTAGGTTTTTGGGTAGTTTTAATAAAAAGGCTTAATGTAACACTCCGATCCCCTTTGAGCCGGATTAGTGGCTCATTAGTGTGTGTTTTGTTTTTGTTTATTTCTTTTGGACTTGTTTTGGGTCATGGATAGGTAGTTGAGCAACCTTTGACCTGGAATAGGTAGTTCTAAGCCTTTTTTTGTAATTTTGCTTTTGCTTTGCTCATATCATCTTTGCATCATCTTGGTGTCAGCATATGTATTTCGTTGAGCTCGACAATTTCCGTAACTGTGTCAGATCCGTTTGGAGTCAATTGGAGAAGTTAGACCTTCGTGTGACTTGAACTGTAATTAGTATAAACTTACCGGACTTTGACCTAAACATTCAAAACCTATATATTGAGTCATCCTCCAGGTGGCTCTCTCTCCTACTCATTTCATTCCTCATCGTGCATGCAGAGAAATCTCCAGAGCTCACCCCCACGTTCTCTCCCTCTCTTCTCTTCACTTCTCTTGATCGATTGTAGATTGGGTCCTTTCGTGGATTTGGGTTCTTCTCTTCTCTCTGGTTATGTTTTGTGATTTGGTAAGTGGGTTCTTTCCAATTCTTTCTTCTTCTTCTTCTCCAATTGCTTCTCCCATTCTCTGTTGCTTTGTCTTCATCTCATGCATGTGTGATTGCTTTGATTTGTTTTGATTTTAGTTGCTTGGAGCTTGATTTCAGAGGATTTTGTCAGATTTGAGGCAAGTATAAGTACAGGCTTTGATAACACATATGGGTGTTTGTTTGATGGCTTTGATTCACTCTTATTCTTTGTTTAGCATGTGTTACAGCCATTTTCTAAGCTATGAGAATCAGTTGAGTTTGTTTTATTCAGTTTCTGTACCAAAATTTCGTTTCTGTAATCTTCCCGAATTCGCGTCTGTATTGTACGGCTAAGCCGTAACCCTGTACGGCTTAGATTCCAGAGAGTGACAAATTCGAGTTTGTTCTACGGCTAGGATACGGCTAAGCCGTAATTTGTCCTACGGCTGAGCCGTAAGCTAACCGTGAACCAAACCGTATCTAAGCCGTGGATTTAATCTCTGATCAGTCGAAACTTTTCTGATATCAGTGTTCTTACGGTGAGGCTACGGCTAAGCCGTGATGGTTTACGGCTAAGCCGTGGACTCCACCGTAGCTCAGCCGTGAGATGTATCAGATCAGAGGTGGAAAAGCTGACAGTTTAGCCGTGTTCTGAAGGGAACCACGGCTAAGCCGTAGTGCATATTGCGGCTACGCCGTAGGATGCCACGGCTAAGCCGTAGGTCACCCATGGCTAAACCGTAAGACCTGTTAAATATCAGTTAAACTTAGGCTAATGGTGTGACCTTGTAGGGCTCAAATACAGGTTAACCATACCCGTAAACCGGCCCAAATGGATTCTTTGGAGCGCATGAATAGTCTGTTAGGCTGTGACTTATTCATGTGAGTGTTGCTCATTGTTAAGCACCTCCCCATGGGTGTTGGTTTAAGGGACTTCGATGCACATAAGGATTATATTGCAACACTAGGATGGCAACGGTGCATCGAATAACTTAAAACTACATCAACATGCACGGTTAGTGATAGTGATGCAACTAGATTAGACTTGGCTTGTAATGAACCTTGATTCCGTATTAATCTGAGATGCATTGCATATTGTTTATGGTTTTGCCCTCTGTTCTGTTAATCTATGTTATGCATTCCTCAGTCATTTTGCTTTCGTTCTGTATATCTGTATTATTCTTCGCTCTGTACTCTGTTTTGATCTATGCTATGCTTTGTATATTCTCTGGCTTTGTATATCTCTGATTTTTGGGTATTCCCTGGTGGCTCTGCCCAGAGGTTAATACGTGAGGATAAGATCCGGTCTTTGTCATCGGTGAGTCCAAAGCGGATAATCTCCCCTTTCTATGGATTTGATTTGATTGGTATTAGTCTGGCTCTACTCAGCCTCAGCCCTAGGATACCCGACGGGGTTACCTCTGGCGTAGATCTCTGTATCTCTGTTTTAACTGCAGTGTTGCTTTGTCTTGGGACCCCGGAACCCAGGAAACCGAGACCCGCTTGTACCTTTGGCCTGGACAGCGGTGTTCTCTGCTCTGCTCTGCTCTGCTCTCTTTTGGAGAGAACATGGTTAACGTAGTAGCCAACTAGTTCAGTATTCTATGTTTTGATTCACATATCATGTTTTACTTCTATGCACGATTTGCTTAGATTCCTAATATGGAACTCTGTATTTAATCTCCTGTCATTATTATATCCTCTTTGATACTATGCGTGTTTCACCCCTGTTACTTATATTTGCTGGATCGTTGTATTCATTCGTGTTGTCTGTGGTGTTGCAGGCACAGATACCTTGCCCAGCTCCCCGGCGGTCGAGGAGGCTGCAGGGGCGAGTGTAGAGGCACCCTCCGGTCTGGCAGAGTGGGCCTGATCACTTCTGCCAAGTGCGTGCATGCATACCAGTGGCTTTAATTTTGCGTTTTGGTTTTTGAGAGCTTGTATTTGGACTTTGGACTTTGGACTTGTATTCTGTATATTTTGTGTATATTGATTTTGGTGTGTATTCGGTTTTATCTCAGTGTATTTGTCTTTGTCTTTTCCGTTTCGTATTTACTTTGGCTTCCGCTATTTTATTTTCCTTTGTTGCTTGCTTTGATATGTACAGCTTCCGCGTACGCTTAGTTCGCACGTGTTAGATCCCTTGTGTGCGTGCATCTGGACTGGGTTTGGGTGCACGTGCACGGGAGTACGTGTGTCACCGGTTTAGCTTTTCGCTAACCCCCGAATTCTGGGCTCGGGTCGTGACATACGTATGGTATGGTATCAGAGCATGCTAGTTATAAGCATGTAGGCATCTAAGATCGTGGTGAGATGACGATATCAACTATTTGACTCGAGGTCTCATATGTTGATTTGGGGTTTGACTAACTCAGGGCATTTTATATTTGTGTGTTGTGTTTCTTTTCCTTTTATAGGATGGCATCAGGATCAGGATCTAGGGATGAGAATCAACAGGGCCATAACGGTGATAGTGGATCAGTACCCCCACACATCAGTAGTGAGGAGCGCATGATGATGATGATGCAGTCTATGCAGTCATTACAGGCACAGATGGCATCCATGGTAGATAGGCAGAGTCAGGCTGCTGCAGTAGCATCACCTCATGTAGATCAGCAGGTGATTTTCCAGCCTAAGGAATCAGATCCTAATGCTCTTTTCGACAAGTTCCGTAAGCGAGGGGCGACCGAGTTTCATGGGATAGAAGATGCATTGCAGGCTGAGCAATGGTTGGAGCAGACTGAAGAGCTATTTGATACGATTGTGTGCAGCAACAAGCAGAAGGTAGTTCTCACAGCCTCTATGCTTCGGAGTGTAGCCAAGACATGGTGGAGGAGTGTTAAGACCTCATTTCAGACTATGCCCAGTGCCACAGTTTGGGAGACCTTCAAGCAGCAATTCCGTCGTAAGTTCATGCCTCTCCATATTCAGCGAGCCAAGGAAGTGGAATTCTTCAACCTTCAGCAGAGACAGATGTCAGTTGCAGATTATGTACACAGGTTTACAGAGTTGTCTCATTTCGCAGAGGATATGGTGAACACGGAGCATAAGAAGGTGACTCGCTTCGTCAACGGCCTAAATCCGAGACACAAACGCCACGTGGTTGCTTGTATGTGGCCGGCTACATTGGATGACGCTATTGACAGGGCTTATGATGCAGAGGCCATCTTTGAGGAGGAGCGAACAGAGGCTAAGAGGGCAGCAGGTTTCAGTGGCAGAAGTCAGTTCCAGAAGAAGTTCAAGGGTAAGCAGGGCAGTTCGAGCAGTGCTCAGGTGATTTGCGGTCACTGTGGGAAGGATCACCCCACCAACAGATGTTGGAGGAAGAGTGGGGCTTGTTTCGGGTGTGGCTCTACGGACCACAGGCGGGCCCAATGCCCGAAGTTTCAGTCCTCTCCACAGACGAGACAGACAGGACCTACAGCACAGGGCAGATCTCAGCCAGCTCGCCCAGGTCAGAAGCCGAATCGCCAGACAGCCCGAGCCTATGCTGCTACGCATGAGGGCGCGGAGGAGGCCACGGTAGTGGAAGGTAAAATTTTAATTTCCGATGCAGAAGCTTTAGCTTTATTTGACTCCGGGTCTACGCGTTCGTACGTAGCACCCCATTTTGCTGTGCAGCTTCGACAGCGACCCACACCACTTCCATACTTGTTGTTGGTATCCACTCCGGTTGGTAAACGGGTGGAGTGCAGTGTTTTCTACCCTCAGTGCGCTGTGCGGATAGCTGGTCATCAGCTCCCAGTAGACCTCGTGTTGCTCACGACACTGGATTTTGATGTGATTCTTGGTATGGACTGGCTTGCAAGATATCATGCGTGTATCAATTGCTACAGCAAGGCTATTTATTTTGATTTAGGCAGCGGATTCCGATTTGAGGGCAGCCAGACGAAGTGCCCAAGACGTGTGATCTCTGCTTGTAAAGCAGACAGGATGCTTCGTAGGGGATGTGAGGGATTTCTTGCATTCATTTCAGAGAAGAAAGATCAGCGACAGCTCAGCGAGATTCCAGTAGTCAGCGAGTTCCCGGATGTTTTTCCGGAAGATGTGCCAGAGTTGCCCCCAGTTCGGGAGGTAGAATTTGCTATTGACGTGGTACCAGGTACAGCACCTATCAGTAGAGCTCCATATCGTATGGCACCTGCAGAGTTGTTGGAATTGAAGAAACAGTTGCAAGATTTGTTGGATAAGGGGTTTATACGCCCGAGTGTTTCACCTTGGGGAGCTCCTGTTTTGTTCGTCAAGAAGAAGGATGGCAGTTTCCGGATGTGCATTGATTATAGGCAGTTGAACAAAGTGACTATCAAGAACAAGTATCCATTGCCTAGGATTGATGAGTTGTTCGATCAGCTTCAGGGTGCAGCTCACTTCTCTAAGATTGACTTGAGGTCAGGATATCACCAGCTCAGGGTGAAGGATGAGGATGTTCCTAAGACAGCTTTCAGGACTCGGTATGGACACTACGAGTTCCTTGTCATGCCGTTTGGTTTGACGAACGCACCCGCAGCTTTTATGGCGTTGATGAACAGGGTGTTTACTTCCTTCTTGGACCAGTTCGTTGTGGTTTTCATAGATGACATATTGGTCTATTCGAAGACTGCTGAGGAACATACAGACCATCTGAGGAAGGCATTGCAGCTGCTTCGAGATCACAAGTTGTATGCAAAGTTGGCTAAGTGTGATTTCTGGTTAGAGCAAGTTGCATTTCTGGGTCATAGGATTTCTAGAGATGGATTGATGGTGGATCCGGCTAAGATTGAGGCAGTAGTCCATTGGCCCCGTCCTAGATCAGTGACAGAGATTCGGAGTTTTCTAGGTTTGGCGGGATATTACCGCAGGTTTGTGCAGGATTTCTCGAAGATTTCAGCTCCGCTGACTCAGTTGACTCGGAAGAAGGTCCCGTATGAGTGGACAGAGAAGTGTGAGCGTAGTTTTCAGATGTTGAAAGAAAAGCTCACTACGGCGCCAGTGTTGACTCTCCCGGATGGTAGTGAGGGATTCGTGATTTATTCCGATGCCTCTAGAGTTGGACTAGGCTGTGTACTGATGCAGAATCAGAAGGTGATTGCCTATGGATCCAGACAGTTGAAAGAACATGAGAAGAACTATGCCACACATGACTTGGAGTTAGCAGCCATTGTATTTGCATTGAAGTTGTGGCGACATTACCTGTTCGGTGTGAAGTTTGAGGTCCATTCCGATCATCACAGTTTGCAGTACCTGTTTGATCAGCATGACTTGAATATGAGGCAGCGAAGGTGGTTGGAGTTCATCAAAGATTACGACTTTCCGATCAAGTACCACCCAGGCAAAGGCAATGTAGTTGCAGATGCACTCAGCAGGAGGACAGACAGTCTTCAGGTGTTGGCAGGATTTTATATGCTTGTGCATGATCAGCCTGTTGAGGTTCAGATGGTAGGTGGATTGGTGACATTATCTACTACCGTCGTGTTTCAGCCTGAGGTGATTCAGCGGATCAAGGATCGCCAGTTTGAGGACCCCCTCCTGGTGAAGTTCAGAGATCGGATTTCAGATCGACCGGATTTTAACCTAGTAGATGGAGTTTTGTACTTCAGGAACAGATTGTGTGTTCCCGCTGTGGATGAGTTGAAAGATAAGTTGATGACAGATGCGCACGATGCCCGATATGCGATGCACCCCGGTAGTACGAAGATGTACAGGAATTTGAAAGATAGATTCTGGTGGAACAATATGAAGCGGGAGATCGCAGGGTTCGTGGCTAGATGTTTGACCTGTCAGAGGGTAAAAGCTGATCATCAGCGACCTCCAGGATCATTACATCCATTACACATTCCGCAGTGGAAGTGGGAGCACATTACTATGGATTTTGTTTCCGGTTTTCCGCCGACCAGTAGAAAGAATAATGCGATCTGGGTCATAGTGGACAGATTGACCAAGTCAGCGCATTTCCTTCCGTTCAAGAAAGGGATGACATTCACGGAGATGGCCAGGAAGTTTGTTGACGAGATAGTCAGATTGCATGGCACCCCAGTATCGATTGTGTCAGATCGAGACAGTCGTTTTGTATCTTCATTCTGGAGAGCATTTCAGGAAGCTATGGGCACGAAGTTGAGTTTTAGTACGGCATACCACCCCCAGACTGATGGACAGTCGGAGCGTACCATTCAGACGTTGGAGGATATGCTCCGAGCTAGCGTGCTGAACTTTGAGAAGGAATGGGATACACATCTAGCATTGTGTGAGTTTGCTTACAACAACAGCTTCCATGAGAGTATTGGTATGGCACCTTATGAGGCTCTATACGGACGCAAGTGCAGGACCCCAGTGTGCTGGGAAGAAGTTGGAACTAGAAGTTTCCATGGTCCGACGATCATTGCTGAGACGACAGAGAAAGTGCAGAAAGTGATAGAGAATCTGAAGATTGCTCGGTCCAGGCAGAAGAGCTATGCGGATACGCGGAGGAGACCTTTGGCATTTCAAGTTGGAGATTGGGTGTTCCTTAAAGTTTCTCCGATGAAGGGCACAGTTCGATTTGGTCAGAAGGGGAAGTTAGCTCCGAGATATGTAGGACCGTTCGAAGTCAAGAGCCGAGTTGGAGATTTAGCCTATCGGTTGACACTTCCAGTTGAGTTCTCCGGTGTTCACGATGTGTTCCATGTGTCGATGCTCCGTAAGTATGTGCCAGATCCGAGCCATGTGATTCGCTACGATGATATCCAGATTCAGCCTAATGCGACTTACGTTGAGCGTCCGCTTCGCATCGTTGGGACACGAGAGCAGATTCTCCGTACCAGGACTATCAGATGGGTTAAAGTGTTGTGGGAGCATCACGGTCCGGATGAGGCTACTTGGGAGCTAGAGGAGCAGCTAGCGCGCCAGTACCCCCAGCTCTTTGCGCAGGTAGGTAGTCATTCCGAGGACGGAATGATTCCTAGTGGGGGAGGATGTAACACTCCGATCCCCTTTGAGCCGGATTAGTGGCTCATTAGTGTGTGTTTTGTTTTTGTTTATTTCTTTTGGACTTGTTTTGGGTCATGGATAGGTAGTTGAGCAACCTTTGACCTGGAATAGGTAGTTCTAAGCCTTTTTTTGTAATTTTGCTTTTGCTTTGCTCATATCATCTTTGCATCATCTTGGTGTCAGCATATGTATTTCGTTGAGCTCGACAATTTCCGTAACTGTGTCAGATCCGTTTGGAGTCAATTGGAGAAGTTAGACCTTCGTGTGACTTGAACTGTAATTAGTATAAACTTACCGGACTTTGACCTAAACATTCAAAACCTATATATTGAGTCATCCTCCAGGTGGCTCTCTCTCCTACTCATTTCATTCCTCATCGTGCATGCAGAGAAATCTCCAGAGCTCACCCCCACGTTCTCTCCCTCTCTTCTCTTCACTTCTCTTGATCGATTGTAGATTGGGTCCTTTCGTGGATTTGGGTTCTTCTCTTCTCTCTGGTTATGTTTTGTGATTTGGTAAGTGGGTTCTTTCCAATTCTTTCTTCTTCTTCTTCTCCAATTGCTTCTCCCATTCTCTGTTGCTTTGTCTTCATCTCATGCATGTGTGATTGCTTTGATTTGTTTTGATTTTAGTTGCTTGGAGCTTGATTTCAGAGGATTTTGTCAGATTTGAGGCAAGTATAAGTACAGGCTTTGATAACACATATGGGTGTTTGTTTGATGGCTTTGATTCACTCTTATTCTTTGTTTAGCATGTGTTACAGCCATTTTCTAAGCTATGAGAATCAGTTGAGTTTGTTTTATTCAGTTTCTGTACCAAAATTTCGTTTCTGTAATCTTCCCGAATTCGCGTCTGTATTGTACGGCTAAGCCGTAACCCTGTACGGCTTAGATTCCAGAGAGTGACAAATTCGAGTTTGTTCTACGGCTAGGATACGGCTAAGCCGTAATTTGTCCTACGGCTGAGCCGTAAGCTAACCGTGAACCAAACCGTATCTAAGCCGTGGATTTAATCTCTGATCAGTCGAAACTTTTCTGATATCAGTGTTCTTACGGTGAGGCTACGGCTAAGCCGTGATGGTTTACGGCTAAGCCGTGGACTCCACCGTAGCTCAGCCGTGAGATGTATCAGATCAGAGGTGGAAAAGCTGACAGTTTAGCCGTGTTCTGAAGGGAACCACGGCTAAGCCGTAGTGCATATTGCGGCTACGCCGTAGGATGCCACGGCTAAGCCGTAGGTCACCCATGGCTAAACCGTAAGACCTGTTAAATATCAGTTAAACTTAGGCTAATGGTGTGACCTTGTAGGGCTCAAATACAGGTTAACCATACCCGTAAACCGGCCCAAATGGATTCTTTGGAGCGCATGAATAGTCTGTTAGGCTGTGACTTATTCATGTGAGTGTTGCTCATTGTTAAGCACCTCCCCATGGGTGTTGGTTTAAGGGACTTCGATGCACATAAGGATTATATTGCAACACTAGGATGGCAACGGTGCATCGAATAACTTAAAACTACATCAACATGCACGGTTAGTGATAGTGATGCAACTAGATTAGACTTGGCTTGTAATGAACCTTGATTCCGTATTAATCTGAGATGCATTGCATATTGTTTATGGTTTTGCCCTCTGTTCTGTTAATCTATGTTATGCATTCCTCAGTCATTTTGCTTTCGTTCTGTATATCTGTATTATTCTTCGCTCTGTACTCTGTTTTGATCTATGCTATGCTTTGTATATTCTCTGGCTTTGTATATCTCTGATTTTTGGGTATTCCCTGGTGGCTCTGCCCAGAGGTTAATACGTGAGGATAAGATCCGGTCTTTGTCATCGGTGAGTCCAAAGCGGATAATCTCCCCTTTCTATGGATTTGATTTGATTGGTATTAGTCTGGCTCTACTCAGCCTCAGCCCTAGGATACCCGACGGGGTTACCTCTGGCGTAGATCTCTGTATCTCTGTTTTAACTGCAGTGTTGCTTTGTCTTGGGACCCCGGAACCCAGGAAACCGAGACCCGCTTGTACCTTTGGCCTGGACAGCGGTGTTCTCTGCTCTGCTCTGCTCTGCTCTCTTTTGGAGAGAACATGGTTAACGTAGTAGCCAACTAGTTCAGTATTCTATGTTTTGATTCACATATCATGTTTTACTTCTATGCACGATTTGCTTAGATTCCTAATATGGAACTCTGTATTTAATCTCCTGTCATTATTATATCCTCTTTGATACTATGCGTGTTTCACCCCTGTTACTTATATTTGCTGGATCGTTGTATTCATTCGTGTTGTCTGTGGTGTTGCAGGCACAGATACCTTGCCCAGCTCCCCGGCGGTCGAGGAGGCTGCAGGGGCGAGTGTAGAGGCACCCTCCGGTCTGGCAGAGTGGGCCTGATCACTTCTGCCAAGTGCGTGCATGCATACCAGTGGCTTTAATTTTGCGTTTTGGTTTTTGAGAGCTTGTATTTGGACTTTGGACTTTGGACTTGTATTCTGTATATTTTGTGTATATTGATTTTGGTGTGTATTCGGTTTTATCTCAGTGTATTTGTCTTTGTCTTTTCCGTTTCGTATTTACTTTGGCTTCCGCTATTTTATTTTCCTTTGTTGCTTGCTTTGATATGTACAGCTTCCGCGTACGCTTAGTTCGCACGTGTTAGATCCCTTGTGTGCGTGCATCTGGACTGGGTTTGGGTGCACGTGCACGGGAGTACGTGTGTCACCGGTTTAGCTTTTCGCTAACCCCCGAATTCTGGGCTCGGGTCGTGACACTTAATTTTTGGACAATAAAATATATGGTGGCCAAGATGAATCCAATCTGGGTCAAGGTATGAGAAGATGATTTTGGATTAGAAGAGCTCCCCGATAAATCCAAAACCCCACAATTTGAAAAACTAGGAGAAAGGGCTTCTAAACTTTCTCCTACGATCATTCCACTCAAATATCCAATCAAATTAATCTAATTCTAACATTTTCATTTGAGAAATTCAAAGAGGGAATTATGGCAAAAATCACCTTAGTGAGCCACCAAACAAAAAAAAAAAAACACCACTAGCATTTTATAAACGGAAATGATCCCACGGGGTTGTTTTTGTATTTTTTTTTATGTTTTCGTGGATAGAACATATTTTTTCTTTTCTTCATACTTCGTTTTGCTTTCTTTTTTCACTTTTTTGCTTCCCTTCTTGTTCTTCTTCTTTGCCCGCAACCAGTCACCTGCGATGAAAACACCAGCCAATCTTCTTCTTCTTCCCTTTCTACCTCTTATTATTCTATTTCTCATCTTCTTCTTCTGGTTCCCATCTTCTTCTTCTTTTCTTTCTTTTCCATGTTTTCTTCTAGGCAATAATGAATGGAAGACCGACGTCGTTAGTAGATGGCAGGGATGATGCTCCGACGATGTTCAACGAAGGGTGGTTCAGATGAGGGCGACTGTGCAACGGTAGTGGAGGCATATTCTAGCGATTTTCCCCCTTTTTTTGATTCTATAACAAAAAATAATGACGGAAAGTTCGGCGCAAGAAGACAGCTATGGTAGCAACGGCAAGGCTTGCGGTCAGGTAGTTGTCTTCTCCGACGAAGGCGTGGGCAAGTAATATATATATAAATGTGTAGTAATATGAATTATATGAATGATGTTTGGAATGTTGTATTTTTGTTAGCATGTATATTGTAATATATGGATAATTTGTATAATGTCTGTGAAGATTTGTATGAATGATATCATATGAAAGTTTGGACCTATTATAAATGCTTGAATTTGATATTGTCTGAATTTTTCGAGTTGATTAATTGATGTAGGAAGCTGAGGAATGTTAACATTTATAGAATACCAAAGTGAATAATTATAGATCAATAATGTGAAACTATGAATGTTTGAATGTGAAGATTTGAAATTGATATGGTTTGATAAACAACATTATGTATCGAAAAAAGCTCTATCAGTTACTACAGAGCCATATAAAAAAAACTGTATTAACGAGTGACGACGTCGTCACTTCACAAAACCTAAAAAAAATTTGTGTTAACAAGTGACGACATCATCACTTTATAGAACGTAAAAAAAAATTCTTTTGTTAATGAGTGACGGCATCGTTACTTCATAGAGCCTAAAAACAAAAATTCCCTTTGTTAACAAGTGACGACGTCGTTACTTCATAGATCCGAAAAAACACTGTGTTAACGAGTGACGATCTCGTCATTTCATAGAACCTTAAAAAAAAAAACAAAGCTGTATTACCCACTGACGATGCTGTCACTTTACATAACCTACAAAAAAAATGAAATGATCATCCATACACTTAATTCAAACATATATCTATAAATTCATTCAAACATATCAAAAGAACACAAATTATAAAAGAGTTTACACTCACCATCTATTATAAAACTCAAAAGTGCATTAAAGAAATCAAATCACAAATATATCAAAGTTCACAAATTGTAAAATTTTTATTACATTCATCCTTGTTTAACATTTCCAACTCTTGCACCATTTGAATTTCCACTAACTTCTTTTAAATTCACAAACCTCAATTCCCCATGCATCAAATCATTATAACTTTTGCCTTCCGCCATTGTACATGAGATTTATAATATAAAAAGAAGTCTCCATAAAATAATTCATTAAAACATATATCTACAATTTCATTCAAACATATCAAAGGAACAGAAATTACGAAAAGGTTCACACCATCATTATTAATGAGCAATGCCGAACTCCATTATTAATAAGTTGGAAGAAAGAAACTTTGACAAAATAAAACATGAGATGAATTAAAAAAGAGGTGGAAGAATAAACCACCACATTGCAAATGAAACACCTTAAGATAATTGAATGAAGGATAAGAGCTTTGAACAATAGCAGTTTTCAACATCTAATCGAGCCCATATACATACCAACAAGAGCAGTCACCAACCTCATGCTTCACCACAACCCAACTCTCTCCACATACCCATGGAACACGAATCCAACATCAAAAGCTCCCAACTCTCTCCACATACCCATAATCCAAAACCATGTATCGTTTTCATACACGTGAAAATAAATGAAGAAACAACGTATGAAGTCTTCAAAGTAACAAACTAACAGTACACAAACATTCATAAACATGAAAATGGATGAAAAAACAAGGCAAACACTTCATCTGTGCTTTTAAATAATATTTACACTACTTACTCAAAGTTTATACTCAATATTTGAATTCACTGAGCAAAGGGAGGAAAACCCTTTCTCAATAATATATACCACTACATTCAACCCTAAATATTGCATCAAAATGCATGAATATCAACTAGATTTTGATTCGAAATCAGTTAGTAATTGGTAGATTGAAAAGAAGATAAACAAAAAAAAAAAAAAAACAAGAAGACAAACATGGGGCAGCGGCAAGAAATATACGATGACACACCAACACGTTGCAAGGGAACCATCTTGATATGATTAAACCAAGGAGAAGAGCTTTGAAGTGTGAAAGATGAGGTAGTGGCATGAAAAAGTGTGTTCCTTGCTCAAGATCTCTATGAAACTTTTCGTCGAGCAGTTGGTGGGTGCTTCATAGATAAAGCAGAAGGAGTGGGCGACAGAGATGAAGGATGGGTCGGTGTGCTGAGTGGGACTGGAGGGGATGACCCTCCCTTCTCTGTTATTTTTTCCAGTAGCGGCATCCACCCCACACCCACCCACTGAGCCTACCCCTCTCTCATCTCCATCGCCTCCTTGCCCGCTCCCTCCTCCACGACTTTCGTCGGAGAAGACAACTACCCGATCGCAGGCCCTGCCTTTGCTACAATCGCTGTCCTCCAGTGCTAAGCTTCCCATCTTTATTTTTGGTCATAGAATCAAAAGAAGGAAAAAAATTGCTAAAATATGCCTCCACTATTGTTGCGCCATCGCCCTCATCTGTGCTGCCCTCTGCCGAACGTTGATAGATTATCATCCCTGCTGTCTACTACTGCGCAGGTCTTCTGTTCGTCACTGCCGAGAAGAATACATGGAAAAGAAAGAAAAGAAGAAGAAGAAGATGGGTACCATAAGAAGAATATGGGAATTAGAAGAATAAAAGATAGAAGGGAAAGAATATGAAGATTGGCTAGTGTTTTCATTAAGGGTGACTGGTTGCAGGCAAAGAAGAAGAATAACAAGTGAAGTAGAAAAGTTAAAAAGAAGGCAAAACGAAGTATGAAGAAGAGAAAAAATATGTTCTGTGGAGTGATGACGTCATCACTCCATGAAAACATTAAAAAAATAAAACACAAAAACAGTCCGGTGGGATCATTCCTGCTTGTGAAATTCTAGTGGTGCTTTTTTTTGTTTGGTTGCCCGCTAAGGTGATTTTTGCCGTAATTTTCTCAAATTCAAATGAGCAAAAGAGAGCCTATTTATTTGTAAAATGCTAGAATTCAAAGGTAAAAAGTACACCTCATCATAGAAGAAATATATGATGCCTTGGATGAAATGGGTGTGATGCCCTACCCCAATGGCGAATCCCATGAAGCTCAAATCCACTGAAAACCCAAATCAAAACAAAACACTCTATCAATAAGAGTAAAGAAACCAAGGGGATAATCTATACTAAGAGTGTTTGGGAACAAGATATTTTAGAAGATTATGTGATATTGTGTGTTTCATTATGATAAAAATATACCTACCTAAGAATTAGGTGTTTTGTTAACTTTGAATGTATTATACAATATATGACTTTCCACTAAAAATTGCAAGAGTTCATTTTTCTCCACATCCCTACAAGAGCAAATATTTAGGAAATAAAATTTTCAAGATACTACCAAACATCATCACTTATAATATAATACTATTTTGTTATGCAATAATGAAATCTCACAATATCCCAATTTTATGGATATTATCTGCTGTGTTTTTTCAAACACCCCCTAAGCTACGATCATAGATTCAAAAGATCTAACTATAGGAAAGAGGGGAGCTTACCTATGCTGGATTTGAAGAGAAGAGTCTTGAAAGAGAGATCTTTGGGAATCTTAGAGCAAGAGGAAGAAGATTACCAGAGTGGATGACAAAGATGAAGTTTTGGTGGCTCGAGATCTCGCGGGTAACAGGCAAGGGAAAAAGAAAGAAAAAGAAAGGGAAAGAAAGAGAGGAATAGGAGATCGGTGGTAATAGCATCCTGCGAAGGTGATGGATGGTTTGGATTCTTTGATGGTGGCTGGAAGATGAGGGTGTGAAAAGAGCAAAAGAAGAAAGAAAACAGAGAGAAATGAGAGACTGAGAAGGAAGATGAAGAGCAAGGAAATAAAAGAAAGGAAGGACAGATAAAGGAGAGAACAAGAGAAAATAAGGGAGAGAAGATGAGTGGTGGAGAGAGAGAGATTCGCTGGTGCGATGGGAGGAAAAGAATAAATAAAAGAGAAAGGAAAATAAGAAAGAAAACAAAGGAAATGAGAGAGAGAAAGAAAAATAAAATAAAATAAAAAGGGCAAGAGAATGATTGAAGAGGGAGAGAGAAATATGTTAGCTAGTGAAAGGGAAACATGTGGAGTGAGGGATAAGGTGAGGGAGTGGAGAGAGAATGGTTTTCTCTGTTTTTAAAATATAAAGGTGGGGCCGTGGGGCTATTTTTCTTAAAAATTGGGCTAAGACTTGTTTTGGTTATAACTTGTGAATCGGAGGTCGGATTGAGTTACCACAAGCGGCAACATTCACAAAATAAAATGAGCTTTCTAATGACACTACTCTTGGTATGATTTGGAATAGTTGGAATTTTAGCCAATTTTAATGGATTTTTGGATATTTTTTCATAAAAATGCTTAATTTTTGGACAATAAAATATTTAGTGGCCAAGATATATCCAACTTGGGTCAAAATATAAGAATATGATTTTGGATTAGGAGAAATACCCAATGAACTCAAAACCTCATAGTTCAGAAAACTAGAAAAAAGGGCTTTTAAACTTTCTAAAATTACAAACTACCCTCCAAATGAGCTCAAAACCCAACAGGACTTCGCACACACGATTCTAGCATTAAATCGGACCTGTTTAACTTTTAAATGCACTTAGTTGGCTAACAGGTAATTAACTAAGTTAATTACATCTTGGGAGTTCGGGAGTTACAAAGGGTGGGGACAACCCTGTAGTGCACATGCAGAAACACTCAATATCATCACAGACAAAAAAGAGATACTAAGTTTACGTCGTTCACCCAAACATCGCTATATCCACGACACAGAGACGATTATCTTCACTATGATAAGTAAAGCATACAGAGACTCACATATTGGGATCAACTTTTGGGAGCTCATGAAGTCCAAGGAACCAACCTAACCGATACACAGTGCTAGTGGGTGGTGTTGTGTATCCGGGATTTTACCCATGATCAACAGTAACGGGGGTCAGTAGGTCCGTTGTCATAAAAAAAAGAAAAAAATACTTTCGGGAGTTCACAGTACACCGAGAAGGGGTTTCTTTCCATTTTGACCACCTACATGAATGCATTCCACACCTAGTGAAAGCACACATTTGCTTCACTCAATTTAGTATGCGGCCCATGCTTTAGTGGACCAGACCATACCATTTTTTTATGAGACCTACAGGACTAATGCAGTATGTTTTCTAAACCATCTATCTATAGTGATCAAAGGGTGGCTGGCAGTGCCCAAAGGATAAAAAATTCATGTTGGCGAATATGGGCTAGACTTGCACCACATGAATAAAACTGGTTCCCACAGTTAACACGAATTCTAGCAGTAGTTTGGATACTTTCACACTGTCCAAAGTATTTCGGTGACACGAAGTGATCAACGAATCAAGATGTCTAATTGAGATCCACAGACAGATTATCAGTGGAAATACTATAAACAGTTACAACAACAAATCCATCTGTTTAAGCAAAAAATCTAAAGTCAAACACGTGGATGGGATGTGGATGATCAATCAAAGCATCTGTAAGGTTGATTTTGAACGTGATTTTGAACGTGCCCCAGTTCATAACTATGCATTCCTGTGCGACTTCCTGTGACGATTAAATGATAAGAACAAGACAAATTGCATATCAAGAATGTTAAAGCTAACAAAATGAAAATAAATCAGTAATTGATGCAGAAGCATGGTAAGATCAGGCCCATCAGGCCAGGCTCATCAGGCCATCCCACATGACGGATCTCAGTTAGCATCAGTCAGTCAACTTTGTATAGCTGTGTGATTTATTGACTTTCCTTATTTGCTTGTAATTAGATATGAATCATCGTAAATCAGCCTTTAATTAAGGCAATACACATTATAACTGTGAAGGTCATCAGTCAGTCAACTTTGTATAGCAGTGTGATTTATTATCTTTCCCTATTTGCTTGTAATTAGATATGAATCATTGTAAATCAGCCTTAAATTAAGGCAATACACATTACAAATGTGAAGATTGATGCCCATCAAATGGATGACAATGTCCTCAATTCTTCCTTGTCTTCTTCTCTAAATCCAGTTAACATAAGGATCCACAGATCCTTACACTAAATAGCCGTGCCCTTGTACTAAACATTGTTACGAGCCCAAACTTAATGAGGTTTTTTTAATTAAAATTTTTTTTATCAGTAACATAGAATGTTGGAGATTGTAGATCCATGCAGTTGCAAACATTTTCCAGAGGCAAAAGTCAAACAAGGCCAATTGACACCACCATCATTTTTTTAAGGGAAAGAAATTAAGGTCCAAACATTAATACTAATTCTGACAATTCCAGCTGGATGAATTTTACCACCTCAAGGGAAAAATAAGATCAACAATATTACTACAAAAGATAAGGATAAAATTCAAAACTAATCAATTGTTAGGATTCTCCGCAACATGTAACCTGGATGATCTGTCCCCCTCCTCATCCTGTAACTGTTGACCTGATGGCTCACTGATCCAATTCCAAACTGTTGATGTAATAGTGTCAGTCTACAATTGATTAAGTACAAAAACTTCCCAGAACAGAAAATCAAACATTCTAACTCTTCAATCGTGGACGGTTATATCCACCAGGCCGGCACATATTTTGGAAATCATCCCCCCCTAGGGGTACACCACATCAACAGTCTGGATAAGAGGCCCACATGAAGAAAATAGAATCAGAGCAGCTAAACTGTAAATTTTCTACATGAGAAAATTTGTGATAGCAATTCCAAATTCTAGTTCAAACTTCAAACAAACATAACCTATAGTTGGCAGATCATTAAGGTGATATGATGAGGGGAAAATTGATGGCTCTTCTATTTCCTATAGAATAAAGGATTTTATTGACATTAGGGCAGTGTTTCCTTAAGCTAGCCTGTCTCCCACGAATCTATAGTTCTATACTATTAATTTCTTTACTAGAAATATTCTTTTAGTTTTGAAATAGATATTAACTAGCAGGATTTTCACAAAACCAAGCAAAATCTTTAAAATGGCTCAACCAATGAACTTCTGAGCCGTCAGCTCAACCTTTTCAGTTTTTGAACCGAACTGGACACAGACTCACAGCTCAACTTGATGCCTATCTGAAAAAACACTGTGTAAGTCATACAATTTCACATAAAGCAGGATGTCTTGCAAGTTAAAACCTAGATTAAAGAAGATAAAACATAATGGTTGCAGAAAGGTAATGCTCTGTAAACCGTTGACAGCAACATGACTTCCATCACCTCTTTCGTCTTTCCTGTAACCAGCTGATAAATTGAGAGAACATTGCTACATTCTGGTCTGTTAGGGTTGTCAAACTCCAATCTAGACATCAAAATCACAAAATGAAGAAATAAATAGTGGAAATAAAGCAGCAAGTAGAACATAAAAAATAAAAAAAAAACCATAAGACTTAGATACAAAAAAGCTAAACCCTCATTCTTGATGAACTCTGAAGCTAAACCCTCATTTGCTCCACAAGTCAAGAACCCTCAGACAAGTGGTACTTACTCTCTTTTAACATTGAGTAGATAGCGAATTGCCTCCTTCCTGCAGCCGAAAAGAGTTTTGGTTAGTACTAGTGGAAATTGCAGGCTGCTTATTCAATTTCTCAGTAGAAAATTAACGAGGTGTTTCGTTAAGGGAAGTCAAATTTCCATATCAGTACCGCTTGTTTTCTCTCGACGGCATGTCTCCAAACTGCCAGTTATAAAAATACGATGTGCATGCAAATCGTAGCCCCGCGCAAGGATAAGAAAACATTTTATCTAACCTGTGTTCTATTTCTTCCTTGCGTAACCTTTCCTGTGAAGGCAAAAAACTTAATGTGAACATAATATTGGTCTCACTGATATACAAACACATTACAGGCAATACCAAAAACAAAACTTAAAAACAAGAAAACCAGTACCTGTCCAGGTAAAGTGTTATTATAGTGCTCAAGGCAGTGTCTGCAAAACCTAGCAAGCTCATTTAATGGACTGTCCTCATCCACACTCTCATTGTGTTTCTCATGATAATTTTCCTTATCAATTTGTATTCTGCTGTAGATCTCTATCCAACGACTTTCTGCTGGCATAAATGAGTCCCAATCATGATAAACACTCTTATTGTGTTTAACTCCGCCAGTTTTTGCTACCGGTCTCAAGCCCAGGTAAAGGAGGAGGGTTGCATTAGGTAGATTTATAGCCAGCGTAAAATTTTGTCACAAACCAAACATGAATTCTAAGATAACAATATTACAAGAATGCTTAGGTAGATGTATGGTAAAACTAGGAAAGATAAAATTAGAAATAAGCGCTTTCGAGAGCATTTAGGGATAGCACCAATAGGGGATAAGATTAGAAAAACTCGTTTAAGATGGCTTATGCATGTTGAGTGTAGGCCTCTAACGGCACCGGCGTGAAAAAGCTTGGCTATACAGGTGGATGGCCCATCAAAAGGTAAGGATAGGCCGAAGAAAACATTGATGGAGGTCATCGAATCAGATTTGAAGAAATTTAACTTATCTAAGGATTTGGCTGAAACTATAACAGAATGGAGAAATAGGATTCATGTAGCCGACCCCAACATGGTTGTGATAAGGCTTTGATGATGATGATGATGAATCATGATATTTGTAGGGCAAATGTTTCATCATATATTCACTATCGAGTGACTTCCTCGAATCTATGACGTCCCAAAAATTTCTAACAACTGAGACCCTCTTCGTCGCTCCCAAAACGTAGGCTCATCCAATAGCCACTCAAAATCCATGTCTCGCCTGTAGAAATACAAATGGAAATACAAATTTAGTTTGGATTTCCACCCAGAACCTAAACATAGAAGAACAAAAGGGGAAAGAGTGTTACATTATCCTCTCAGTGTTGAGAGTAGTCAAAAAGAGATATAGGTTATATGGTAGCCCGAGCTTGTCATAACAATCTTGAGGAAGTTCCACATTATATCGATCCCAAGAAGTAGATGAATATTGAGCGACATGTTTCAACAATATATCCAACAGTAGTTTCTTTAATTGAGCAATATTAGCCAATGCTTTCCCGTGATGCTCATCTAAGTGGCCAAAAAAAAAAAAAGAGATTAAACTTAAGAGAAAATAAAAGCATAGAAGAGACAATAAAATGTTTGCTACTACTTAAATTCAAAGTGAAAAATTAACTATTTTTATGAAGCACAATTGATAAATTGAGTGTGTGATAGAACTGTGTAATTGTCACTATAAAAATACATTTCCCAGTACTTGACAATCTACAGTCCTCGGAGTCCTTTTCGCACCTACATATGGAAAGTATCTCTAACACCAAAATTAACCTATTACGTTCTGGGAAAAATTACAATCACCCTAACATTTGCATTCATAACTATCAGACCCCATGACACTTAAAAGATGACAACTAGAACCCTCGAACATTTGAATTTGGCAACAACAAAACCCCCTGCGTAACAGTCAAATTAAGGAAAATTGTCGATGTCATTAAAAATACTAACAAAGTGAAAGGAAGCATTAGGGAACAAGAAAAACAAAGGTGAAACAAGTACTAAATCACTCAAGACTTTGAATGAGTACCTTAGCATAGGTAAGAATCCTCAGAAAGGTATCATTTGGGTGCCACTGCAGACTCCTTGGAATAGGCCATTGGATCTTCAAAGGGCGACTTGGTTCAAAGGATAACACAAGCACCATCAAAGATAGGTACAAGGAGAGTTCTGCAGACACCCTGGAAAGGACACATAGCAAGCTTCATAGAAGTAATGAAAAGGTCACGATTAGCAAGTCTCGTAGGCCTCCAGCTGAAGAGCCATCTGAGATATCCCAGGGGCAAATTCCTCCTAGTCAAGGTTTCAAAGCTCCACATGGGTAGAGCCTTTCGAGATAAGGTTTCAAAGGTTCCAGGGGAATGGAGTCCTATGAGGTTAAGTTTAAAAGGCCCTGCTGGGAAGAACTCCGAAGGGAATGAAGGTAGAGAAGGTAGTATCAGGGTCTCGAAAATATCGAGATAAGTAAATGAACAGAAAAGATACAACATAAGGTGGTCAAAATTATGTAGGTGGTTCCACAGGATAAAACTCTGCTATAGCACGGGAACTCCTTTTTGTCAAGCTCTCAAGCAATAAAGCTAGGAAGTAAGGTTCTAGCGGAACCCCATCAAAAGTTACATTTCATTCGGAATCCTGCAGGGGTAGTTAGGCACAAAAGAAGACTTCCTTTTGACCACCACGCAAAAAGCAAGTGCATATACAAGAGTAAGAGTGTAAATGAATAGTTATTCACACGAACCCTGAAATGGACACTATGTCAGTAGATGGAATTTCCACAACATTTTCCTTTTTTTTTAATTTTTATAAGACCACTCCCCCATGGCACTAGGATTTGCCATCATTTTCTCCATCATCACCATCGCTATTGTCCTCATCCCACTCTACTTTGTGTACTCTTCATCCCAGTCATGGGGTATTTGTATGAGTAATAAGAAATTGAAAAAAGAAAAGAACAAGACTTGATCACAAGTCAAAGATACAAAAATATGTACACAGATTTAGGGCTCAACTAAGGGGTTCGAGTCAAGGCTAAACTAAGGGGGTTGTTCAACACTCTCTATGTTTCTCACACCCCCCCCCCCCCCCCCCCCCCCACCAAAACAAACAATTCCAAGTTGAATGTCCAATTCTTAAAATCAAATTCTTAGCACTCATCTTGTAGCTCAACAAGACTACACACAAAACCACCCTGTCACCTCAACAAAAATCTATTCTTTCTTTTTTTTTAATCAAGATAGCGAACTGGATGAATCCAAATTGAATCAATACACCAACATAAAAAATCTGTGACATGAAAGTAGCTCTCTCTCTCTCTCTCTCTCAACAAACCTACCATCAACAAACTTGCACGACCTACAAGAAAGAAATTTGGGGTGGGGTTCATGGATTGGCAAGTGATGCTGGTGCACGGTGGGAGTGAGGGGTTTCTATAGTGGTGTTCATGCTGGCTGGGGAGACAAATTGTGGGTTTGAGGGGTAAAGTGGTATCTATGAAGCACAAACACGACATGGGATGCTGAAAATTAAAAAAAGTAGGGCACGACATGGATAGGACATGCTATAAATAGTTGGGTTTATCCACCAAATAACACTATATCGGTAAACATGTTGAGATGATTGGTAACTCTTATGTCAAGTAATCTAACTTGAATTTTAAAACCAACGAACTGCAATAGTCAACAACCATTGTCTTTTGATAAACCAAGTGTAACAGACACAGAATATTTCCACTCATCTTTCAGAGACCTCTTTTAGTAAAATTTTATTTCAGAAAATTCTAAGTGAAACCTTAGTTCTGACAAAAAAAAGTGAAACCTTAGTTTGATTAAAATTGTACACATTCTCAATCATATATGGCAGTTATATGCTAAAATTATCAAGTTGACCACTTATTTATTGTTTGGCCATAGGCATGGCCTAAAAAAGTGTCGAATAAGACACTGAAGGAATGTCGGACACATGTCTGAAATCAAGGTACTCTATCATCTTTTGACAGTTGTGCCGCTTAATCAAGTTAATAAAAACTATTCACTTTTAAAAAAAAATTCAATTTTTTTTCCCTCAAATTGAAAGCCCTCAATTATTTCTTTTAGACACTGTCTTCAAAATCATCCAAAACTGTATAAATTAGAAAATTTTAATGATTTTTTAAAACATCAATACAAGTTACCATCTGGTTGACCAAATTTTGGCAGAGAAGTTGTGGATCCAAATATAATGCAGTCAATACATGAAAGTAAAGTTCATCACATATACCATCTAGTTCTAATTAAACATTTAACCAGTCACTAACACAAGTTACCTGAACGGCTAGGACGTAGGCTCCACATAAGTTTAGCTCGATTATTTTCTGAAACAGCAATGCTTGTAGCAAGAGTACCACTGAAGTATCCCAAAGAGTAGATGCGACATAGACCATGAAGAACATCTATATTTCATTTAGATAGAGAGAGAGAGGGAGTCATTAGATTATCTTAACTCCTGTTAATAAAAAACATAACTATAACTAACTAAATTATAACTTTACCCAAATATCGAAAGAAAGCCATGTTTAACAAGATGGTCCCACCATGCAGTCACACCAAGCTTGTACTGTGAGTGTACATATTCAAACCATGAGCTAATGGTGCACAAAACAAAGTCAACCATAACTCTGTGGCATCTTGGATCAGAATTAATCAGCTCTGCTGCTAACACATAATCACTTTTGCATCTTCGAAGATTTCAAAACAGTGTGGCAGCTTCCGCTTCACTTGTACACTCTAGAAAAACTGATCCTATAATCATGTAGGGAGTCATGTAACCTGTTGCACATTGAAGTTTTGCCACATGTGTACTTTTGATCATATACTCCCCATTCTGCAACTCGGATCACTATATCTTTAACCGATTGTTGCTCGAATTGCTGCAGATAAATTTGATAGTAAATAATTAAATGATAAAATTGTTTACACCTTTTTGCTCAGTAATAGCAAGTTAAATTCATTGATCGTGACTTTTGCAATTGCGAGTTCAACATTTCTCGTCTAATAAAAAACCCCTATTTTATTAATGTATCTATATATGTGTTTTGCATTGCCCACCAACTAAACCTAATAACCATACCTTTCCTTTTGTGAGGGACAACAGGGAGGAGTTTTCTTTGTGTGTGCGTGTTTTATTTGCATGTGCAAATTAAACCACCCACCTCCTCCGCCGCCTAAACCAACGCCACCACCTCACCCACTACCCTATACACTCATCCAATACTACGCAACAATAAAACTAACTAAGGCTGCAGTTGTTCTTAATTACAGTTGGGTACTTAGGATGTTGTACTTGTTTATCCATAATCCAAAAGGGGGAAAAATCAGGCTCAATTCCAATCAGACTCCCTCTATTGGCAACATCAAAAACAATATTCTAAGAATACCATCCCCACTCTTTGTTAAGTCAGAATAGTGTTGTTTTCAAACTTGTTTGACACGAGAACTAAGAAGCACAGAAACGGACACAGGACACGGGACACGGATACGACACAACACGGACACGGTGATACAGCAAATCCTAAAAAAGTAGGATACAGACACGGCTAGGACACGGCAAATAATAAATATATATATTAACATATAATCATAAAATTAAAGAATAGTTATATTTTTAGCCAAATTAAGAAGCATAATGTCACAACTAATAAAGAAGAAACATAACTAATACTGGAAAAGTCAAAAATAAAATCCATAATGTATAATGTAATGTAATAGTAGGCCATAGTACATCATCAACATTACATGTCACAATTACATCATAATCAAAATAAAAAAAAGATCCCTCCTCCATGACCCCACTCCATAAAATAAAAAAAAATCCTCACTTCATTTATGATTCATCATTTGGCACAACTTCAATGGCATCATCATCCCCACCAACACTCCCATCATCAGTAAATAGCACAGCCTCTAATTTTGGCTCATCAATTGAAAAATAAACTATGAAAAAAAAATACAGCAGCTCTGAAAAAAAAAATGCAGTAGCAGTAGCCGTTCTTTAAAAATAATAATAATAAAAGCAGCAGCAGCAGTTTGGAAAAAGAAAGAAAGAAAGAAAACATCAGCAGCAGCAACAGCACAACAATTTTTGGAAAAAAAAAAGCAACGACTACAAAAAACAACATTAGTAAATTAAAAAAAAACAGCAGTTACAAAAAAAAAAGCAGCAGCAATTCTGAAAAGACTACAAAAGAATAGCAGCAGCAAAAAAAAAAAAGCAGTAGCAATTCTTAAAAAAAGAAAAAAACAGCAGAAAAAAAACACCAGCGGCAGCTTCTTTTCTTCCCGCCATGTCCGAGACGTGTCCCGACGTGTCTGCCTCGTGTCCGAGCCGTGTCCACATCTTAAAATTTTTTTAAAAAGACAGGACACAGTTTTGGCTTGTCAGACATAGGTCCGGCCATGTCCAAGCCGTGTCCGTGTCCAACACAGACACGGGGACCCTATACAAGTGTCCATGCTTCATAGCACGAGAATAACACAATCCCTTTTCAACAATTGCCCACCAGGTTCCAGACACACCCTTTCATCTCTGAACCACCCAAGCCAACCTATCAAGAGTAACAAACTTGCTTTTAATCATAGATTTCCACACAACAAAGTTAGAAGGCCACGTCTTGTAATCAAGAAATGAATTATGTATTTTTTAGCCAAGACACTGGCTCACAAGACAGCCGGATTTCTTAAAAAATACCAAACAAGATAGGTAGAAAAAGCTTGGGCTTGAGTTTTGATGTCCCTAAGACCCAGTCCACTACACGTGACCGGGCAAGTAACTTTGGACCCGAATATTGGGGTCGAACATTTACCGTTCCCCAAGGCCAAAGAAAAGGTTAAGATGTACACAATATTCATCCTATGAGGTAAATCCCCAGTGTCAAGTTCAAACTATCATCCTAAATTTTAAAGCAATTTTATAGTAATTTCACTGAACAACTTTTATAAAAACTATAATACTTAAGCCAACAATCGTCCATAAAATTAAAATCAATAAAATAGAAGAAATTACCTTATTTCCTATACCACTTAGTACTTGTTGCAATTGTAATGTCAAGAAGAGAGTTTCTTGTTTCATAGCCTTTGATATCCTTCCTATATATAGAAATTAAAAAAAACTGAATTAAATGATAAACAAGGAAAGAGAAAATGGCTAAAAAAAGCTCAATAATAGAAGGAAAAAAATGCCCATTTTAAAAGTACAGTGAAAATATCATAGTATCAAAGAAAACCATAGTAAGACCGCCACATTAACACAAAAGAACAATTTTCTAGACAAGGTTCACATCTAAACCAAAGCTCCATAGCTGATAGAGACATACTTCTCTTGCATATTGAAGAGCAATAAGGTAGACTATTTATACTTGAGCAACATGCAACTGATCGTCTCCGACACCTATCATGGTGTTTTAATTAACATGGTGAAAATGGCCAGAGGAGGCAACTCAAATTTATCAATACACTGTATAGAAATATGAGTTTTCCCAATAAAAATAATATATTTTGTCCAACTTTCTTGAAAAATAAGCCCAACACAGTGGAGCACGCAAGAGAATGGGTCAGGTTGGCACTCATAATAGTGTTAGGCCGGTTGCTGCCCATCAGCCCATGGGTGGTTCTTCCAATTTAAACTATCTAATGGCAGCTAAATCTACCGGATGGCCATCTGAGAGTAATTTCAATATTTATAGACAGTTATGTCTGTATTATGGGAAACACAACACTGATACTGCTATTCAATGGGAGTTTAGGAGAGGAAAAGATTATGAGAAATTGCAGCCTGACCGATATTTCATCAACTAATCATTAAGAAAAAAACATTACCGACAGTCAACATGTAAACAATATTATAAAAAAACTAAAAATGTTCTTCTCTTTAAAAAGCATCTGCTAAATCACGATTTATACCATCAAAACCCCTCAAATCCCATCCTTAAAGATTAGAAATAAGAAGAAAAAAAAGACCATAAGAAGAGATGAAACAATGGATTATCAAAGCAGGAAAAAAGAAAATACTTACCATCAGTCCAAAAACTGATGACACACCACTCCTAAAAATGATTAAGGTGGATGGAAAAAGAGGTGGAACAATAATGAAGCTGCTGGTTTCGATGAAGGATGGAGATGGGATTTGCTTGCAATATAGGCTGCTCGATCTGTTGTGGCTGGAATATGGTAGTGCAGTGGGTGGATGGGGAAATGAGACAAGATAGGCTGATGTGTGCAAACAGGTCAGTTCCGGCCTGGGTCCATGATGAAACCGGAACCGGAACCGGAACCGGAACCGGAACCGTTTAATAGCATTGTAATGTCTAAAACAACAACCAAATTCTATCCATACAAACTTGGGTTTCTTACCTTCACAAAAGAAAAACATCAAATTCATATAAAGACACTGTTAACATGCATATATGCCAATGGGTCTTCATTACAATAAAAAAACCTACTGAATCTACATAATAGGTCAAAAACATAATTCTGCAGGGCTTTCAGATACAAACTGCACTTGAAGAATATTAAAGAGTAACCCATCTCAGATCAAATAGAACTAATACCTAAAACCAAATACAAGCACACAACACATTCACATTAGAAAGTGTCAATGAACATCTCTTTCAGATCCAACAGTAAAGAGACAAAAATAAATAAATAAAACAAAGACACAAAGCCCTAGATAGAACAGTTCCAAAGTAATAAATTCTTCCCCAATGCTTTTCCCAACCCATCTCACATCCACTAGCAGCAACCGCCCCCCACAGAACAAAAAATAAAAAGAAAATGGCAAAATAATCAGATCCACCAAGAGGCCTCATTAAACAAGAAAACCCATCAAAGAAGGAGAGCAAACTTTCAAATTTCTTCTAATCTTACTCAAACATTTCATGCATCACGATGATCTACACACTAAGTTATTTTAGTCCTTTGTTTAAAAAAATTAACCCAAATATCCTCCACTCTGTAACCCCCACCATGCCCTCACCCACTACACATCTCCTCCTCTCTTCCAGCACAACCCTCACAATCACCGTGCACCACTCGTCACCATAACCCAACACCACCCTCTCCTTTCTGCACCTTCCTCACACACAACCCATTTACTCCACACCCAACCCAAAATGGCCATCTCACAACCTTTCGGATTGAGGATAAAATTCTGCTTTAACGCCTTAGGTCCTGAGATTAGAGTTGCACAGAGTCATAGAGCTAGTAGCAAAAGCGAGGTAAGAATAAAAGAGAGGATGAGAGGATAGAGAGATATAGAACGAGTGAGACACGGAGTGGAAGGAATGGCCGGAACGGGCTACCTGATAGGCTGATACTCGGGGAGAGGGTCGAAGCCATAGGTGTTAGTGGATGAAGAGAGGACAGCACAGCAGCATCGGTGGATGAAGATCGCAGACACAGAGGGTTGGAGTAGCAGGGGGGATGAGGAAAAAAACCCTAGCAGAAAACCGGGGAAACCAATGGGGCTCGTAAAGTGGACACCGATACTGTATAAAATACTCGGGGCCTGGGTCCATGGGCAGGTCGGAACCATATTCAGATTATCTTACCGAGATCTGTTTGAGGACCCAGACTCTTTTTTCCACACGACCAGACACATTTTTTCACGGGTTAAAACTTTCATATAATGGAAGAATCGGGGTCCCATTTATAATACTACTTGGCTTGATTATGGGCCAAGAAAAATTTGAACTTCATTTTAACAGGTTGAGCTATGATCAACTTGCATAACCCACAAAACCATTTAAAATAGATTGAGTTAGGATTGCCTCATACATCTAAACCGTTTTAAATAATTTTGCAGTTTCATATTTTGTTACATAGAATAATACATTTTATGTGGATTAGTCTGATCTAAACTAACTTGAGTTGTTACAGATCTCAAGCACTAGTGTTTATGCTAGGAAGTAATTCACTGTAGAGCCCCACACATAAATTTTGGAATTGGTGTTTGTGGTGTAGGTGGGCTTGTGCTAAACTTCCGCTGTGGGGTGGATTAGATAGATAGTGGTCTAAGATCAGTCACTACTTGGTGTTTGATTTGGGCCTTCGGCCATTGATTATGCTTTCATAAAATGTCAAGCATAATAACACCATGGGATTGATTTTTTTTTTTGTGAACCTGCCATTTGCAATTGGGAGTGATTGGGTTTAGTTAAGTGGCTGGTCAACAGCGTCTATTGATATTTATTGGGTTTTGACAAGGTATCAGTCCTAGTTTGTACCAGGGACACTAGTTTGTCCTATTATATAGATGTATCCCCATCTTCTTCTATCGCCTGCGGCATCGTGATTGACGGGATACCATTTCTATTCTTCGAAGAATACAATATAGAGAGAAGATCAAATTGGGAAATTTACAACCGTAGAGACCAGAATCTAAAGATTGGCTTGAGCTATGAATCAGAGATTATGAGGCCAATCAAAACGATGTTAGGGTTTGTAAGGAGGAGGGAGGGAGGGAGGGAAGTTGGGCTTCGGCTAAGATCAGATGGGGACACGCAAGGGCAGTTAGTAGTGCACATTTTTGACACGTTCAAGCATGACTAGCATTAAAGCCCACGCGCGATGCACAGTTAATTCTCATATGAATCAAATAATTATTTAAAATTAATATTTAAACTGATTATCAATTTATAAAAAATGACTCGATCGATTTTTTAACAAAAATAAAATTCAGTATTATAAAAGTGAAAGATAGATATTGGCGTTAAAGACTCTACCCCTGTGGAAGCTTATGAAAAGAAGGGGGGGTGGTGGTACATTCCATCAAACAGATAGGCTAATCTATAGATGAATATAGAGACCATCATTTGAAACTATCTTCATTTACTTCATCAAATAATTCCCTCATTCAAAATCATATTGCAAACTAACTGATCAAATTACTTCACAAAATATATCTAAAGAAAGAAAAATAAAATCATCATACATTTTGGATGATAATTTCGTGATTAATGAATGTTTTAGAAGACATAGGCTTCAATGACATCAAGACCTGCGTGGCTGTGTCATTGAATTTCAAAACAAGACTCGGCACATATGCAATACCAACTTTCAAGAGAGTTGGGTTTTGAATTGTTGAGATGAAATTTTGTTGAGAGTTATGTTTAGGAGCGATGGATGCACTTTAAGAATTGAAATTGAGCATTTTTTTTAGAGATGCATTTAGAAGATGCATCTAAAGAAATACTTGATGCATGTCAAGAGATGTACTTGTGGTTCAAAAGATGCATTTCAAGAGATGCAGTTGTTGGAAACCAATCACTCAGTGATGTAGCATGGGAGTGCTGATGTGGCTCAATGAAACTTCAAATCCAATCCATTTTTTTCAACTATTTTTAAGCTTTAAGGAAGAGACTAGCGTTAAAAAGCCCATGTGATGCATGGGTTAATTCTCGTGAAGATTTTATAAAATCTCTAATAAAATATTAAATGAAAAAAGTTGGATATTTTTATTTAATTGATTCTAAGAGAATAAAATCTAGAAAATTAACTTAAAGTATAATATTTAAGAACCAATTTAATCTGATATCACTTCACTTATTTATATGACTACTCAATTTTTCATTACTCTAGATTTTATGGAAGAGCCATTCTTTATTAAGATAAATATCAAATTAAAAAAATAAAATGATATTGAAAGTTTCATAAACAAAACCTAATCACCCTTTTTGAATTTAATCATAAATGAAAGACACACACTAAATTAAATTTAAAAATCAATTGGATTTTAGTAAAATAAAAAGTTATAATTTGAAAGGCGTTGATGATGGACAAGAAAGAGTACTTTAAAAGGCAGTCGTTAGATAACCCATTACTAAATATTATTTGAAAACAACCAATTGTCTCATTTCATGGGCTTTTGTTACTAGGCCATGATCAGAACACATAATATTTATTTACATCAAAATAAGTAATTTCTATTTCTTTACTATGGTCATATTGCCTTCTAGCAAAGAACAGCACAACATAATACCAATTTTCTAGATAATTTTTAATGAAAATGATTATCAGAAATGGTTCAAGTAGTCCCTGAATTAATATTGAAAGATACTAATTAAATAAGAAATATCCTACCAAACCTTATGACATTATGATGTACCCATGACGTAGGTTTATATGAGGAAATTACTTCTAATGCAAATAAGAAAAGGAGAGATCGGCAAAGGTAGTGCATTGAGCATATACATTGAGGTAGAAAAATACCTATGTAGTGATGATTTAAAAAAAAGTAAATAAATGTCAACAAATATGCCTTAAAGAAAACACAGTGATAGAAAAATATGTATTAGTGATGATAAAAAAAAGGGGAAATAAATGTCAGACAATTGGGCTCAAAAGAAAACCGAGTGATCAAAATGTATAGATGTGCATAAAAGGATTCAGTGTTCAACTAATTAAAAAGTCTAGAAGAATCACCTATGAAATTGTATTAGAAGCCCACAAGTGCTAAGAACTTGTTAGAGGCGGACATAGGTAGGATTAATCACAGCGATTCCGCTGCTAGTAGGAATAGGTAGTAGATCGTTGCTGAAACTACATACCATGAGTAACAATAATTAATCCTTATTCAAATAATGGAACCCAGAAGATGAGGACAAAGTTGATTCTGTCCCGTCGGTGTTACCAACATCTGCTATAGGAAATTTTCCCCCTTCCGCGGTTCAACCTATTAGTAATGAACAATAAATAACTTCTTTTAGGAAATGGGATGAAATGCATGGGAATGAACAATTATCTTGTTTCAATGCTTACAAGGTAGGAAGATGGAGAGTCAAGTAGGCCTTAAATGGTTGAGAAAGTGGAGACATGGCATAAGATTAATTGATATGAATAGTTACAAAATCGGATTAGATTCATGGGAATGAGGCTTACAAAAATGTTATATGAATGAGATGAGAATCATAGGAATGACGGCAATGAAGAATATTATTGTGGTTGTGCTTCAGATTGAGAAATCTCCTTTTGTTGAAGTTGGTTGACTGCAAAAGGATATTGTCTACTGTTGCTATTCGGCAAAGGGCCCTCCTTTCATGGGTTAATTCCTTTGCATAGAGTGGCTGCCCTTCACCAAAATTGAGAAATCTCTAAATAGTGCCACTTCCATGTCTCTCTCAGTTTGTTGATTCATCGTACCAAGACTGCAAAATGTGGGCATGATGGGTTGTGTCCTTTGAGGCTTGAGAGGAAGAGGAAGAGGAAAAGGAAGATGAAGAGTCGTTGGGTTAAAGAGAAATATGGAGGGGTGTTTCCTTTGAGCTTCGAAAAGGAAGATGAATAGTCATTTCATCTGAGGAGACCAATGTGCATGAATCTGCTAATGTGGCTGATTGAGGATTGAGAATGAGGTTTATTTTTTTTAACCCTTTTATAACTTTAAGGATAGAGAATTTGAGATTTTTTAAGGACCTAATTGCAAAATCTGAAAGAATTCAAGGGGGTGAAGTGTAATTAGGGCAAAATAGAAAATAAAAAGAAAGCAAAGAAAAATATGAAAAAAATTACATTTGCATTCTTACTGCTCGAGCCTGCTACAGTAACAATTACATTTGCATCCTTACCGCCAAGCCTGCTATAGTAACAATTTAAAAGAAAATTTATTACTACCTGCCCAGAGGCTTTAAAATCGACATTAACCCCCCAAAACTCCAAAATTCGCTCCAAAATTATACTTGCGCCCACTCGAAGGTTTCTAAACTAGCCTAAAAACCTTTATTCCTTAGCCCTTAAGCAAAATAAATCCACCTAACACCCTTCAAACCCTCAAATTAACCCTTTTCACCGCTCTCCTCGTCCTCGCCTATAAATAGACCTCTCATCTCCTTCTAACCTTCACACCAACTTCTCTCAAGTTCCTCTCCTCTTGAAAAGTAGTTTTTCTCTGCCTCTAGAGCAGTGCCCTGATTCCCCCCCCACCCCCCCCCCCCCCCCCCCCCAAACCAACTCTTAAATGAGTTTATGCGGGAGTTAACTCTAGGCAATACCCGCATCTAGTAATATTTTTAGCCCCGATTGCCGCGATCAAGGAGTGGCTAAGGCCCTCTAATTAGTAATTAGCCCCGATCTAAAGGTAGTGAGGTTTTGCCTTTTATACTTCAGGGTAAAAATCAAGGAAGTGTCAGATCACATAGAACGGAAAAGAGTTTTATGGACTCTTGGTTTGCCATGAAATAATGGTAGATCGCCGACCGTGTGGCCATAGATGTGACGATGGTGGCTAGAAAAGGTGATTGTGTAGATGTTGTTTAACAGTAGGACTTAATTGTCATTTTGAAAATGGATATTATTGGAACAAAAAAAAGGAAAAGAGTACTGCTAAATGAATAACAATTTGGTTTTTTTTACATATGAGAAAAAAATTAAAATTTTCCAAAATACCCTTCTCTCTCCCACACATCTCTCTCCCTCCCTCCTCTCCCTTTTCCTCCGGCTAGCGGTAGGGGTGCTCTCCCTTTTCCCCTCCCTCTCCCTCTCCCTCTGCCTTTTCCTCCTCTTCTTTTCCTCTCTTCTCTGCCCAATTTGACCCTACAAGGCCGAATAGCCAGGTGTTGTTCTGCCTTGCGAGGTTAAACATCAATGTGATGTTTGGCCTTGTAGGGCCGAATAGGGTAAGAAGGAGTGGAAAGAGGGAGAGGTAGAGGGAGGAGAGGAGAGGAGGAGATAGAGGAAGAGGGAGAGTGATAAGAGAAGGAGGAGAGGAGGAAGATGAAGAGAAATAGGGAGAGTGATAGGAAGAGGAGGAGGATGAGGAAGAGAGAGGGAGAGGAGAGGAATAAGAAGAGAAAGAGGAAAGAGAGGAGAGGTGAGGAGAGGAAGAGGGAGGGAGAGCCCCCCTCTCGCTGGCTGGAGGGAAAGGGGGAAGAGAGAGGGAGGGAGAGAGATGTATGTGGAGAGAGAAGGCATTTTGAGAAGTTTAAAAAAAATTCTCTTAAAGCAAGAAAGACCAAATTATTGTTCAAAAAGCAGCACTTGAAAGCATAGAAAGGGAGGTGGGGAGAGAATTTTTGGGGGTGGCAATAGACTCCCCCGTATGGTGCACATATGCCCATTTTTCTATTTTGTGGACAAATTTGCCTTTGAGTAATACTAGCCTCACAGACACAGTATAGACATACAGACAATATTTTAACCATAAGATAGGATGAGACCCACATCAAGCCCACTCATCTTGTGGCCCATACACTATTTGTATATAGGCGTTTTCCATTTGCCTTTTTTTTTGTATCATTCTGTTTTTTCCCTACAAACTTCAAATTAAAATATCTTGAGTTCTACAAATTTAAAAATCATAAAATTTATATTTTAAAATACCCTATTTTGGCGCTCTTTTAAACAAGTTCCATGAGGAATATAAAAATCCAAAGAACAAAAATCCTTTTTAGGTCTATTTTAACATTGTCATAAAATTAACTATTTTAAACAGTCAAGCATAATTATTGCAAAACAATATTAATTTGTCACAAAAAAATCATTTTTTTCAAGTCTAACATGGCAGTTAGCTCTATTGGGCAGACGAATGCCAACGAAATTGAAAGACAAATCTTACAGGACAGTGGTTAGACCAGCTATGATATATGGAGCAGAATGTTGGCTAATTAAGAAGACGCATATTCATAAGATGGATGTAGCGGAAATGAAATGCTTAGGTGGATGTGTGGTAAAACTAGGAAAGATAAAATTAAAAATGAGCGCTTTTGAGTGCATTTAGGAGTAGCCCTAATATGGGATAAGATTAGAGAAACTCGTTTAAGATGGTTTGTGCATATTGAGCGTAGGCCAGTAATGGCACCAGTGAGAAAAAGTTTGGCTATACAGGTCGATGACCCATCAAGAGGTAGGGGTAGGCCGAAGAAAACATTGATGGAAGTCATTAATTTATATTTGAAGAAGTTTAACTGATCGAAGGATTTTGCTCAAAATAGAACGGAATGGAGAAACATAATTCATGCAGCCGACCCCAACATGGTTGGGATAAGGCTTTGATGATGATGATGATGATGGCAGTTAGCTCTAAATGTTGTGCAAAATATCATAAAAATTCATATTTTTAAGCCCAACATGATTGTTAGCTCTGACTGTTCGCAAAATATCACTAAAATTGGTTTTTTATGCATGGTTTCCAACATGCAATAGATAACAAAATCAACTCAATAGTATATACAAAACCAATTCAAATGTCAACGATGATCCTTTTTGCTCTTAAGAAGGATAGTACATGTACAACATATATGCGATGTCAAGCTAGTGCCTGTTGTCTATAACTGGAAGATGTCAATTAACCCATAAACTCCAATGGACATTTCAAGAGATATACGGCTTTAGATTGTCCAAATTCATATTAATATTCCAACATTAATTTATAGACTACCATAAAAACCACCAATTGGTATAGTAAGATGCTTGAAACATGGAACTTTATAACCATCTGATAAGTCCTTAAAAATACATTATTTTATATTCATTTTCAGGAATCTTAAGGACTTATTCATTAAAAGTCTTTTCATTTGATTGGAAATCATGTTTTTATGATTTTAGACTTCATTTTAGAGTTTTCTTGCAAAAATCATTGAAAATCATCAATTTTTCATAAAATCATAAAACTTTCCATTTTTGGATTTCCATTTTTGAAGGTTTTTCAAATCCAAATTTTCACATAAAAATGATAAAGGTTTTTATCATCATATTTAAGTTAGATCATGATCATTAATGAGAATTTATTGTGTCATTTTATATGAATTGGGCCCACATTAGTGCATTTGACTTTTGGTCACAATTATTATTTTAATTCAAATTTGCTTTTATGTCTAGGGAAAATTGAAGACAATGGTCCTACTCTTCAATTATTGCATGAATCTAAATTTGAATCTCAAGAACTCAAATTGGAATGAAGAAAGGAAAGCCGTGATGGAGAAAATTCAAGAAAAAGAAAGTCAAAGAAGAAGAGATAAAAAATGGAAAGTCAATCCTATTTTTATTTGGACAACATGGATTAAAATAATCATAATTCTCAAACTGAATATCGGATCGGGACGATCTAGGTACCGTTGGAAAGCTTTTTTCGAATAGATATCCGTGCAACCAAGATTACACTAATCGGAGCTAAAACGACAAAGTTATGACCTTGGAAAGTTGGTTGTGTATTTTGAGGGGGGATTGCATAAAATTGAAGTCTTGTTTTGATTTTAGAAAGTAGGTGTGGATAGAAGTTTGTACAAGAAAAGTGTCATGACCCGAGCCCAAGAAATCAAGGTTTAAGATTAAACCTAATCAGTGACACACGTACTACAATGCATACACACCTAGACCCAGGCTAAGTGCGCACACACAAAGAAAACTCACATGTGCAAAATACAATTGTATGTGAAAGCTATAAGTATCATTACATTAATAAGAGGATACACAAAAATATAAAAACCATATCTACAAAAGATGACAAGAAAAGGGACCATGACTTTACAAGAGTGAAAAGGAAGTGTCTATAAAACACAAAATACACAAGATGCAAGGAGGTATACTCCAATATATAACAAAATGTATCCAACACATCAAAATGAGGCCTATCCTAAACTATGTCGCTCTCCAGGGGTGGAGTGATCAAATCCACTCATCAAGTCTTGAAGGGGGCCTTTACGATCGCCTCTGCAGTCTTACCAACCGGTGAGGGATCGGGAAGTGGGATTTGAGCCTGTAACACCAAGGACAACAAGTGAATACGATGATTCAGCAAAGTATAAGCAACAATAAGGTAACACGCGTTGTGTCTACAAGAATCATTAAATGTGATCAAATAAATTTGCAAATTAGTGAGCTAGGCATATCGTGCAATTGAATAAAGCATGCCATAAGATTCAATAAATAGAAATACTGTACTAGGTGGCTACTACATTTGCCATATCCTCCCTGTAGGGATATATGTATTGAGAACACCATTGTCCGAGCTAGGATACGCATGGGTCTTTAGTTCTTGGGGTCCGGAAGCTTCAAGAGAAAAACACACTGAAGCGAAATTTCGGCCTATTTTATTAGGTTTTTGGGTATTTTTAATAAAAAGGCTTAATTTTTGGACAATAAAATATATGGTGGCCAAGATGAATCCAATTTGGGTCAAGGTATGAGAAGATGATTTTGGATTAGAAGAGCTCCCCGATAAATCCAAAACCCCACAATTTGAAAAACTAGGAGAAAGGGCTTCTAAACTTTCTCCTACGATCATTCCATTCAAATATCCAATCAAATTAATCTAATTCTAACATTTTCATTTGAGAAATTCAAAGAGGGAATTACGGCAAAAATCACCTTAGCGAGCCACCAAACAAAAAAAAACACCACTAGCATTTTATAAACGGAAATGATCCCACGGGGTTGTTTTTGTATTTTTTTTATGTTTTCGTGGATAGAACATATTTTTTCTTTTCTTCATACTTCGTTTTGCTTTCTTTTTTCACTTTTCTGCTTCCGTTCTTATTCTTCTTCTTTGCCCGCAACCAGTCACCTGCAATGAAAACACCAGCCAATCTTCTTCTTCTTCCCTTTCTACCTCTTATTATTCTATTTCTCATCTTCTTCTTCTGGTTCCCATCTTCTTCTTCTTTTCTTTCTTTTCCATGTTTTCTTCTAGGCAATAATGAATGGAAGACCGACGTCGTTAGTAGATGGCAGGGATGATGCTCCGACGATGTTCAACGAAGGGTGGTTCAGATGAGGGCGACTGTGCAACGGTAGTGGAGGCATATTCTAGCGATTTTCCCCCTTTTTTTGATTCTATAACAAAAAATAATGACGGAAAGTTCGGCGCAAGAAGACAGCTATGGTAGCAACGGCAAGGCTTGCGGTCAGGTAGTTGTCTTCTCCGACGAAGGCGTGGGCAAGTAATATATATATAAATGTGTAGTAATATGAATTATATGAATGATGTTTGGAATGTTGTATTTTTGTTAGTAAACAGCATGCATATTGTAATATATGGATAATTTGTATAATGTATGTGAAGATTTGTATGAATGATATCATATGAAAGTTTGGAGCTTTTATAAATGTTTGAATATGATATTGTATGAATGTTTCGAGTTGATTAGTTGATGTAGGGAGCTGAGGAATGTTAACATTTATAGAATATTAAAGTGAATAATTATAGATCAATAATGTGAAACTATGAATGTTTGAATGTGAAGATTTGAAATTGATATGGTTTGATAAACAACATTATGTATAGAGAAAAGCTCTATCAGTTACTACAGAACCATATAAAAAAAGCCGTATTAACGAGTGACGACGTCGTCACTTCACAAAACCTAAAAAAAAATTTCTGTGTTAACAAGTGACGACATCGTCATTTCATAGAACCTAACAAAAAATTCTTTTGTTAATGAGTGACGGCATCGTTACTTCATAGAGCCTAAAAAAAAAAATTCCCTCTGTTAACAAGTGACGACGTCGTTACTTCATAGAACCTAAAAAACATTGTGTTAATGAGTGACGATATCGTCATTTCATAAAACCTTAAAAAAAAAACAAAGCTATGTTACCCATTGACGAGGCCGTAAGTTTACATAACTTATAAAAAAAATGAAATGATCATCCATACACTTAATTCAAACATATATTTATAAATTCATTCAAACATATCAAAAGAACACAAATTATAAAAAAGTTTACACTCACCATCTATTATAAAACTCAAAAGTGCATTAAAGAACTCAAATCACAAACATATCAAAGTTCACAAATTGTAAAATTTTTATTACATTCATCCTTGTTTAACATTTCCAACTCTTGCACCATTTGAATTTCCACTACTTTTAAATTCACAAACCTCAATTCCTCATGCATCAAATCATTATAACTTTTGCCTTCCGCCATTGTACACGGGATTTATAATATATAAAAAAAAGTCTCCATAAAATAATTCATTGAAACATATATCTACAATTTCATTCAAACATATCAAAGGAACAGAAATTGCGAAAAGGTTCACACCATCATTATTAATGAGCAATGCCGAACTCCATTATTAATAAGTTGGAAGAAAGAAACTTTGAAAAAATAAAACATGAGATGAATTAAAAAAGAGATAAAAGAATAAACCACCACATTGCAAATGAAACACCTTAAGATAATTGAATGAAGGATAAACCCTAAATAAATGAAGAAACAATGTATGAAGTCTTCAAAGTAACAAACTAACAGTACACAAACATTCATAAACATGAAAATGGATGAAAAAACAAGGCAAACACTTCATCTGTGCTTTTAAATAATAGTAACACTACTTACTCAAAGTTTACACTCAATATTTGAATTCATTGAGCAAAGGGAGGAAAACCCTTTCTCAATAATATATACCACTGCATTCAACCCTAAATATTGCATCAAAATGCATGAATATCAACTAGATTTTGATTCGAAATCAGTTAGTAATTGGTAGATTGAAAGGAAGATAAAAAAAATAAGAAGACAAACATGGGGCAGCGGCAAGAAATATACGATGACACACCAACACGTTGCAAAGGGACCATCTTGATATGATTAAACTAAGGAGAAGAGCTTTGAAGTGTGAAAGATGAGGTAGTGGCATGAAAAAGTGGGTTCCTTGCTCAAGATCTCTATGAAGCTTTTCGTCGAGCAGTTGGTGAGCGCTTCATAGATAAAGTAGAAGGAGTGGGCGGCAGAGATGAAGGATGGGTCAGTGTGGTGAATGGGACTAGAGGGGATGACCCTCCCTTCTCTGGTATTTTCTCCAATAGCGGCATCCACCCCATGCCCACCCATCGAGCCTACCCCTTTCTCATCTCCATCTCCTCCTTGCCTGCTCCCTCCTCCACGACTTTTGTCGGAGAAGACAACTACCCGATCGCAGGCCCTGCCTTTGCTACAATCGCTGTCCTCCAGTGCTGAGCTTTTCATCTTTATTTTTGGTCATAGAATCAAAAGAAGGAAAAAAATTGCTAAAATATGTCTCCACTATTGTTGCGCCATCGCCCTCATCTGCGCTACCCTCTGCCGAACGTCGATAGATTATCATCCCTGCCGTCTACCACCGCGCCGGTCTTCCGTTTGTCACTGCCGAGAAGAAAACATGGAAAAGAAAGAAAAGAAGAAGAAGAAGATGGGTACCATAAGAAGAATATGGGAATTAGAAGAATAAGAGATAGAAGGGAAAGAATATGAAGATTGGCTAGTGTTTTCATTAAGGGTGACTAGCTGCAGGCAAAGAAGAAGAATGATAAGGGAAGTAGAAAAGTTAAAAAGAAGGCAAAACGAAGTATGAAGAAGAGAAAAAATATGTTATGTGGAGTGACGACGTCGTCACTCCATGAAAACATAAAAAAAAAAAAAAACCACAAAAACGGTCCTTTGGGATCATTCTTGTTTGTGAAATTCTAGTGGCGCTTTTTTTGTTTGGTTGCCCGCTAAGGTGATTTTTGCCGTAATTTCCTCAAATTCAAATGAGCAAAAGAGAGCCTATTTATCTGTAAAATGCTAGAATTCAAAGGTCAAAAGTACACATCATCATAGAAGAAATATATGATGCCCTGGATGAAATGGGTGTGATGCCCTACCCCAATGGCGAATCCCATGAAGCTCAAATCCACTGAAAACCCAAATCAAAACAAAACCACTCTATCAATAAGAGTAAAGAAACCAAGGGGATAATCTATATTAAGAGTGTTTGGGAACAAAATATTTTAGAAGATTATGTGATATTGTGTGTTTCATTATGATAAAAATATAGCTACCTAAAAATTAGGTGTTTTGTTAACTTTGAATGTATTATACAATATATGACTTTCCACTAAAAATTGCAAGAGTTCATTTTTCTCCACATCCCTACAAGAGCAAATATTTAGGAAATAAAATTTTCAAGATACTACCAAACATCATCACTTATAATATGATACTATTTTGTTATGCAATAATGAAATCTCACAACATCCCAATTTTATGGATATTATCTTCTGTGTTTTTTCAAACACCCCCTAAGCTACGATCATAGATTCAAAAGATCTAACTACAGGGAAGAGGGGAGCCTACCTACGCTGGATTTGGATAGAAGAGTCTTGAAAGAGAGATCTTAGGATATCTTGGAGCAAGAGGAAGAAGATTACCGGAGTGGATGACAAAGATGAAGTTTTGGTGGCTCGAGATCTCGTGGGCAACAGGCAAGGGAAAAAGAAAGAAAAAGAAAGGGAAAGAAAGAGAGGAATAGGAGATCGGCAGTGATAGCATCCTGCGAAGGTGTTGGCTGGTCCGGATTCTTTGATAGTGGCTAGAAGATGAGGGTGTGAAAAGAGCAAAAGAAGAAAGAAAACAGAAAGAAACGAGAGACTGAGAAGGAAGATGAAGAGGAAGGAAATAAAAGAAAGGAAGGACAGATAAAGGAGAGAACAAGAGAAAATAAGGGAGAGAAGATGAGTGGTGGAGAGAGAGAGATTCGCTGGTATGATGGGAGGAAAAGAATAAATAAAAGAGAAAGGAAAATAAGAAAGAAAACAAAGGAAACGAGAGAGAGAAAGAAAAATAAAATAAAAAGGGTGAGAGAATGATTGAAGGGGGAGAGAGAAATATGTTGGCTAGTGAAAGGGAAACATGTGGAGTGAGAGATAAGGTAAGGGAGTGGAGAGAGAATGGTTTTCTCTATGTTTAAAATATAAAGGTGGGGCCGTGGGGCTATTTTTCTTAAAAATTGGGCTAAGACTTGTTTTGGTTATAACTTGTGAATCGGAGGTCGGATTGAATTACCACAAGCGGCAACGTTCAAAATAAAATGAGCTTTCTAATGACACCACTCTTGGTATGATTTGGAATAGTTGGAATTTTAGCCAATTTTAATGGGTTTTTGGATATTTTTTCATAAAAATGCTTAATTTTTGGACAATAAAATATTTAGTGGCCAAGATATATCCAACTTGGGTCAAAATAGAAGAAGATGATTTTGGATTAGGAGAAATACCCAATGAACTCAAAACCTCATAGTTTGGAAAACTCGAAAAAACGGCTTTTAAACTTTCTAAAATTACAAACTACCCTCCTAATGAGCTCAAAACCCAACAGGACTTCGCACACACGATTCTAACATTAAATCAAACTTGTTTAACTTTTAAATGCACTTAGATGGCTAACAGGTAATTAACTAAGTTAATTACAACTTGGGAATTCAGGAGCTACAAAGGGTGGGGACAACCTTGTAGTGCACATGCAGAAACACTCAACATCATCACACACATGAAAGAGACACAAAGATTTACGTGGTTCACCCAAATAGCGCTATATCCACGACACAGAGACGACCATCTTCACTATAATAAGTAAACATACAGAGACTTACACTCTCTCACATCTTCTCTCCTATATGGTGTGGGAACACCACGAGCAAGAGAGCTCTTATCTCTTTTCAACTGCAAGATCTAGGATTACAGATTATACACATATATAATTTTCGGTTTCTTGGCCATCAAGAAAGCCTCTATACAATTATCAAAATTCCCTTGACCTTAAACCGGTCGCTGGCTAACCCAGTGGACCCATCCGGCTAAACTAGAATACAAGGCATAAACCTAATAATCTCCACCTGGGCTAATAAGTCATCAAAATGACTGTTACACCAGCATTTTCCTTAAGCCGAATAGCATCCTAACTTCCACTGGTAAAAATCAAGTAAAAATCAGTCTCTTTTTCCCCCTTTCCATCAAAGTTGGGATTTGCAAGTTGGTGAATCAAGGTTACATCAACTCCTAGCATTAAAGCTGGCAAGTTCAATATAATTACAAAAAATACCAAGGCCACCAAGCACAATGCATGAAAAGTTGCGAAGCCAAGCTTAATGTCATGGCAAAGAATTAGCTTCTTCTCTTAGACCTTGATGATAACCTTCCCTAGACAAGAAAGTGGTCTCAGAAAAATCAGAACTCAAGGGCATCAATGCGATTGTTCGAAAGACGCTTTGCTTTCCTGCTGTCCTTTTTTCATGGGCGCAGCATCAATTTTGCTCATCGTGGTAAGAACCCCATCGCTTGAGGGTAGCATCTGCTAATAAACAACTTTTCTAGCTCCCTTTGAAAGAACTTTATCCAAATATGTTGCATCATATGTGATCTCATTGCAGCGGGCCTGGAAAAAGGAAAAAGAATAGACAATCATAGGTGAGCCAGCATACAAAATATCAGAAAAAAGGTCATGAAACATTGTTTTTTCCCAAATGAAATTTTATTACCAAACAAAATAATGATGATGATACTGATGCCCACAATGATCAATTTGTATGAGTTCAGCAAGGCGAGTAAAGCTGTGATTAATGCTGAGGTAGGGTGGAGAACATCATGATCCTGACACATCTACGGAATTACAAAAAATATATGTTATCTATGTGTGTACGGTGTACTAATGACCCAAGAGGTGGCTACAAAGCAATACACTTGGCCCCACTAGGGGCCACCATCAGGCCGACTAAGGGGCGCCGCCATCAACCAAAAGAAGTTGGGGGGAAGATAGGCAGTCAGGGGGGACCCAAAATCAACCTAATTAGATGATCATATCATTGATTTTAAGGCCTAAAGATTAATGAGGACTGACTGTGGGGTTTCAATCCACAACAGTAACGATTGGGATCAACTTTTGGGAGCTCATGGAGTCCAAGGAATTAACCTAACCGATATACGGTGCTAGTGGGTGGTGTTGTGTATCCGAGGTTTTACCCATGATCATCAGTAAGGGGGGTCAGCAGGTTCCCTGTCATCCAAAAAAAAAAAAAAAAAAAAAACCTTTCGGGAACTCACAGTACACTGAGAAGGGGTTTCTTTCCATTTTGACCACCTACATGAATGCATTCCACACCTAGTGAAAGCACATAATTGCTTCAGTCAATTTAGTATGCGGCCCATGCTTTAGTGGACCAGACCATACCATTTTTTTATGAGACCTACAGGACTAGTGCAGTATGTTTTCTAAACCATCTATCTATAGTGATCAAAGGGTGGCTGGCAGTGCCCAAAGGATAAAAAATTCATGTTGGCGAATGTGGGCTAGACCTGCACCACATGAATAAAACTGGTTCCCACAGTTAACACGGATTCTAGCAGTAGATTGGAGACTTTCACACTGTCCAAAGTATTTCGGTGACACGAAGTGATCAAGGAATCAAGATGTCTAATTGAGATCCACAGACAGATTATCAGTGGAAATACTATAAACAGTTACAACAACAAATCCATCTGTAAAAGCAAAAAGTCTAAAGTCAAATACGTGGATGGGATGTGGATGATCAATCAAAGCATCTGTAAGGTTGATTTTGAACGTGATTTTGAACGTGCCCCAGTTCATATCTATGCATTCCTGTGCGACTTCCTGTGACGATTAAATGATAAGAACAAGAAAAATTACATATCAAGAATGTAAAAGCTAACAGAATGAAAATAAATTAGTAATTGATGCAGAAGCATAGTAAGATCAGGCCCATCAGGCCAGGCTCATCAGGCCATCCCGCATGAGGGATCTCAGTTAGCATCAGTCAGTCAACTTTGTATAGCTGTGTGATTTATTGACTTTCCTTATTTGCTTGTAATTAGATATGAATCATTGTAAATCAGCCTTTAATTAAGGCAATACACATTATAACTGTGAAGGTCATCAGTCAGTCAACTTTGTATAGCAGTGTGATTTATTATCTTTCCCTATTTGCTTGTAATTAGATATGAATCATTGTAAATCAGCCTTAAATTAAGGCACTACACATTATAAATGCGAAGATTGATGCCCATCAAATGGATGACAATGTCCTCAATTCTTCCTTGTCTTCTTCTCTAAATCCAGTTAACATAAGGATCCACAGATCCTCACACTAAATAGTCGTGCCCTTGTACTAAACATTGTTACGAGTCCAAACTTAATGAGGGTTTTTTAATTTTTAATTTTTTTTATTAGTAACATAGAATGTTGGAGATTGTAGATCCATGCAGGTGCAAACATTTTCCAGAGGCAAAAGTCAAACAAGGCCAACTGACACCACCATCATTTTTTTAAGGGTAAGAAATTAAGGTCCGAACATTAATACTAATTCAGACAATTCCAGCTGGATGAATTTTACTACCTCAAGGGAAAAATAAGATCAACAATATTACTACAAAAGATAAGGATAAAATTCAAAACTAATCAATTGTTAGGATTCTCCGCAACATGTAACCTGGATGATCTGTCCCCCTCCTCATCCTGTAACTGTTGACCTGATGGCTCACTGATCCAATTCCAAACTGTTGATGTAATAGTGTCAGTCTACAATTGATTAAGTACAAAAACTTCCCGGAACAGAAAATCGAACATTCTAACTCTTCAATCGTGGACGGTTATATCCACCAGGCCGGCACATATTTTGGAAATCATCCCCTTAGGGGTACACCACATCAACAGTCTGGATAAGAGGCCCCCATGAAGAAAATAGAATCAGAGCTGCTAAACTGTAAATTTTCTACATGAGAAAATTTGTGATAGCAATTCCAAATTCTAGTTCAAACTTCAAACAAACATAACCTATAGTTGGCAGATCATTAAGGTGATATGATGAGGGAAAAATTGATGACTCTTCTATTTCCTATAGAATAAAGGATTTTATTGACATTAGGGCGGTGTTTCCTTAAGCTAGCCTGTCTCCCACGAATCTATAGTTCTATACTACTAATTTCTTTACTAGAAATATTCCTTTAGTTTTGAAATAGATATTAACTAGCAGGATTTTCACAAAACCAAGCAGAATCTTTAAAATGGCTCAACCAATGAACTTCTGAGCCGTCAGCTCAACCTTTTCAGTTTTTGAACCGAACTGGACACAGACTCACAGCTCAACTTGATGCCCATATGAAAAAACACAGTGTAAATCATACAATTTCACATAAAGCAGGATGTCTTGCAAGTTAAAACCTAGATTAAAGAAGATAAAACATAATGGTTGCAGAAAGGTAATGCTCTGTAAGCCGTTCACAGCAACATGACTTCCATCACCTCTTTCGTCTTTCCTATAACCAGTTGATAAATTGAGAGAACATTGCTACATTCTGGTCTGTTAGGGTTGTCAAACTCCAATCTAGACATCAAAATCGCAAAATGAAGAAATAAATAGTGGAAATAAGGCAGCAAGTAGAACATAAAAAAAAAACCCATAAGACTTAGATACAAAAAAGCTAAACCCTCATTCTTGATGAACTCTGAAGCTGAACCCTCATTTGCTCCACAAGTCAAGTTCATTAAGAATTAGGGTTTAGGGTTTAGGGTTTGGGGTTTAGGGTTTAGGGTCTAGGGTCTAGGGTCTAGGGTTTAGGGTTTAGGGTTTAGGGTCTAGGGTTTAGGGTCTTGAATTTAGGGTTTAGGGTCCAGGGTCCAGGGTCCAGGGTCCAGGGTTTAGGGTTTAGGGTTTAGGGTTTAGGGTTTTGGGTTTTGGGTTCTGTGTTCAGGGTTCAGGGTTCAGGGTTTAAGGTTTAGGGTTTGGGGTTTTAGGGTTTTAGGGTTTGGGGTTTTAGGGTTTTAGGGTTTGGGGTTTAGGGTTTTGGGTTTACGGTTTACGGTTTAGGGTTTACGGTTTAGGGTTTTGGGTTTAGGGTTTAGGTTTTAGGGTTTAGGGTTTAGGGTAGGAGTAGGAGTGCTACCGGTCTCACCACGCTGGGTCTGTAAAGCTTTGAGTTGAGGGGTGGTGTATAAGGGGAGGACGAGAGGGGGCACCTGAGGAAGAGAAAGAATAAGCTGAGGAGGAGGGCCAAACGAGAGTTGGCATGAATCAAAATCTTCAAAAAGCCTAATACCGAGAAGGGCTTTGGAGGCACGGGCATTAATAACCCAAAATTGAACCTTATAAAAGTTCTGAGAGGCATGAATAAGGAGAGAGCGGGTTTTGTGAGTTAAGACAAACTCATTGCCGTCGGCGCCAACACCTCGAAGAGGTGATCAACTAAGATCAGATGAGAGGCTGGGTGAACATCATTACCGATAAGTGATGTTGTGCTTCCTGTGTCGATAAGTGCTTTGATTAGACGACCGCCAAGATTAGCAATAGGAAGGCGAACGTAGAGAAGCATACCACTGTCAACAGTGTTGCAATGATATTTTGGCTGGTGCATATAGAATGCATTTAGAGAGGCGTGCTGAGAGTCATCGAGCTCTTCTATTTTAATAGAAGGTTGAGACGGAGATTTTGAAAGAAGAAGTTGCTGGGTAAAGGCAATTTGAAAGCGATTGTCTTCAACTTCTTGCCAAAAGTCACTGAGCATATTTAATGCGATGTTTTTCGCATGAAGTCCGCGATTGTCAAAAATGACAAGTACAAAGCACGTTTTATGATAATGTAAACTGTGATCTTTGCTAACAAAGAGAATGCATTCTTCTGTGTCTCCTGGAGTTGTGGTATAACCACAAGCTTCGCATAAAAAGATTTCTGAGGAAACTGCTGTTTCAAAAGTCATTGGTATATTGGCTGGGAGTGGATCACGATAAAGCCAGTGTTTGCAATTCCATTTGCTACAAGACCATATAGCGTCTTGATCTTCAAATTTTCTGTAAAGAATCTGAGCTGAATTAGAGGATTCACCTTTTTCTACTGTAAAGACATTATAATAGACATCTGTGTGACAATCTTCAAAATTGTTAATGTCTGAATTGTCGGTAGACTCTATTGAGTCGTCTGAACTTTCTGAGGTAATAGAATAAACAGAATCTGTATCAATTGTATATAATTCTGAGGGATAAAGGATATCAAATCCATTATCATCGGCTGAGAGAAACCTTGTTTCTACTAGGTTAACTCTAGCTTGTTTCTTTTCTTTATCTGGGCAGTTTGGAGCAAAGTGTCCAGGTTTTCCGCAAGTTCAACATTCTTTTTTTGTTTTATCTGTTAGTGTGGCTGAGGGTTTTCTGTAGTTAGAAACTTTTTTCTGAGAGGAAGTATTTTTTATCCAATACTTTCTTTTCTTAAAATTTTCAAATCTTTTGTCTGGGTTTTTGAAAGTAGTTGTTTTTCTAAACTGATGTTTCTTTTTTCTGGGAAAAGAAAATTTTTTCTTTTTCTTTAGAAAAGATTTATACTTATTTTCTGAGCATCCCCATTGTATAGAAGGATTCGTATCTCTTTCATCTTTGAAAGATATTTCTGAGAAGGCTGATTCAAGCAGCTTTTGCTCATTTCTCATTTTCTTTCTTTGAGCAATATAATCCTGTGTATAGTTAGTTCTTTCTCCTAAAGAATTATCTTTAATATGGTTGATTCCATTAAATCTTCCTTTCCAAGTTTGATAGGATTGAAAGAGGGAATCACCAATCACTGGGATTTTGCGAAAGTATTCATCTTTGAGGCTATCATCTTCACATTTATAAAAGATAGCTTTAAAGTTATTAGTGTATTCTTCTAAAAACTTTAGATTGCATATTTGTAACTGGGCAAGCTTATATTTTGCTTGTTCTTGTTCTTCGTTAGGATGGGTAATCTGAGATTGTCCTATAAACTCTTTTGAGATTAAGAACACATATCCGTCGACATTACGTCTAGTCTGATAAAGAGTTTGAAACTCTGTTAAGAGATTTCGATGTTCTTCTGTGGTTCCTTTTTTTAGGAATTTGATATAATTTTTAACATTTCCTTCAAGGGAAAGTTCTGCATAGCTATGACGGCTTTCTGTGTTCCATGTGGAATTTAGGCTGAAACAAATTTCCATTTGTTCTTTCCATTTCTTTAGAGCGCTTTTAATGTCTCTAATTCCATCTAAATTTAATTTTATACCTATAGGATTGATGGCTTGTTCGGCCATAAAAGTTTTTCCTTCAAAGAATTTTGAAGCTATAGGTTTCTGAGAGTTTTTCTTCTTTTTGGAAGAAAAGATTGGAGTTTTGAACTCTATATTTTCTCTTTGAGTTCTAACCTCGGGTTCTTCATCATAAACTCGAGCTGTATTTATCTGAGCTATAGATTGAGGATTATTTTCTTCGTCTGAGAGCTCTTTACCTTGTAAGAGCAGATCTAATTCCTGAAAATTTTTTGCTTTGTTAAAATAAAACATATTGATCTGAGCTATAGGAGACGATTTTGTCCTAGTTGGAGTTTTAATCTGAGAAAAAGATTGGGATTTGGGAAGTTGGATGTATGGTTTTCTTCTATTGGCTTCTGAAAAGCTTTGCCTAGAAGAGGAAGAGAAACTGGGAGAGGCGAGATTTATGCCTGATTGAATTCTCGTTTGTCTATACTCTTCTTCTGAAGAAGTGTTTGAAATTACTGAGGTTGGTTTCCCAAATTTTAATGATACTGAGTTTCCTTCTTGATGTACAAAATCTAAAGTATTGTACTTTTTCTTAAAAGGAACAGTTTCTGGAAAATTCTATATTCGGAAGTTATCATCAGATAACATATCTGCTGTAGGTATTTTGCGAAAAGTGTAATCTTCCATATCTCTTGTGGTACGAACAAGAATTTCTTCATTAATTCGTCCTTTAGGAATGTGAGGAAGAAGACCATCCTGAGAGTTCATACAGAACATACAGTAACTCTGAAATTCTACTGAAAGAATTCCTTCGTTCACTATATAATTTTCATATCCCTGAGTATTCACGATAAGTTTAATGTGTCTGGCTGAGTCAATAGGCATAACATAGCCGGGAATGACATTGAAATAGGCAACATTACTCCGCAAGTCTAATTGCCCAATTCCTATGATGCTATCTTTAAAAACTGAGTTTTGTTCGTCTACAAGAACTAGACAAACTTGTATATTGGGATCTAGAAGGTGTAGACCTTGAATTCTACACAGAAAAAGGCCATGGGATAAATAAGTAAATCCCTGTTTACGTCTGAGTTCTGTCCATGTAGGATGGAAAACATCAAACTTCTGCATCGTTTGATTAACAGTAACAAGATTACTCCATTTTGCAAGTTCGTAATCTTTTCCTTTTGGAGTTTCTCCATTTGTATACAAATCTTTGTATCTTACTGGGGGTAAAGTTTGCTTTACGATCGCGTTTTCTATTACTTTCCATTCTGAGTCTCCAAATTTTGACCAATCCATTTGTGGTTTGTTTTCAAAATATTTGGCTTTAACATTTTCTCCAAATTTTTTTAATTGGATCATGTTTATCTGTGCTCTTCCTAATGGAGGATTAGGAGGTTGAAGCTGAGAAGAAGCTTCAGGGAGTTTTGATGAGGTTTGAAATTTGTCTGTCAAATTTTGTATCTGAGTTTTGAGAGAACTTAATTGTTTTTCTCTAATTTTTGAGTTTATTTCCTGCTTTTGTTCTAGCATGGAAATTTTCTCATATATTTCTTTGAGTATACTCATTTGACTATTTAGGTTATTCTGAGTTTCTCTTTTGTTTTGTTCTACAAAAGATTTTATACTGTGGATGCTTGTTTCTAAAGAAGTGCAAGCGTCTTCAATTAACCTACAATTTCTTTCGAAATAATCTAAATTTGTTTTGACTGCTTCAGCAATCGAACTGAGGTTTTGATCATTTTCTATGAACAATCTTAAGTCTGAGAGTTGAATTGATAGCTGACTAAGAATGGCTTCTTGTTCAGACATCTGAACTTTAGTATCTGCTAAGGTTTGAGTTAAGACTTCTTGTCTATGAAAAGTGTTATGTAACTGTGAAGCTAAGGAATTTAATCCTTTACTTAAACTTTGTTGATAGTATGTAAAAACCTGAAAAAATCTTTCAAGTCCTTTTCTAAGGCTTTCATGATTTTGCCCTTTAGTTTTTTCTGATTCAATTAATTCTTCTCTTAATTGAAGGATTCCTGAGGATAGAAAATTTTGGCTTTTGCCAATTAACTGAGTGAGTTTAAGAGCATTTGCTTGCTCTAGCTCATGTTTTTCAATTAAAAAGTTTTTTCCACTTTTTATGAAACTTTCTATTCGTTGTAAAAATTCAACAAGTGAAGGAGTTTTCACCTCCTTAGATGACACTGAGGTTTCATAAGGAATAATTTGCATAATTGACATTATGACTAATTGAATTCTGAGCCTGTAGCTTTTCCAATAGCTACAATTTTTTCTGTCATAGGATTTATTAACCTAAGAATCTCCTGAACATCTATAAAGATTTTTTCTTGAAATTCTTTTTCTTCTTGTATTCTATAAGTTTCAAGATAATTAAGAATTTCTTGAGTATCTTCAAATATCTGTGTTTGACATTTTTTTATGTCTTGACCAGTTTCAAGCAATGCTGTGAGAACTTCTACAAAGTTAGAAGGGAGTTGATTATTAACTTCACTGAGGATCTTATCTAGAAGATCTAGTTGTAATTTGAGCTCAGTAGCTCTTTCTGTCTGAGAATTGCTTAGTTTTGCTAAGCTTTCAAGTGTCCACATAAGCATGTCATTGGTATGGTTTCCTAAAGCGACAAATTTGCTAAGGCTGGGGTTAAGGCTAGAAATGTGTCTAGCATGTGCATACTTGCTGTGTGGTTCCCAACAATCTGAGTGGGGTCGAAGTTCTTCAGAGAAAAGAACAGTCTTTGTTACCGTATATCCAAGAATATATACGGCTAATTATGCTTTTTGGTTTTTTATCCATGAATAACATAATTAATAACTGTGCGGCCATAGTTATTTTTTGTGGCATGGGTTACTAACCTGGAGAAGGCATGATTATATCTATCTTCAAAATTGTATAAATCTGTGAGGGTAGTAATTTGTGCTGTTTCTAGCACGTATGATTCTACCGAGCGATGGACTGATCCATCTGTCTGGAGGATGAACAAATGTCTTGTTCTAAGAGCAGCTAAAAAAGCATCTGTTAGCAGGCGTCTATTTCTGAGAATGATCTGAAAGAGGTCAAACCTTTCTTTTTTCTCAAAGAGCATATTTTCTAAAATCATGCGATGTCTGTTACGTTTGGCTAATTGTAACAATATGGTTATGTTATCACGCCAAAGAGTAGTTCTGGGCGGTATTAAAGACCGTTCAAGGGCTTAAATGCTAACAACTAAAAATCGCTCATAAAGAGCAAGTATTTCTCATGTAAAATCGTCAAAAGACGGAGGGGTTAAAGTTCCTGTTGAAGGAGCTTCTATACTGGGTCTCCGATAGGTAGGACTTCCAAAAGGGTTTGGATCCGAATCTGAGGATGAACTAGTATTGGTGGTTTCGAGAGTTAACTCAGTCATTCTGAGTTCTAGATCTGAGGTATCAGGTTGATCTCTAGTAGAGATATAATTCTGATAATAGGCATCGGCCAAGGCTGGGTCTATGTTTAACCCATATCTGGGATTGTCTGGGTCTCCAGACACATCTGAACCTGAAAGACCATAAGGGTCGTGGTCTCGACAAGGGTCATATTCTGAGAAAGACCCATCATGCTGCGCTATGTGCGCTAAACACTGAGTCCATTCATCGTCGCTCATGGCGACCACTGTCTTGGAGCCAAGGAAAGGCCAAGGCTCTGATACCAAACTTGCTGAGGGGGTTGTTTTTTTTTTTTTTTTTTGTAAAACAACTTAAAAACAAAACAAGAAGCAACAAAAGAGAGCAGCGAAAAGCAATGAAGAGTGCAGCAGAAACGAGAGAGAGTGCAGTGACAGAGAGAAACTTAGAATAACCAGTTGGGCAAGCCACATGCTCATATGCTTATAGAAGTTAATAATGTGGGTTAAGGTCCACCTATGCTTCCGGTTTGAAGATTGATTCCATCAATACAAAGGATTAAGCAAAAAATTGAGAGGTACTACATGCTCAGAAGAAAGAGCAATCATGGACTCATCTACAGACCGACTTGCACCCAAGTCACCATTAATGGTATTTTGGACAACGGACAACACGCCTAAATGCCCACCTGGCTAACGGCAATAGTCCTCAAAGGTCCATACCAGGCTTAAAGGTCTTTCACTATGGCCATAATACTCTCTTTGAGAGCCATGCATGCTTAACACAATAGATACTAAGATCATTCTGAGGTAAGTAATTAACCAAACATCATTCCGAAAGATAGATAGGAGACTAACTCATATTATTAACAATATAAACATATTACAACATCTGGCATTACCCTTCCAGCTATTCTGGAGGGAACTTAGCTTGCCATACCTGCAGGCTACTTGCTATCTTCCTTAGAGGTGGCTTCTCCGGGAAGTTAGTCTTACTTACAAAAGAATGGAAGAGGGTATTTATAAAGGCATGCAAGCCTATCCTCAAAAGAAAAGAGAAAACACTATTCACATGTGAACTGAAACTGTACACTTAGTGGGGCTACTGTAGCTACTGTAGCCATAATGGAGACTGAGTGGCGTTACTGTGGACGCATGGGTTCTGAAGGGATTCCTGTCGCTAGGGAATCTTTACTGTGCGAAGGACGCCTCGTGATGCTACAGCGTGCTGCCTTTTTCCTTTTGCTGGGACATCTGGGCCAGCATGTTGAGCGTAATCTGTGGTAGAGGTTCTGTGGACTGGAGAGTGTCGGTAGGGCCTGGAGCGGATCCGCTGGCTGTGCTTTCTGGATCAGGAATAAAATTTTCTTCTGAGTCGGGATCAAATTCGTCAGTGAACCCGATTAACAAATCGTCTGCAAGTTCTGGTACCATTTTGAAGACGTTTTGTTTGACTGTGAGGTCACGTAAGCCGAGTGTGACAAATGTTTCCATACTGCATAAAAGCTCAACCCTAATAGGTACTTGTTGAGGCTTCATGTGTTCAACTGTGCCATTGCCATAGACTTCTGGCGTCTGAACAATTAATGTTTCTGTGAGATATACGGTATAGTATTTTGGTAGGGGACTACAGAGGTTTCCGCTTATAGTCCTGATGAGCTCTGTTCTCTGTCTTTCTTTTTCGTAAACGGTAAAAGTTACACGTTTATCTGGAACAAATGCTGAGATCCAAGAAGGTAATTCCTCCAAAATCCTTATCAGCGAGAAGGATTTTTCTGGAGCGCCGTAGGGAGATAATATCTGTGTATGCAGAACGTATGGGTATTCTTTAATGACATTTCTTATTACCCATTTTTCAGTCTCTGGGAGGATTATTAAATCTTCTTCTTTAAGGATTTTAAGGAAGGCTACAAATCCGTATGTGTATAGGAGCCTTTTTTCTTCGATGAGGGCTCTGTCTTCTGCTATGTTATCCAGCAAAATAGCTGGTATGTGGCTGAAGCAACCATTAAGGAGGATGAGCCCATTTCTGTCATGGTCTTCTTCGACTAGTTGAGTTAGAAGGGCATCAATTCTGACTGTTTCTGAGGAAGCAGTAGTCAATTCGCCTGTTTTATAAAATGTTTCGATGGAGAGAAACACTTTAAAATTCAGTCTTCTGTAAATTGGTGTTTTGTAGCTGCTTGTGACTTCCATGTAAGAGATTCTGCCTGTGGATTCTGCCAGATTTTTGGCAAGACTGCAAGTCCCGTGCTGAGCCTGAGAGATGAGGTTTCTTTGAAGCCTCATATGTCTGAGAGCGGCAATAATAGCTTATTTGCCTTCAATTTTATATTGCCTTTCAAAGGCATGCCAAATATTATCGGCTATTAAAAGTTCTTCTCTGGTGAACTCTTTTCTGAGTTGTTCCATTTGGAACTGTTCTCTGTGTAAAATATTTTTAAGGTAGACACTGCCTACCAGATTTTTCTGAGACAATCCTTCTTTTGGAATACTGGGAGGATATAGAATTTGTTCTATATCTGTAATAATATGTCTATATTCTTTCTGAGAGGAAGCCGAAGGCTTCTTGGTGGATACTGGAATCCATTCTTCTGAGGCTACAGATGTAGAGTCCTTTATTTTGAGGATTTTCTGAGAGGGTGAATAGTCATTTAGACTGGAAGTCTCACTTCACCAAGTGACAAATTTCTGAGAACTTGGAATTCCAAGAATTGCTGAAATAAGAGTTGGTTATCAGCTTCTTGCTCTGAGAGTGGCTTTTTAGCCATACTGTGTAAAGAAAGGGGCTGCCTTTCTACTCTATTTTCTGTGCGGCCTCTTCCACGAGAGGGGACTTTTATTCCACCACGAATCATCATCTTATCTTAAAAGAAAAACATAACTCTGAGTCAGTAAAAGAGTTAGCAAATATATGTTCACGAGACAAAATATCTGCTAATTCATTTTTTTGTCCTGAGATATGAATGATGTCAAAATCAAATTCATTTAAAAACTGATGCCAATTAATAAGCCTTTTCTGAGTTAATTTTCGTAGAGGTGCATTTCTAAAATGCTGTACAAACTTAGAGTTAGTTTCAACAAGAAACTTTTTTGGTCTAAGAAAAAGGGCATATTTATCAATACCAAGAATTACAGCCAATAATTCTTTTTTGTGGGCATGATAATTACATTGAGCAGGATTAAATGTTCCTGATTTATAACAACAGATTTTTGTTTTCTTTTCTAAATCTTTAGGGTCCATTGGCATATAGACAACTCCCCATTGTTTGTCTGAGGCATCACTTCTAAGGATGAAAGTGTCTTCAATATTGGGCAAACTGAGAGGAGGAATGGTTTTTACTATTTCCCGTAATTGACGAACAATTTCTATATCTCTTTCAGTCCATTTAAAAGGATTAGTTTGTTCAGTTTTAGTTAATTTTGCTGAGAGACTGCTTCTATATTTAGCTAGGTTTTTGATAAAATCACTAGTGCAATTGAGTATTCCTAAATAGCTTTGCAGTTGTTTTCTGCTAGTTCTGATTTCTGGGAAGTCAAGAATTTTCTTGACTATGTGTTATTGAAGGGTGATTTCTCCTTGCTTGATATGAACTCCTAAGAATCTTATTTCTCTCTGACAGAGTTCGTACTTCTTTGGTGAGATCACGATGCCGTGTTTCTCAAATTCTTTTAAGATAGATTGAACATGTTGAAAATGTTCTTCTTCTGTGTGAGAGGTAACATGGATGTCGTCAATGTAGACTAGACAATAGTCTCTGTGTTTTTTAAAGATGTCATCCATTCATCTTTGAAAGACTTGAGGAGCAATACTAAGGCCAAAAGGCATGACTAACCATTCATATTTGCCTTGCGGGACGCTAAATGCAGTCCAGGGTATGGAGTCTTTATGCATTCTTATTTGCCAAAAGCCAGATTTGCAATCAAACTTACTGAACCAAGTTCGTTTTTCAATAAGTTGAATTAAATTATTTTTATCCGGGATCCTGTTTGTATCTTGCATAAGATTGTTATTTAGAGCTCGATAGTCTATGACCATTCTAGCTTTTCCTCTGAGTTGTTCAGCATGATTATTAACTAAAAATGCTGGGCTGTTATGGGGACTCTGAGAAGGTCGAATTAACCATTGTTCAAGGAGTTCCTTAATCAGAATATTAAGTTCCTTTATTTCAATAGGATCGGCTGGATAAGCCTTTCCATTCATCCTTCATTCTGGGTCTATGAGGAGATAACATTCGATATCATTACAACAACACACTGAGTGAGGATTAGAGTTGCAGTCTGTGCAAGAAGTTTTTGGTTTAGGGTTTAGGGTTTAGGGTTTAGGGTTGAGGGTTTAGGGTTGAGGGTTGAGGGCTGAGGGTTCAGGGTTCAGGGTTCAGGGTTCAGGGTTGAGGGTTTAGGGTTGAGGGTTGAGGGTTGAGGGTTTAGGGTATAGGGCTGAGGGTTTAGGGTTTAGGGTTGAGGGTTTAGGGTTTAGGGTTTAGGGTTTAGGGTTTAGGGTTTTTAGGGTTTAGGGTTTAGGGTTTTTAGGGTTTAGGGTTTAGGGTTTAGGGTTTTTAGGGTTTAGGGTTTAGGGTTTAGGGTGTAGGGTTTAGGGTATAGGGTTTAGGGTATAGGGTATAGGGTATAGGGTTGAGGGTTTAGGGTTTAGGGTTTAGGGTTGAGGGTTTAGGGTTTAGGGTTGAGGGTTTAGGGTTGAGGGTTCAGGGTATAGGGTTTAGGGTTTAGGGTTCAGGGTTCAGGGTTCAGGGTTTAGGGTTTAGGGTTGAGGGTTTAGGGTTTAGGGTTGAGGGTTTAGGGTTGAGGGTTCAGGGTACAGGGTTTAGGGTTTAGGGTTTAGGGTTCAGGGTTCAGGGTTCAGGGTTCAAGGTTCAGGGTTCAGGGTTTAGGGTTCAGGGTTTAGGGTTTAGGGTTTAGGGTTCAGGGTTCAGGGTTTAGGGTTTAGGGTTCAGGGTTCAGGGTTCAGGGTTTAGGGTTCAGGGTTCAGGGTTCAGGGTTCAGGGTTCAGGGTTTTAGGTTTTTGGGTTTAGGGTTTAGGGTTTAGGGTTTAGGGTTCAGGGTTCAGGGTTCAGGGTTCAGGGTTCAGGGTTCAGGGTTCAGGGTTCAGGGTTCAGGGTTCAGGGTTCAGGGTTTAGGGTTCAGGGTTCAGGGTTCAGGGTTCAGGGTTCAGGGTTCAGGGTTCAGGGTTCAGGGTTCAGGGTTCAGGGTTCAGGGTTCAGGGTTTAGGGTTCAGGGTTCAGGGTTCAGGGTTCAGGGTTCAGGGTTCAGGGTTCAGGGTTCAGGGTTCAGGGTTCAGGGTTCAGGGTTCAGGGTTTAGGGTTCAGGGTTCAGGGTTCAGGGTTTAGGGTTCAGGGTTTAGGGTTCAGGGTTCAGGGTTCAGGGTTCAGGGTTCAGGGTTCAGGGTTCAGGGTTCAGGGTTTAGGGTTTAGGGTTCAGGGTTTAGGGTTCAGGGTTTAGGGTTCAGGGTTCAGGGTTCAGGGTTTAGGGTTTAGGGTTTAGGGTTTAGGGTTTAGGGTTTAGGGTTTAGGGTTTAGGGTTTAGGGTTTAGGGTTTAGGGTTCAGGGTTTAGGGTTTAGGGTTCAGGGTTTAGGGTTCAGGGTTCAGGGTTCAGGGTTCAGGGTTCAGGGTTCAGGGTTCAGGGTTTAGGGTTCAGGGTTCAGGGTTCAGGGTTCAGGGTTCAGGGTTCAGGGTTCAGGGTTCAGGGTTCAGGGTTCAGGGTTCAGGGTTCAGGGTTCAGGGTTCAGGGTTCAGGGTTCAGGGTTTAGGGTTCAGGGTTCAGGGTTCAGGGTTCAGGGTTCAGGGTTCAGGGTTTAGGGTTCAGGGTTCAGGGTTCAGGGTTCAGGGTTCAGGGTTTAGGGTTTAGGGTTCAGGGTTTAGGGTTTAGGGTTCAGGGTTTAGGGTTTAGGGTTTAGGGTTTAGGGTTTAGGGTTTAGGGTTTAGGGTTTAGGGTTTAGGGTTTAGGGTTTAGGGTTTAGGGTTTAGGGTTTAGGGTTTAGGGTTTAGGGTTTAGGGTTTAGGGTTTAGGGTTTAGGGTTTAGGGTTTAGGGTTTAGGGTTTAGGGTTTAGGGTTTAGGGTTTAGGGTTTAGGGTTTAGGGTTTAGGGTTTAGGGTTTAGGGTTTAGGGTTTAGGGTTTAGGGTTTAGGGTTTAGGGTTTAGGGTTTAGGGTTTAGGGTTTAGGGTTTAGGGTTTAGGGTTTAGGGTTTAGGGTTTAGGGTTTAGGGCTTAGGGTAGGAGAACGAGGCGAGAGGTCGCCGGTACCACCACGCTGGGCTGACAAAGCTCTGAGTTGAGCCATCGTGTATAACGGGAGAATGAGAGGAGGGACCTGAGAAAGGGAGAGGACGAGCTGAGGAGGAGGGCCAAACGAGAGTTGGCAGGAGTCAAAGGCTTCAAAGAAGCTAATGCCAAGAATGGCCTCGGAATGAAGGGCCGGAATGACCCAAAATTGAACTTTATAAAAGGTCTGAGAGTCCTGAATAAGGAGAGAACGGGTTTTATGAGTTAACTCAAATTCACTGCCACCAGCGCCAACACCACGAAGGGGTTGTTCAGCAAGGATTAGGTGAGAAACTGGGAGGACTTCTGGTCCAATAAGTGAAGTTGTACTTCCTGTATCAATAAGAGCTTCAATGAGGCGGCCACCAAGGTTAGCAATAGGAAGGCGGACATAAAGAAGCATTCCACTGTCAACAGTATTACATCGAGCTGTTGGTTGCTGCATATAAAATGCATTTATGGAAGTATGCTGAGAGTCAACAATTTCTTCTATTTTAATAGGAGGTTGACTGGGTTGAGATTTAACAATTTGCTGGGTAAAGGCAATAGAGAAGCGATTATCCTCAACTTCGCGCCAAAAGTCACTGAGCATATTTAAAGCGACATTCTTCGCATGAAGGCCGCGATTGTCGAAGATGACAACTACAAAACAAGTTTTGTGATAATGTAATTTGTGATCTTTGCTAACAAAGAAAATACATTCTTCGGTATCTCCTGAGATTGTGGTATATCCACAAGCTTCACATAAGAATATTTCTGAGGAAACGGCTGTTTCAAATGTCATTGGAATGTTGGAAGGTAGTGGATCTCGAAAGAGCCACTGTTTACAATTCCATTTGCTGCAAGACCAGATAGCATCTTGGTCTTCAAATTTTCTATATGGATTCTGAGCTGAGGAGGAAGATTCTCCTCTTTCAAAGTCTGCTGTAAAAGCATTACAGTAGACATCCGGCTGACATCTTTCAATTGTGTCGCTATCTGAACTGTGAAAGTCTTCGACTTGTTCCGCAGAGTCGTCTGAGGTTATGGAATAGACAGAATCTGAATCGACGGTATACAATTCAGAAGGATAGAGAATGTCGAAGTCATTCTCATCGGCCGAGGGAAGCATAATTTCAACAAGATTAACTCTTGCTTGCTTCTTATCTTTGTCTGGGCAATCTGGAGCAAAGTGTCCAGGTTTTCCGCAAGTCCAACATTCTTTTGTTGTTTTACCTATGAATTTTTGTGAGGGTTTTCTATAATTAGAAACCTTCTTCTGAGAGGAAGTATTTTTTATCCAATACTTTCTTTTTTTAAATTTTTTAAATCTTTTTTCTGGATTTTTGAAAGAAAGTGATTTTCGAAACTTATGTTTCTTTTTTCTGGGAAAAGAAAAGTTTTTTCTTTTAAGAAAAGATTTATACTTGTTTTCTGAGCATCCCCATTGAATAGAGGGATTAGTATCTCTTTCATCTTTAAACGATACTTCTGAGAAGGCTGATTCAATCAGCTTTTGCTCTTTTCTTATTTTCTTTCGTTGAGCAATATAATCCTGAGTATAGTTAATCCTTTCACCTAAAGAATTATCTTTAATGTGGTTAACTCCATTAAATTTTCCCTTCCATGTTTGATATGATTGAAAGAGGGAGTCACCGATTACTGGGATTTTGCGAAAGTATTCGTCTTTAAGACTATCGTCTTCACATTTATAAAAGATAGCTCTAAAGTTATTAGTGTATTCTTCTAAAAACTTTAGATTACAAATTTGTAACTGAGCGAGCTTGTATTTAGCTTGTTCTTGTTCCTCATTAAGATGAGTAATCTGAGATTGTCCTATAAACTCTTTTGAGATTAAGAACACATATCCATCGACATTACGTCTAGTCTGATATACTGTTTGAAACTCTATTAAGAGATTTCGATGTTCTTCTGTGGTTCCTTTCTTAAGGAATTTAATATAACTCTTAACGTTTCCTTCTAAGGAAAGTTCTGCGTAGCTATGACAGCTTTCTGTATTCCAAGTGGGCTGAAGGCTGAAACAAATTTCCATTTGTTCTTTCCACTTTTTGAGAGCGCTTTTAACATCTCTGATTCCATCTAAATTGAGTTTTATACCTATAGGATTAATGGCTTGTTCGGCCATAAATGTTTTTCCTTCAAAGAATTTGGAGGCTATAGGTTTCTGAGAATTCTTCTTTTTGTTAGAAGAAAAGATTGGAGTTTTAAACTCGATATTTTCTTTCTGAGTTCTAGCTTCGGGTTCTTCATCATAAACACGAGCTGTATATACCTGAACTGTGGGTGGAAGGTTGGTTTCTTCATCTGGAAGCTTTTTGCCTTGCAAGAGCAAATCTAATTCTTGAAAGTTTTTTGCTTTATTAAAATAAAACATATTAATCTGAGTTCTAGGAGAAGGTCTTGTCCTAGATGGTGTTTCAATCTGAGAAAAAGATTGTGATCTGGGTAATTGGATAAAAGGTTTTCTTCTAGAGGAGCTTGCTTCCGAAAAGCTTTGCCTAGAGAAACTGGGAGAGGCAAAATTTATGCCTGAGTGGATTACCGCTTCTTCTGAAGAGGTATTAGAAATTACTGAGGTTGGTTTTCCAAATTTTAAAGATACTGAGTTTCCTTCTTGTTGTACAAAATCTAAAGTGTTGTACTTTTTCTTAAAAGGAACAGTTTCTGGAAAATTCCATATTCTGAAGTTATCATCAGATAACATATCTGCTGTGGGTATTCTTCGAAATGTATAATCTTCCATGTCTCGAGTAGTACGAATAAGAATTTCTTCATTAATTCGTCCTTTCGGAATGTGAGGGAGGAGTCCATCCTGAGAGTTCATGCAATAACTTTGAAATTCAACTGAAAGAATTCCTTCGTTAACTATATAGTTTTCATATCCTTGTGTGTTAACGAGGAGTTTGATATACCTTGCTGAGGTAATGGGCATAACATAGCCTGGAATGACATTGAAATAGGCAATATTACTTCTCAAGTCTAATTGACCAATGCCTATGATACTGTCTCTGAATACTGAGTTTCGTTCATCTACAAGAACGAGGCAAATTCGTATATTGGGATCTGGGAGGTGTAGTCCTTGAATTCGACACTGAAAAAGGCCATGGGATAAATACTGAAATCCCTGTTTTCTTCTGAGATCGATCCATGTTGGATGGAAGACATCAAACTTTTGCATAGTTTGAGTAACTGTAACAAGATTACTCCATTTTGCAAGTTCGTAATCTTTTCCTTTAGGAGTTTCTCCATTAGTATACAAATCTTTGTATCTAACTGGGGGCAAAGTTTGCTTTGTTATAGCATTTTCTATAACTTTCCATTCGGAATCTCCAAATTTTGACCAATCCATTTGTGGTTTATTTTCAAAATATTTGGCTTTAACATTTTCACCAAATTTCTTTAATTGAAACATGTTTATCTGTGCTCTTCCTAATGGAGGATTAGGAGGTTGTAACTGAGGGGAAGCCTCAGTCGTTTTAGCTGAGCTCTGAACCTTGTCAGAAAGATTTTGTATCTGAGTTTTTAGAGAACTCATTTGCTTCTCACGAATTTTTGCGTTTAATTCATGCTTTTGTTCAAGCATAGAAATCTTTTCATATATTTCTTTAAGTATAGTCATTTGACTATTTAAACTGTTCTGAGTTTCTCTTTTGTTTTGTTCGACAAAAGATTTTATGCTGTGAATGCTTGTTCCTAAAGAGGCACAAGCGTCTTCAATTAATCTGCAGTTTTTCTCAAAATAATCAAGATTAGTTCTAACTGCATCAGCAATTGAATGTAGGTTTTGATCGTTTTCAACAAACAATCTTAGATCTGAGAGTTGGACGGACAGCTGATTAAGAACAGCTTCTTGTTCTGAGATTTGAACTTTAGTTTCTGCTAAAGTCTGTGTTAAGACTTCTTGTCTATGAAGGTTACTATGTAACTGTGAGGCTAACGTATTTAATCCTTTGCTTAAACTTTGTTGATATTCTGTAAAAACTTGAAAAAATCTTTCAAGTCCTTTTCTAAGATTTTCATGATTTTGTCCTTTAATTTTTTCTGATTCAATTAATTCTTCTCTTAATTGAAGGATTCCTGAGGAGAGAAAATTTTGGCTTTTGCCAATTAACTGAGTGAGTTTTAAAGCGTTTGCTTGTTCTAACTCATGTTTTTCAATAAAAAAGTTTTTTCCACTTTTAACAAAACTTTCTATTTTCTGAAGGAATTCAAGAAGTGAAGGAGTTTTTACTTCTTTTGATGATACTGAGGTTTCATAAGGGATGATTTGCATAATCGACATATGAAAATTAATTAAAATCTGAGCCTGTAGCTTTTCCAATGGCTACAATTTTTTCTGACATAGGTTTTATTAACCTAAGGATTTCTTGAATATCTGTAAAGATTTTTTCAGAGACTTCTTCTTGAAGTCTAGCGTTTTCAAGATAATTTAAAATTTCTTGAGTATCTTCAAAAATCTGTGTTTGACATTTTTTTATGTCTTGACTAGATTCCAGTAAGGCTGAGAGTACTTCTACCAAGTTAGAAGGTAGCTGTGTATTGATTTCACTGAGGATCTTATCTAGAAGATCTAACTGTAGCTTAAGCTCATTTGCTCTTTCTGTTTGAGAATTGCTTAGTTTGCCTAGGCTCTCGAGGGTCCATAAAAGCAGATCATTTGTGTGATTGCCTAAGGCGACAAATTCACTAAGGCTGGGATTGAGGCTAGAGATGTGTCTAGCATGTGCATACTTACTGTGTAGTTCCCAACAGTCTGAAGTGGGACGAAGTTCTTCAGAAAGAAGGACATAGTCTTTGTTTCCGTATATCCACGAGTATATACGGCTGATTATGCTTTTGGGTGTTTTATCCATGAATAACATAATTAATTACTGAGCGGCCATAGTTATTTTCTGTGGCATGTGTAACTAAACTAGAAAAGGCTTCATTATACCTGTCCTCAAAATTGTATAGAGCTGTGAGAGTAGTCATTTGTACCGTTTCGAGTACATACGAATCTACTGAATAGACGATCGTTCCGTCTGGCTGGATAATGAACAAATGTCTTGTTCTAAGGGCAGCTAACAAAGCATCTGTTAGCAAGCGTCTATTTCTGAGGATGATTTGAAAAATGTCAAACCTTTCTTTTTTTTCAAAGAGCATGTTTTCTAAAAGCATGCGATGTCTGTAGCGTTTGGCTAATGTTAGCAAGACGGCTACATTGTCTCGCCAAAGAGTTGTTCTGGGCAGAGCTAGAGCCCGTTCAAGGGCTGAAATGCTAACAACTAAAAATCGCTCAAAGAGGGCAAGATTTTCCCATGTAAAGTCGTCGAAAGACGGAGGGGTTAGCGTTCCTGTTGGAGGGACGTCTATACTGGGCCGATGGTAGGTAGGACTACCAAAAGGAGTTGGTTCGGATTCTGAGGGTGAACCGGTATCTGGTTCCAGGGTTAACCCAGTCATGCTGAGTTCTAGATCTGAAGTATCTGGTTGTGCTGAAGCTTCTGCTTGAGCTCTTTCTCGAGCTAGTTCAGCTAGAAAAATCCTGTGTTGGGCGTCTGCCTCGGCTGGATCTCGGTTGAAGCAGTACCGAGGGTTGTCTGGGTCACCAGATTCATCCGAACCTGGAAAGGTCTCTGAGAGTGTTGTGTCACTCTTCCATGCACTCCACTGCATGGTGACTGCTAGGGAGCCAAGAAAGTGTATGGCTCTGATACCAAACTAAGGAAGGAGGGTTGGTTGTGGTTTTTTTTTTTTTTTTTTTTTTTTTTTTTTTTTTTGTAAAAAAAACTGAAACAACAAAAGCAGCACTTAACCGATGAAAGAAAGAGAGTGGTTTAAAGCAGAGAGAGAGTAGAATAACCAGTCAGGCAGCCAGGTGCAACAATATTTATAACGATTAATAATGTGGGTTAAGGTCCACCTATGCTTCCGGTTTAGACGGTTGGTTAAGGGTCTCAAGGTGATAAGCAAAACTGAGAGGTAAGTTGTGCTCATGAGAAAGAACTATCATGGACTCATCTTCAGACCGACCCATGTGTAGGTCACCTTTTGGTATATGGACAACGGACAAAACGCCTAAACGCCTTCCTTGGCTAACGGCAATAGTCCTCAAGGGTCCATACCAGGCTTAAGGTCATCACTATGGCCATCATACCTTTCAACGTGAGCCATGCATGCTTAAACACAGATAACTTGTAATGAAGAAACCAAACATCAATCCGAAAGATAGACAAGAGATTAACTCATATTATTAACAAAATAAACATCTTACAACAAGGCTTAGCCCTTCTGGCTATTCCAGAGGGAGATTAGCCTGCCATACCTGCGGGCTGGTTGCTATCTTCCTAAGAGATTGGCTTCTCCGGGAAGTTAGTCGTGGCTTACAAATGAATGAGGAAGGGTATTTATAGAGAGAGTTACACATAAAGAGACAAAAGAAAAACTGTTTACATGTGAGTGATACTGTACATATAATTGTGACTACTGTAGCTACTGTAGCCATTATGGACTGAGAGGTGCACTGTGTTGGCACGGGTTTAGAGACCAGCTCTTATCTGAAGAGAATCTTTACTGTGCAGACGTCTCTTCTTGTTTGCCAATGAGACGCTCCCTTTTCTTTTGACTATGCTTACGCCATCATAAAAGATTCTTCGGGCTGAAACTCGTCGGTCGGGCCGAGCTGCGATCCATCGACTGTGCTTTCTGGATCCGGGTTGTCTTCTGAGTCGGGTGCATAATCATCAGCAAGCCCAAGTAACAGTTCTTCCGTAAGATCTGGGTTCATCTTGAAGACATTCTGTCGTACTGAGAGGTCACGTATTCCAAGCGTGACGAAGGTTTCCATGCTGCAGAGGATCTCTATTTTGATAGGGGTTTGATGTGGTTTCATCCGTTCAACTGTGCCATTTCCATATACCTCTGGTGTTTGAATAATTAGGCTTTCTGAGAGATAGATGGTGTAATATTTTGACTGGGGATTACGGAGATTTCCGCTGATCATTCTGACAAGCTCAGTTCGCTGTTGTTCTCGATGATACATGGTGATAGGAACTCGTCTTTCTGGGGCAAAGGATGGAACCTCTGAGACCCAAGAGGGTATTTCTTCTAAAATCCTTATTAAAGAGAAGGATTTAGCAGGAGATCCATAAGGAGCTAGGATCATCGTATGCAGGACATATGGGTACTCATGCATCAGGTTTTTGATTACCCATTTCTCTGTTTCTGAGAGGAGGAGTAAGTCTTCTTCTCTATGGATTTTGAGGAAGGCAATAAATCCATATTTGTACAGGAGTGAAAATTCTGTGAAGTTGAGGGGAGCATCATCTGATGGTTTATCTAATAGTAAGATAGGAGTTTGATTGCATCCGCCTCGGAGGAGAGTAATATTTTCTTTGCTGTAGGAGTCATCTATCAAGTGAGTGAGGAAAGCCTCAAGTCTCGTTGTTTCTGAGGAGACATTGGTGGTGTCGCTTGTTCCACAGAAGGATTCAATTGAGAGGAAGACCCTGAAATTGAGTCTTCGGTAAATAGGCGTTTTGAAGGCGCCTGTAACTTCTGCGTAGGAGATTATCCCGGTAGATTCAGTCATGTTTTTTGCAAGACTTCTTGTTTCTTGCTGAGCCTGTGAAATGAGGTTTCTTTGAGTCCTCATATGTCTGAGAGAGGCGATGATAGCCTGTTTGCCTTCAATTTTGTATTGCCTTTCAAAGGCATGCCAGATATTATCTGCAATCAAGAGTTCTTCTCTTGTAAACTCTTTTCTTAATTGTCCCATTTGGAACTGTTCTCTGTGTGCAATATGTTTTAGGTAGACATTCCCTACCAGATTTTTCTGAGATAATCCTTCTTTCGAGATACTGGGAGGATATAGAACTTGGTCTATATCTGTGATAATATGCCTATATTCCTTTAGCTGAGAGGAAGCTGAAGGCTTCTTAGAGGATACAGTCATCCAAGGTTCTGTGGTAGTGTCAATTTCTGTGTGGTCCTCGCTTTTGAGGATTTTCTGAGAGGGAGCATAGTCATTTAGACTAGAGGCTTCACTATTAGTGTCTTCAAGAGACAAAGACCTGAACGCCAGGTATTCCTGGAATTGTTGGAACAGAAACTGGTTGTCCATTTCTTGCTCTGAGAGAGGTCTTTTGGAGACCATACTGTGTGCATGGAAGCTCTGTCTTCCTATGGGAGTCTCTGTGTATCCTCTTCCTCTGGAAGGGACTCTTACTCCTTTTCCTCGAAACATCATCTTATCTTGAAAGAAAAACATAACTCTGAGTCAGTAGAAGAGTTAGCAAATAGTTGTTCACGAGATAAGATATCTGCTAATTCATTTCTTTGTCCTGAGATATGAATGATATCAAAATCAAATTCATTTAAAAAATGATGCCAATTAATCAGCCTTTTCTGAGTTAATTTTCGAAGTGGTGCATTTCTAAAATGCTGTACGAATTTAGAGTCTGTTTCGACAATAAATCTTTTTGGTCTGAGAAAAAGAGCATATTTATCAATGCCAAAGATTACAGCCAATAATTCTTTTTCATGAGCATGGTAATTGCACTGAGCAGGATTAAAAGTTCCTGATTTATAACAACAAATTTTTCTTCTTTTTTCTAAATCTTTGGGGTCTTTGGTCATATAGACAACTCCCCATTGTTTATCTGAGGCATCACTTCTTAGGATGAAAGTGTCTTCAGTATTGGGTAGACTAAGAGGAGGAATAGTTTTTACTATTTCCCGTAATTCCCGAACTATTGCGATATCTCTTTCTGTCCATTTAAACGGATTTGTTTGTTCGGTTTTTGTTAATTTTGCTGAGAGACTGCTTCGATATTTTGCTAGATTTTTAATAAAATCGCTAGCGCAGTTGAGAATTCCTAAATAACTTTGCAGTTGTTTTCTGCTGGTTATGATTTCTGGGAAGTCAAGAATTTTTTTGACAATATGATCTTGTAGAGATATTTCTCCTTGCTTAATATGAACTCCTAAGAATTTTATTTCTCTTTGGCAGAGTTCGTATTTCTTGGGAGAGATCACGATACCGTGTTTCTCAAATTCGTTAAGGATAGCTCGAACATGTTGAAAATGTTCTTCTTCTGTGTGTGAAGCGACAAGAATGTCGTCAATATAGACTAAACAATAGTCTCTGTGTTCTCTAAAGATATCATCCATTCGTCTTTGAAAGACTTGAGGAGCGATACTGAGACCGAAAGGCATGACTAGCCATTCGTATTTTCCTTGAGGGACGCTAAATGCTGTCCAGGGGATAGAATCTTTGTGCATTCTTATCTGCCAAAATCCTGATTTGCAATCAAATTTGCTAAACCAAGTTCTTTTTTCAATGAGTTGAATAAGATTGTTTTTATCTGGGATCTTGTATGTATCTTGAACAAGATTGTTGTTTAAGGCTCGATAGTCTATAACCATCCTAGCCTTTCCTCTGAGTTGTTCAGCGTGATTATTGACTAAAAATGCCGGACTATTATGAGGGCTCTGTGAGGGTCTGATTAACCGTTGCTCAAGGAGTTCCTTGATCTGAATATTAAGCTCCTTTGTTTCATTCGGATTAGCGGGATACGCTTTTCCATTTATTTTTCGTTCTGGGTCTATGAGTCGAAGCTCACATTCATATTTATCTTTTTGCCACTGGGCTGTGGGATTTGTTCCTAAAACTGGTTCTGTGAGTTTCTTAAGCTTAGCTTGAGTTTTTGACTCTTTCTTTTGCTTGGAGTTTTCAACTGAGTGTTGATATATTTCTGCGAGATAACATTCAATGTTATGACAGTCGCATCCTGAGTTAGGATTAGAGTTGCACAGGGTGCAGGAATTTTTTGGTTTAGGGCTTAGGGTAGGAGAAGGAGGCGAGAGGTCGCCGGTACCACCACGCTGGGCTGACAAAGCTCTGAGTTGAGCCATCGTGTATAACGGGAGAATGAGAGGAGGGACCTGAGAAAGGGAGAGGACGAGCTGAGGAGGAGGGCCAAACGAGAGTTGGCAGGAGTCAAAGGCTTCAAAGAAGCTAATGCCAAGAATGGCCTCGGAATGAAGGGCTGGAATGACCCAAAATTGAACTTTATAAAAGGTCTGAGAGTCCTGAATAAGGAGAGAACGGGTTTTATGAGTTAACTCAAATTCACTGCCACCAGCGCCAACACCACGAAGGGGTTGTTCAGCAAGGATTAGGTGAGAAGCTGGGAGGACTTCTGGTCCAATAAGTGAAGTTGTACTTCCTGTATCAATAAGAGCTTCAATGAGGCGGCCACCAAGGTTAGCAATAGGAAGGCGGACATAAAGAAGCATTCCACTGTCAACAGTATTACATCGAGCTGTTGGTTGCTGCATATAAAATGCATTTATGGAAGTATGCTGAGAGTCAACAATTTCTTCTATTTTAATAGGAGGTTGACTGGGTTGAGATTTAACAATTTGCTGGGTAAAGGCAATAGAGAAGCGATTATCCTCAACTTCGCGCCAAAAGTCACTGAGCATATTTAAAGCGACATTCTTCGCATGAAGGCCGCGATTGTCGAAGATGACAACTACAAAACAAGTTTTGTGATAATGTAATTTGTGATCTTTGCTAACAAAGAAAATACATTCTTCGGTATCTCCTGAGATTGTGGTATATCCACAAGCTTCACATAAGAATATTTCTGAGGAAACGGCTGTTTCAAATGTCATTGGAATGTTGGAAGGTAGTGGATCTCGAAAGAGCCACTGTTTACAATTCCATTTGCTGCAAGACCAGATAGCATCTTGGTCTTCAAATTTTCTATATGGATTCTGAGCTGAGGAGGAAGATTCTCCTCTTTCAAAGTCTGCTGTAAAAGCATTACAGTAGACATCCGGCTGACATCTTTCAATTGTGTCGCTATCTGAACTGTGAAAGTCTTCGACTTGTTCCGCAGAGTCGTCTGAGGTTATGGAATAGACAGAATCTGAATCGACGGTATACAATTCAGAAGGATAGAGAATGTCGAAGTCATTCTCATCGGCCGAGGGAAGCATAATTTCAACAAGATTAACTCTTGCTTGCTTCTTATCTTTGTCTGGGCAATCTGGAGCAAAGTGTCCAGGTTTTCCGCAAGTCCAACATTCTTTTGTTGTTTTACCTATGAATTTTTGTGAGGGTTTTCTATAATTAGAAACCTTCTTCTGAGAGGAAGTATTTTTTATCCAATACTTTCTTTTTTTAAATTTAGGGTTTAGGGTTTAGGGTTTAGGGTTTAGGGTTTAGGGTTTAGGGTTTAGGGTTTAGGGTTTAGGGTTTAGGGTTTAGGGTTTAGGGTTTAGGGTTTAGGGTTTAGGGTTTAGGGTTTAGGGTTTAGGGTTTAGGGTTTAGGGTTTAGGGTTTAGGGTTTAGGGTTAGGGTTTAGGGTTTAGGGTGTAGGGTTTAGGGTTTAGGGTTTAGGGTTTAGGGTTTAGGGTTTAGGGTTTAGGGTTTAGGGTTTAGGGTTTAGGGTTTAGGGTTTAGGGTTTAGGGTTTAGGGTTTAGGGTTTAGGGTTTAGGGTTTAGGGTTTAGGGTTTAGGGTTTAGGGTTTAGGGTTTAGGGTTTAGGGTTTAGGGTTTTAGGGTTTAGGGTTTAGGGTTTAGGGTTTAGGGTTTAGGGGTTAGGGTTTAGGGTTTAGGGCTTAGGGTAGGAGAAGGAGGCGAGAGGTCGCCGGTACCACCACGCTGGGCTGACAAAGCTCTGAGTTGAGCCATCGTGTATAACGGGAGAATGAGAGGAGGGACCTGAGAAAGGGAGAGGACGAGCTGAGGAGGAGGGCCAAACGAGAGTTGGCAGGAGTCAAAGGCTTCAAAGAAGCTAATGCCAAGAATGGCCTCGGAATGAAGGGCCGGAATGACCCAAAATTGAACTTTATAAAAGGTCTGAGAGTCCTGAATAAGGAGAGAACGGGTTTTATGAGTTAACTCAAATTCACTGCCACCAGCGCCAACACCACGAAGGGGTTGTTCAGCAAGGATTAGGTGAGAAGCTGGGAGGACTTCTGGTCCAATAAGTGAAGTTGTACTTCCTGTATCAATAAGAGCTTCAATGAGGCGGCCACCAAGGTTAGCAATAGGAAGGCGGACATAAAGAAGCATTCCACTGTCAACAGTATTACATCGAGCTGTTGGTTGCTGCATATAAAATGCATTTATGGAAGTATGCTGAGAGTCAACAATTTCTTCTATTTTAATAGGAGGTTGACTGGGTTGAGATTTAACAATTTGCTGGGTAAAGGCAATAGAGAAGCGATTATCCTCAACTTCGCGCCAAAAGTCACTGAGCATATTTAAAGCGACATTCTTCGCATGAAGGCCGCGATTGTCGAAGATGACAACTACAAAACAAGTTTTGTGATAATGTAATTTGTGATCTTTGCTAACAAAGAAAATACATTCTTCGGTATCTCCTGAGATTGTGGTATATCCACAAGCTTCACATAAGAATATTTCTGAGGAAACGGCTGTTTCAAATGTCATTGGAATGTTGGAAGGTAGTGGATCTCGAAAGAGCCACTGTTTACAATTCCATTTGCTGCAAGACCAGATAGCATCTTGGTCTTCAAATTTTCTATATGGATTCTGAGCTGAGGAGGAAGATTCTCCTCTTTCAAAGTCTGCTGTAAAAGCATTACAGTAGACATCCGGCTGACATCTTTCAATTGTGTCGCTATCTGAACTGTGAAAGTCTTCGACTTGTTCCGCAGAGTCGTCTGAGGTTATGGAATAGACAGAATCTGAATCGACGGTATACAATTCAGAAGGATAGAGAATGTCGAAGTCATTCTCATCGGCCGAGGGAAGCATAATTTCAACAAGATTAACTCTTGCTTGCTTCTTATCTTTGTCTGGGCAATCTGGAGCAAAGTGTCCAGGTTTTCCGCAAGTCCAACATTCTTTTGTTGTTTTACCTATGAATTTTTGTGAGGGTTTTCTATAATTAGAAACCTTCTTCTGAGAGGAAGTATTTTTTATCCAATACTTTCTTTTTTTAAATTTTTTAAATCTTTTTTCTGGATTTTTGAAAGAAAGTGATTTTCGAAACTTATGTTTCTTTTTTCTGGGAAAAGAAAAGTTTTTTCTTTTAAGAAAAGATTTATACTTGTTTTCTGAGCATCCCCATTGAATAGAGGGATTAGTATCTCTTTCATCTTTAAACGATACTTCTGAGAAGGCTGATTCAATCAGCTTTTGCTCTTTTCTTATTTTCTTTCGTTGAGCAATATAATCCTGAGTATAGTTAATCCTTTCACCTAAAGAATTATCTTTAATGTGGTTAACTCCATTAAATTTTCCCTTCCATGTTTGATATGATTGAAAGAGGGAGTCACCGATTACTGGGATTTTGCGAAAGTATTCGTCTTTAAGACTATCGTCTTCACATTTATAAAAGATAGCTCTAAAGTTATTAGTGTATTCTTCTAAAAACTTTAGATTACAAATTTGTAACTGAGCGAGCTTGTATTTAGCTTGTTCTTGTTCCTCATTAAGATGAGTAATCTGAGATTGTCCTATAAACTCTTTTGAGATTAAGAACACATATCCATCGACATTACGTCTAGTCTGATATACTGTTTGAAACTCTATTAAGAGATTTCGATGTTCTTCTGTGGTTCCTTTCTTAAGGAATTTAATATAACTCTTAACGTTTCCTTCTAAGGAAAGTTCTGCGTAGCTATGACAGCTTTCTGTATTCCAAGTGGGCTGAAGGCTGAAACAAATTTCCATTTGTTCTTTCCACTTTTTGAGAGCGCTTTTAACATCTCTGATTCCATCTAAATTGAGTTTTATACCTATAGGATTAATGGCTTGTTCGGCCATAAATGTTTTTCCTTCAAAGAATTTGGAGGCTATAGGTTTCTGAGAATTCTTCTTTTTGTTAGAAGAAAAGATTGGAGTTTTAAACTCGATATTTTCTTTCTGAGTTCTAGCTTCGGGTTCTTCATCATAAACACGAGCTGTATATACCTGAACTGTGGGTGGAAGGTTGGTTTCTTCATCTGGAAGCTTTTTGCCTTGCAAGAGCAAATCTAATTCTTGAAAGTTTTTTGCTTTATTAAAATAAAACATATTAATCTGAGTTCTAGGAGAAGGTCTTGTCCTAGATGGTGTTTCAATCTGAGAAAAAGATTGTGATCTGGGTAATTGGATAAAAGGTTTTCTTCTAGAGGAGCTTGCTTCCGAAAAGCTTTGCCTAGAGAAACTGGGAGAGGCAAAATTTATGCCTGAGTGGATTACCGCTTCTTCTGAAGAGGTATTAGAAATTACTGAGGTTGGTTTTCCAAATTTTAAAGATACTGAGTTTCCTTCTTGTTGTACAAAATCTAAAGTGTTGTACTTTTTCTTAAAAGGAACAGTTTCTGGAAAATTCCATATTCTGAAGTTATCATCAGATAACATATCTGCTGTGGGTATTCTTCGAAATGTATAATCTTCCATGTCTCGAGTAGTACGAATAAGAATTTCTTCATTAATTCGTCCTTTCGGAATGTGAGGGAGGAGTCCATCCTGAGAGTTCATGCAATAACTTTGAAATTCAACTGAAAGAATTCCTTCGTTAACTATATAGTTTTCATATCCTTGTGTGTTAACGAGGAGTTTGATATACCTTGCTGAGGTAATGGGCATAACATAGCCTGGAATGACATTGAAATAGGCAATATTACTTCTCAAGTCTAATTGACCAATGCCTATGATACTGTCTCTGAATACTGAGTTTCGTTCATCTACAAGAACGAGGCAAATTCGTATATTGGGATCTGGGAGGTGTAGTCCTTGAATTCGACACTGAAAAAGGCCATGGGATAAATACTGAAATCCCTGTTTTCTTCTGAGATCGATCCATGTTGGATGGAAGACATCAAACTTTTGCATAGTTTGAGTAACTGTAACAAGATTACTCCATTTTGCAAGTTCGTAATCTTTTCCTTTAGGAGTTTCTCCATTAGTATACAAATCTTTGTATCTAACTGGGGGCAAAGTTTGCTTTGTTATAGCATTTTCTATAACTTTCCATTCGGAATCTCCAAATTTTGACCAATCCATTTGTGGTTTATTTTCAAAATATTTGGCTTTAACATTTTCACCAAATTTCTTTAATTGAAACATGTTTATCTGTGCTCTTCCTAATGGAGGATTAGGAGGTTGTAACTGAGGGGAAGCCTCAGTCGTTTTAGCTGAGCTCTGAACCTTGTCAGAAAGATTTTGTATCTGAGTTTTTAGAGAACTCATTTGCTTCTCACGAATTTTTGCGTTTAATTCATGCTTTTGTTCAAGCATAGAAATCTTTTCATATATTTCTTTAAGTATAGTCATTTGACTATTTAAACTGTTCTGAGTTTCTCTTTTGTTTTGTTCGACAAAAGATTTTATGCTGTGAATGCTTGTTCCTAAAGAGGCACAAGCGTCTTCAATTAATCTGCAGTTTTTCTCAAAATAATCAAGATTAGTTCTAACTGCATCAGCAATTGAATGTAGGTTTTGATCGTTTTCAACAAACAATCTTAGATCTGAGAGTTGGACGGACAGCTGATTAAGAACAGCTTCTTGTTCTGAGATTTGAACTTTAGTTTCTGCTAAAGTCTGTGTTAAGACTTCTTGTCTATGAAGGTTACTATGTAACTGTGAGGCTAAGGTATTTAATCCTTTGCTTAAACTTTGTTGATATTCTGTAAAAACTTGAAAAAATCTTTCAAGTCCTTTTCTAAGATTTTCATGATTTTGTCCTTTAATTTTTTCTGATTCAATTAATTCTTCTCTTAATTGAAGGATTCCTGAGGAGAGAAAATTTTGGCTTTTGCCAATTAACTGAGTGAGTTTTAAAGCGTTTGCTTGTTCTAACTCATGTTTTTCAATAAAAAAGTTTTTTCCACTTTTAACAAAACTTTCTATTTTCTGAAGGAATTCAAGAAGTGAAGGAGTTTTTACTTCTTTTGATGATACTGAGGTTTCATAAGGGATGATTTGCATAATCGACATATGAAAATTAATTAAAATCTGAGCCTGTAGCTTTTCCAATGGCTACAATTTTTTCTGACATAGGTTTTATTAACCTAAGGATTTCTTGAATATCTGTAAAGATTTTTTCAGAGACTTCTTCTTGAAGTCTAGCGTTTTCAAGATAATTTAAAATTTCTTGAGTATCTTCAAAAATCTGTGTTTGACATTTTTTTATGTCTTGACTAGATTCCAGTAAGGCTGAGAGTACTTCTACCAAGTTAGAAGGTAGCTGTGTATTGATTTCACTGAGGATCTTATCTAGAAGATCTAACTGTAGCTTAAGCTCATTTGCTCTTTCTGTTTGAGAATTGCTTAGTTTGCCTAGGCTCTCGAGGGTCCATAAAAGCAGATCATTTGTGTGATTGCCTAAGGCGACAAATTCACTAAGGCTGGGATTGAGGCTAGAGATGTGTCTAGCATGTGCATACTTACTGTGTAGTTCCCAACAGTCTGAAGTGGGACGAAGTTCTTCAGAAAGAAGGACATAGTCTTTATTTCCGTATATCCACGAGTATATACGGCTGATTATGCTTTTGGGTGTTTTATCCATGAATAACATAATTAATTACTGAGCGGCCATAGTTATTTTCTGTGGCATGTGTAACTAAACTAGAAAAGGCTTCATTATTCCTGTCCTCAAAATTGTATAGAGCTGTGAGAGTAGTCATTTGTACCGTTTCGAGTACATACGAATCTACTGAATAGACGATCGTTCCGTCTGGCTGGATAATGAACAAATGTCTTGTTCTAAGGGCAGCTAACAAAGCATCTGTTAGCAAGCGTCTATTTCTGAGGATGATTTGAAAAATGTCAAACCTTTCTTTTTTTTCAAAGAGCATGTTTTCTAAAAGCATGCGATGTCTGTAGCGTTTGGCTAATGTTAGCAAGACGGCTACATTGTCTCGCCAAAGAGTTGTTCTGGGCAGAGCTAGAGCCCGTTCAAGGGCTGAAATGCTAACAACTAAAAATCGCTCAAAGAGGGCAAGATTTTCCCATGTAAAGTCGTCGAAAGACGGAGCAAAAACCGAACAAACAAATCCGTTTAAATGGACAGAAAGAGATATCGCAATAGTTCGGGAATTACGGGAAATAGTAAAAACTATTCCTCCTCTCAGTCTACCCAATACTGAAGACACTTTCATCCTAAGAAGTGATGCCTCAGATAAACAATGGGGAGTTGTCTATATGACCAAAGACCCCAAAGATTTAGAAAAAAGAAGAAAAATTTGTTGTTATAAATCAGGAACTTTTAATCCTGCTCAGTGCAATTACCATGCTCATGAAAAAGAATTATTGGCTGTAATCTTTGGCATTGATAAATATGCTCTTTTTCTCAGACCAAAAAGATTTATTGTCGAAACAGACTCTAAATTCGTACAGCATTTTAGAAATGCACCACTTCGAAAATTAACTCAGAAAAGGCTGATTAATTGGCATCATTTTTTAAATGAATTTGATTTTGATATCATTCATATCTCAGGACAAAGAAATGAATTAGCAGATATCTTATCTCGTGAACAACTATTTGCTAACTCTTCTACTGACTCAGAGTTATGTTTTTCTTTCAAGATAAGATGATGTTTCGAGGAAAAGGAGTAAGAGTCCCTTCCAGAGGAAGAGGATACACAGAGACTCCCATAGGAAGACAGAGCTTCCATGCACACAGTATGGTCTCCAAAAGACCTCTCTCAGAGCAAGAAATGGACAACCAGTTTCTGTTCCAACAATTCCAGGAATACCTGGCGTTCAGGTCTTTGTCTCTTGAAGACACTAATAGTGAAGCCTCTAGTCTAAATGACTATGCTCCCTCTCAGAAAATCCTCAAAAGCGAGGACCACACAGAAATTGACACTACCACAGAACCTTGGATGACTGTATCCTCTAAGAAGCCTTCAGCTTCCTCTCAGCTAAAGGAATATAGGCATATTATCACAGATATAGACCAAGTTCTATATCCTCCCAGTATCTCGAAAGAAGGATTATCTCAGAAAAATCTGGTAGGGAATGTCTACCTAAAACATATTGCACACAGAGAACAGTTCCAAATGGGACAATTAAGAAAAGAGTTTACAAGAGAAGAACTCTTGATTGCAGATAATATCTGGCATGCCTTTGAAAGGCAATACAAAATTGAAGGCAAACAGGCTATCATCGCCTCTCTCAGACATATGAGGACTCAAAGAAACCTCATTTCACAGGCTCAGCAAGAAACAAGAAGTCTTGCAAAAAACATGACTGAATCTACCGGGATAATCTCCTACGCAGAAGTTACAGGCGCCTTCAAAACGCCTATTTACCGAAGACTCAATTTCAGGGTCTTCCTCTCAATTGAATCCTTCTGTGGAACAAGCGACACCACCAATGTCTCCTCAGAAACAACGAGACTTGAGGCTTTCCTCACTCACTTGATAGATGACTCCTACAGCAAAGAAAATATTACTCTCCTCCGAGGCGGATGCAATCAAACTCCTATCTTACTATTAGATAAACCATCAGATGATGCTCCCCTCAACTTCACAGAATTTTCACTCCTGTACAAATATGGATTTATTGCCTTCCTCAAAATCCATAGAGAAGAAGACTTACTCCTCCTCTCAGAAACAGAGAAATGGGTAATCAAAAACCTGATGCATGAGTACCCATATGTCCTGCATACGATGATCCTAGCTCCTTATGGATCTCCTGCTAAATCCTTCTCTTTAATAAGGATTTTAGAAGAAATACCCTCTTGGGTCTCAGAGGTTCCATCCTTTGCCCCAGAAAGACGAGTTCCTATCACCATGTATCATCGAGAACAACAGCGAACTGAGCTTGTCAGAATGATCAGCGGAAATCTCCGTAATCCCCAGTCAAAATATTACACCATCTATCTCTCAGAAAGCCTAATTATTCAAACACCAGAGGTATATGGAAATGGCACAGTTGAACGGATGAAACCACATCAAACCCCTATCAAAATAGAGATCCTCTGCAGCATGGAAACCTTCGTCACGCTTGGAATACGTGACCTCTCAGTACGACAGAATGTCTTCAAGATGAACCCAGATCTTACGGAAGAACTGTTACTTGGGCTTGCTGATGATTATGCACCCGACTCAGAAGACAACCCGGATCCAGAAAGCACAGTCGATGGATCGCAGCTCGGCCCGACCGACGAGTTTCAGCCCGAAGAATCTTTTATGATGGCGTAAGCATAGTCAAAAGAAAAGGGAGCGTCTCATTGGCAAACAAGAAGAGACGTCTGCACAGTAAAGATTCTCTTCAGATAAGAGCTGGTCTCTAAACCCGTGCCAACACAGTGCACCTCTCAGTCCATAATGGCTACAGTAGCTACAGTAGTCACAATTATATGTACAGTATCACTCACATGTAAACAGTTTTTCTTTTGTCTCTTTATGTGTAACTCTCTCTATAAATACCCTTCCTCATTCATTTGTAAGCCACGACTAACTTCCCGGAGAAGCCAATCTCTTAGGAAGATAGCAACCAGCCCGCAGGTATGGCAGGCTAATCTCCCTCTGGAATAGCCAGAAGGGCTAAGCCTTGTTGTAAGATGTTTATTTTGTTAATAATATGAGTTAATCTCTTGTCTATCTTTCGGATTGATGTTTGGTTTCTTCATTACAAGTTATCTGTGTTTAAGCATGCATGGCTCACGTTGAAAGGTATGATGGCCATAGTGATGACCTTAAGCCTGGTATGGACCCTTGAGGACTATTGCCGTTAGCCAAGGAAGGCGTTTAGGCGTTTTGTCCGTTGTCCATATACCAAAAGGTGACCTACACATGGGTCGGTCTGAAGATGAGTCCATGATAGTTCTTTCTCATGAGCACAACTTACCTCTCAGTTTTGCTTATCACCTTGAGACCCTTAACCAACCGTCTAAACCGGAAGCATAGGTGGACCTTAACCCACATTATTAATCGTTATAAATATTGTTGCACCTGGCTGCCTGACTGGTTATTCTACTCTCTCTCTGCTTTAAACCACTCTCTTTCTTTCATCGGTTAAGTGCTGCTTTTGTTGTTTCAGTTTTTTTTACAAAAAAAAAAAAAAAAAAAAAAAAAAAAAAAAAACCACAACCAACCCTCCTTCCTTAGTTTGGTATCAGAGCCATACACTTTCTTGGCTCCCTAGCAGTCACCATGCAGTGGAGTGCATGGAAGAGTGACACAACACTCTCAGAGACCTTTCCAGGTTCGGATGAATCTGGTGACCCAGACAACCCTCGGTACTGCTTCAACCGAGATCCAGCCGAGGCAGACGCCCAACACAGGATTTTTCTAGCTGAACTAGCTCGAGAAAGAGCTCAAGCAGAAGCTTCAGCACAACCAGATACTTCAGATCTAGAACTCAGCATGACTGGGTTAACCCTGGAACCAGATACCGGTTCACCCTCAGAATCCGAACCAACTCCTTTTGGTAGTCCTACCTACCATCGGCCCAGTATAGACGTCCCTCCAACAGGAACGCTAACCCCTCCGTCTTTCGACGACTTTACATGGGAAAATCTTGCCCTCTTTGAGCGATTTTTAGTTGTTAGCATTTCAGCCCTTGAACGGGCTCTAGCTCTGCCCAGAACAACTCTTTGGCGAGACAATGTAGCCGTCTTGCTAACATTAGCCAAACGCTACAGACATCGCATGCTTTTAGAAAACATGCTCTTTGAAAAAAAAGAAAGGTTTGACATTTTTCAAATCATCCTCAGAAATAGACGCTTGCTAACAGATGCTTTGTTAGCTGCCCTTAGAACAAGACATTTGTTCATTATCCAGCCAGACGGAACGATCGTCTATTCAGTAGATTCGTATGTACTCGAAACGGTACAAATGACTACTCTCACAGCTCTATACAATTTTGAGGACAGGAATAATGAAGCCTTTTCTAGTTTAGTTACACATGCCACAGAAAATAACTATGGCCGCTCAGTAATTAATTATGTTATTCATGGATAAAACACCCAAAAGCATAATCAGCCGTATATACTCGTGGATATACGGAAACAAAGACTATGTCCTTCTTTCTGAAGAACTTCGTCCCACTTCAGACTGTTGGGAACTACACAGTAAGTATGCACATGCTAGACACATCTCTAGCCTCAATCCCAGCCTTAGTGAATTTGTCGCCTTAGGCAATCACACAAATGATCTGCTTTTATGGACCCTCGAGAGCCTAGGCAAACTAAGCAATTCTCAAACAGAAAGAGCAAATGAGCTTAAGCTACAGTTAGATCTTCTAGATAAGATCCTCAGTGAAATCAATACACAGCTACCTTCTAACTTGGTAGAAGTACTCTCAGCCTTACTGGAATCTAGTCAAGACATAAAAAAATGTCAAACACAGATTTTTGAAGATACTCAAGAAATTTTAAATTATCTTGAAAACGCTAGACTTCAAGAAGAAGTCTCTGAAAAAATCTTTACAGATATTCAAGAAATCCTTAGGTTAATAAAACCTATGTCAGAAAAAATTGTAGCCATTGGAAAAGCTACAGGCTCAGATTTTAATTAATTTTCATATGTCGATTATGCAAATCATCCCTTATGAAACCTCAGTATCATCAAAAGAAGTAAAAACTCCTTCACTTCTTGAATTCCTTCAGAAAATAGAAAGTTTTGTTAAAAGTGGAAAAAACTTTTTTATTGAAAAACATGAGTTAGAACAAGCAAACGCTTTAAAACTCACTCAGTTAATTGGCAAAAGCCAAAATTTTCTCTCCTCAGGAATCCTTCAATTAAGAGAAGAATTAATTGAATCAGAAAAAATTAAAGGACAAAATCATGAAAATCTTAGAAAAGGACTTGAAAGATTTTTTCAAGTTTTTACAGAATATCAACAAAGTTTAAGCAAAGGATTAAATACCTTAGCCTCACAGTTACATAGTAACCTTCATAGACAAGAAGTCTTAACACAGACTTTAGCAGAAACTAAAGTTCAAATCTCAGAACAAGAAGCTGTTCTTAATCAGCTGTCCGTCCAACTCTCAGATCTAAGATTGTTTGTTGAAAACGATCAAAACCTACATTCAATTGCTGATGCAGTTAGAACTAATCTTGATTATTTTGAGAAAAACTGCAGATTAATTGAAGACGCTTGTGCCTCTTTAGGAACAAGCATTCACAGCATAAAATCTTTTGTCGAACAAAACAAAAGAGAAACTCAGAACAGTTTAAATAGTCAAATGACTATACTTAAAGAAATATATGAAAAGATTTCTATGCTTGAACAAAAGCATGAATTAAACGCAAAAATTCGTGAGAAGCAAATGAGTTCTCTAAAAACTCAGATACAAAATCTTTCTGACAAGGTTCAGAGCTCAGCTAAAACGACTGAGGCTTCCCCTCAGTTACAACCTCCTAATCCTCCATTAGGAAGAGCACAGATAAACATGTTTCAATTAAAGAAATTTGGTGAAAATGTTAAAGCCAAATATTTTGAAAATAAACCACAAATGGATTGGTCAAAATTTGGAGATTCCGAATGGAAAGTTATAGAAAATGCTATAACAAAGCAAACTTTGCCCCCAGTTAGATACAAAGATTTGTATACTAATGGAGAAACTCCTAAAGGAAAAGATTACGAACTTGCAAAATGGAGTAATCTTGTTACAGTTACTCAAACTATGCAAAAGTTTGATGTCTTCCATCCAACATGGATCGATCTCAGAAGAAAACAGGGATTTCAGTATTTATCCCATGGCCTTTTTCAGTGTCGAATTCAAGGACTACACCTCCCAGATCCCAATATACGAATTTGCCTCGTTCTTGTAGATGAACGAAACTCAGTATTCAGAGACAGTATCATAGGCATTGGTCAATTAGACTTGAGAAGTAATATTGCCTATTTCAATGTCATTCCAGGCTATGTTATGCCCATTACCTCAGCAAGGTATATCAAACTCCTCGTTAACACACAAGGATATGAAAACTATATAGTTAACGAAGGAATTCTTTCAGTCGAATTTCAAAGTTATTGCATGTTCTGTATGAACTCTCAGGATGGACTCCTCCCTCACATTCCGAAAGGACGAATTAATGAAGAAATTCTTATTCGTACTACTCGAGACATGGAAGATTATACATTTCGAAGAATACCCACAGCAGATATGTTATCTGATGATAACTTCAGAATATGGAATTTTCCAGAAACTGTTCCTTTTAAGAAAAAGTACAACACTTTAGATTTTGTACAACAAGAAGGAAACTCAGTATCTTTAAAATTTGGAAAACCAACCTCAGTAATTTCTAATACCTCTTCAGAAGAAGCGGTAATCCACTCAGGCATAAATTTTGCCTCTCCCAGTTTCTCTAGGCAAAGCTTTTCGGAAGCAAGCTCCTCTAGAAGAAAACCTTTTATCCAATTACCCAGATCACAATCTTTTTCTCAGATTGAAACACCATCTAGGACAAGACCTTCTCCTAGAACTCAGATTAATATGTTTTATTTTAATAAAGCAAAAAACTTTCAAGAATTAGATTTGCTCTTGCAAGGCAAAAAGCTTCCAGATGAAGAAACCAACCTTCCACCCACAGTTCAGGTATATACAGCTCGTGTTTATGATGAAGAACCCGAAGCTAGAACTCAGAAAGAAAATATCGAGTTTAAAACTCCAATCTTTTCTTCTAACAAAAAGAAGAATTCTCAGAAACCTATAGCCTCCAAATTCTTTGAAGGAAAAACATTTATGGCCGAACAAGCCATTAATCCTATAGGTATAAAACTCAATTTAGATGGAATCAGAGATGTTAAAAGCGCTCTCAAAAAGTGGAAAGAACAAATGGAAATTTGTTTCAGCCTTCAGCCCACTTGGAATACAGAAAGCTGTCATAGCTACGCAGAACTTTCCTTAGAAGGAAACGTTAAGAGTTATATTAAATTCCTTAAGAAAGGAACCACAGAAGAACATCGAAATCTCTTAATAGAGTTTCAAACAGTATATCAGACTAGACGTAATGTCGATGGATATGTGTTCTTAATCTCAAAAGAGTTTATAGGACAATCTCAGATTACTCATCTTAATGAGGAACAAGAACAAGCTAAATACAAGCTCGCTCAGTTACAAATTTGTAATCTAAAGTTTTTAGAAGAATACACTAATAACTTTAGAGCTATCTTTTATAAATGTGAAGACGATAGTCTTAAAGACGAATACTTTCGCAAAATCCCAGTAATCGGTGACTCCCTCTTTCAATCATATCAAACATGGAAGGGAAAATTTAATGGAGTTAACCACATTAAAGATAATTCTTTAGGTGAAAGGATTAACTATACTCAGGATTATATTGCTCAACGAAAGAAAATAAGAAAAGAGCAAAAGCTGATTGAATCAGCCTTCTCAGAAGTATCGTTTAAAGATGAAAGAGATACTAATCCCTCTATTCAATGGGGATGCTCAGAAAACAAGTATAAATCTTTTCTTAAAAGAAAAAACTTTTCTTTTCCCAGAAAAAAGAAACATAAGTTTCGAAAATCACTTTCTTTCAAAAATCCAGAAAAAAGATTTAAAAAATTTAAAAAAAGAAAGTATTGGATAAAAAATACTTCCTCTCAGAAGAAGGTTTCTAATTATAGAAAACCCTCACAAAAATTCATAGGTAAAACAACAAAAGAATGTTGGACTTGCGGAAAACCTGGACACTTTGCTCCAGATTGCCCAGACAAAGATAAGAAGCAAGCAAGAGTTAATCTTGTTGAAATTATGCTTCCCTCGGCCGATGAGAATGACTTCGACATTCTCTATCCTTCTGAATTGTATACCGTCGATTCAGATTCTGTCTATTCCATAACCTCAGACGACTCTGCGGAACAAGTCGAAGACTTTCACAGTTCAGATAGCGACACAATTGAAAGATGTCAGCCGGATGTCTACTGTAATGCTTTTACAGCAGACTTTGAAAGAGGAGAATCTTCCTCCTCAGCTCAGAATCCATATAGAAAATTTGAAGACCAAGATGCTATCTGGTCTTGCAGCAAATGGAATTGTAAACAGTGGCTCTTTCGAGATCCACTACCTTCCAACATTCCAATGACATTTGAAACAGCCGTTTCCTCAGAAATATTCTTATGTGAAGCTTGTGGATATACCACAATCTCAGGAGATACCGAAGAATGTATTTTCTTTGTTAGCAAAGATCACAAATTACATTATCACAAAACTTGTTTTGTAGTTGTCATCTTCGACAATCGCGGCCTTCATGCGAAGAATGTCGCTTTAAATATGCTCAGTGACTTTTGGCGCGAAGTTGAGGATAATCGCTTCTCTATTGCCTTTACCCAGCAAATTGTTAAATCTCAACCCAGTCAACCTCCTATTAAAATAGAAGAAATTGTTGACTCTCAGCATACTTCCATAAATGCATTTTATATGCAGCAACCAACAGCTCGATGTAATACTGTTGACAGTGGAATGCTTCTTTATGTCCGCCTTCCTATTGCTAACCTTGGTGGCCGCCTCATTGAAGCTCTTATTGATACAGGAAGTACAACTTCACTTATTGGACCAGAAGTCCTCCCAGCTTCTCACCTAATCCTTGCTGAACAACCCCTTCGTGGTGTTGGCGCTGGTGGCAGTGAATTTGAGTTAACTCATAAAACCCGTTCTCTCCTTATTCAGGACTCTCAGACCTTTTATAAAGTTCAATTTTGGGTCATTCCGGCCCTTCATTCCGAGGCCATTCTTGGCATTAGCTTCTTTGAAGCCTTTGACTCCTGCCAACTCTCGTTTGGCCCTCCTCCTCAGCTCGTCCTCTCCCTTTCTCAGGTCCCTCCTCTCATTCTCCCGTTATACACGATGACTCAACTCAGAGCTTTGTCAGCCCAGCGTGGTGGTACCGGCGACCTCTCGCCTCCTTCTCCTACCCTAAGCCCTAAACCCTAAACCCTAGAGTTTTCAAGATAATTTAAAATTTCTTGAGTATCTTCAAAAATCTGTGTTTGACATTTTTTTATGTCTTGACTAGATTCTAGTAAAGCTGAGAGTACTTCTACCAAGTTAGAAGGTAGCTGTGTATTGATTTCACTGAGGATCTTATCTAGAAGATCTAACTGTAGCTTAAGCTCATTTGCTCTTTCTGTTTGAGAATTGCTTAGTTTGCCTAAGCTCTCGAGGGTCCACAAAAGCAGATCATTTGTGTGATTGCCTAAGGCGACAAATTCATTAAGGCTGGGATTGAGGCTAGAGATGTGTCTAGCATGTGCATACTTACTGTGTAGTTCCCAACAGTCTGAAGTGGGACGAAGTTCTTCAGAAAGAAGAACATAGTCTTTGTTTCCGTATATCCAAGAGTATATACGGCTGATTATGCTTTTGGGTGTTTTATCCATGAAGAACATAATTAATTACTGAGCGGCCATAGTTATTTTCTGTGGCATGTGTAACTAAACTAGAAAAGGCATTGTTATACCTGTCTTCAAAATTGTATAAAGCTGTGAGAGTAGTTATTTGTACTGTTTCGAGTACATAAGAATCTACTGAATAGATGATTGTTCCATCTGGCTGGATGATGAACAAATGTCTTGTTCTAAGGGCAGCTAACAAAGCATCTGTTAGCAGGCGTCTATTTCTGAGGATGATTTGAAAAATGTCAAACCTTTCTTTTTTCTCAAAAAGCATGTTTTCTAAAAGCATGCGATGTCTGTATCTTTTGGCTAATGTTAGCAAGACGGCTACATTGTCTCGCCAAAGGGTTGTTCTGGGTAGAGCTAAAGCTCGTTCAAGGGCAGCAATGCTGATAACTAAAAATCGCTCATAAAGAGCAAGATTTTCCCATGTAAAATCGTCGAAAGACGGAGGAGTTAGCGTTCCTGTTGGAGGGACGTCTATACTGGGCCTATGGTATGTAGGACTACCAAAAGGAGTTGGGTCTGAGTCTGAGGGTGAACCGGTATCGGGTTCAAGGGTTAACTCAGTCATGCTGAGTTCTAAGTCTGAGGTATCTGGTTGTGCTGAAGCTTCTGCTTGAGCTAGTTCAGCTAAGAAGATCCTATGCTCAGCATCTGCCTCTGCTGGATCTCGGTTGAAACCATACCGAGGATTGTCTGGGTGTCCAGAGATGGACGTAGCATCTGTGCTAGGTATAGAAGGTTCCCAATCTTCGAAAGAACCATCGTTCTCTGCGAGGTGTGCTAAACACCGAGTCCACGAGAACTCTGAAGAGTCCCTGTCGCTCATAGCGATGCTCTAGGAGCCAAGAAAGTATATGGCTCTGATACCAAACTCTGGGTGCCTTTTTTTTTTTTTTTTTTTGTAAAAAAAACTGAAACAACAAAAGCAGCACTTAAACCGATGAAAGAAAGAGAGTGGTTTAAAGCAGAGAGAGAATAGAATAACCAGTCAGGCAGCCAGGTGCAACAATATTTATAACGATTAATAATGTGGGTTAAGGTCCACCTATGCTTCCGGTTTAGACGGTTGGTTAAGGGTCTCAAGGTGATAAGCAAAACTGAGAGGTAAGTTGTGCTCATGAGAAAGAACTATCATGGACTCATCTTCAGACCGACCCATGTGTAGGTCACCTTTTGGTATATGGACAACGGACAAAACGCCTAAACGCCTTCCTTGGCTAACGGCAATAGTCCTCAAGGGTCCATACCAGGCTTAAGGTCATCACTATGGCCATCATACCTTTCAACGTGAGCCATGCATGCTTAAACACAGATAACTTGTAATGAAGAAACCAAACATCAATCCGAAAGATAGACAAGAGGTTAACTCATATTATTAACAAAATAAACATCTTACAACAAGGCTTAGCCCTTCTGGCTATTCCAGAGGGAGATTAGCCTGCCATACCTGCGGGCTGGTTGCTATCTTCCTAAGAGATTGGCTTCTCCGGGAAGTTAGTCGTGTCTTACAAATGAATGAGGAAGGGTATTTATAGAGAGAGTTACACATAAAGAGACAAAAGAAAAACTGTTTACATGTGAGTGATACTGTACATATAATTGTGACTACTGTCGCTACTGTAGCCATTATGGACTGAGAGGTGCACTGTGTTGGCACGGTTTTAGAGACCAGCTCTTATCTGAAGAGAATCTTTACTGTGCAGACGTCTCTTCTTGTTTGCCAATGAGACGCTCCTTTTTCTTTTGACAATGCTTACGTCATCATAAAAGATTCTTCGGGCTGAAACTCGTCGGTCGGGCCGAGCTGCGATCCATCGACGGTGCTTTCTGGATCCGGGTTGTCTTCTGAGTCGGGTGCATAATCATCAGCAAGCCCAAGTAACAATTCCTCCGTAAGATCTGGGTTCATTTTGAAGACATTTTGTCGTACTGAGAGGTCACGTATTCCAAGCGTGACGAAGGTTTCCATGCTGCAGAGGATCTCTATTTTGATAGGGGTTTGATGTGGTTTCATCCGCTCAACTGTGCCATTTCCATATACCTCTGGTGTTTGAATAATTAGGTTTTCTGAGAGATAGATGGTGTAATATTTTGACTGAGGATTACGGAGATTTCCGCTGATCATTCTGACAAGCTCAGTTCGCTGTTGTTCTCGATGATACATTGTGATAGGAACTTGTCTTTCTGGGGCAAAGGATGGAACATCTGAGACCCAAGAGGGTATTTCTTCTAAAATCCTTATTAAAGAGAAGGATTTAGCAGGAGATCCATAAGGGGCAAGGATCATTGTATGCAGGACATATGGGTACTCCTGCATCAGGTTTTTGATCACCCATTTCTCTGTCTCTGGGAGGAGGAGTAAGTCTTCTTCTCTATAGATTTTGAGGAAGGCAATGAATCCGTATTTGTACAGGAGTGTAAACTCTGTGAGGTTGATGATCTCATATGAGGGTTTATCAACTATTAAAATAGGAGTCTGACTGCAACCGCCTCGGAGAAGAGTCAAATTTTCTTTACTGTAGGAGTCACCTGTCAACCGAGTGAGAAAAGCCTCAACTCTTGTTGTTTCTGAGGAGACATTGGTGGTATCGCTGGTGCCATAGAACGATTCAATTGAGAGGAAGACCCTAAAATTGAGTCTTCGATAAATAGGCGTTTTAAAGGCGCCTGTAACTTCTGCGTAGGAGATTATCCCAGTAGATTCAGTCATGTTTTTTGCAAGACTTCTTGTTTCTTGCTGAGCCTGTGAAATGAGGTTTCTTTGAGACCGCATATGTCTGAGAGAGGCGATGATAGCCTGTTTGCCTTCAATTTTGTATTGCCTTTCAAAGGCATGCCAGATATTATCTGCGATCAAGAGTTCTTCTCTCGTAAACTCTTTTCTTAAGTGTCCCATTTGGAACTGTTCTCTGTGTGCAATATGTTTTAGGTAGACATTCCCTACCAGATTTTTCTGAGATAATCCTTCTTTTGAGATGCTGGGAGGATATAGGACTTGGTCTATATCTGTGATAATATGCCTATATTCTTTTAGCTGAGAGGATGCTGAAGGCTTCTTAGAGGAGGATACAGTCATCCAAGGTTCTGTGTTAGGGTCAATTTCTGTGGAGTCCTCGCTTTTGAGGATTTTCTGAGAGGGAGCATAGTCATTTAGACTAGAGGCTTCACTATTATTGTCTTCAAGAGACAAAGTCCTGAGCGCCAGGTATTCCTGGAATTGTTGGAACAGAAACTGGTTGTCCATTTCTTGTTCTGAGAGAGGTCTTTTGGAGACCATACTGTGTGCCTGGAAGCTCTGTCTTCCTATGGGAGTTTCTGTGTATCCTCTTCCTCTGGAAGGAACTCTTACTCCTTTTCCTCGAAACATCATCTTATCTTGAAAGAAAAACATAACTCTGAGTCAGTAGAAGAGTTAGCAAATATTTGTTCACGAGATAAGATATCTGCTAATTCATTTCTTTGTCCTGAGATATGAATGATATCAAAATCAAATTCATTTAAAAAATGATGCCAATTAATCAGCCTTTTCTGAGTTAATTTTCGAAGTGGTGCATTTCTAAAATGCTGTACAAATTTAGAGTCTGTTTCGACAATAAATCTTTTTGGTCTGAGAAAAAGAGCATATTTATCAATGCCAAAGATTACAGCCAATAATTCTTTTTCATGAGCATGGTAATTGCACTGAGCAGGATTAAAAGTTCCTGATTTATAACAACAAATTTTTCTTCTTTTTTCTAAATCTTTGGGGTCTTTGGTCATATAGACAACTCCCCATTGTTTATCTGAGGCATCACTTCTTAGGATGAAAGTGTCTTCAGTATTGGGTAGACTGAGAGGAGGAATAGTTTTTACTATTTCCCGTAATTCCCGAACTATTGCGATATCTCTTTCTGTCCATTTAAACGGATTTGTTTGTTCGGTTTTTGTTAATTTTGCTGAGAGACTGCTTCGATATTTTGCTAGATTTTTAATAAAATCGCTAGCGCAGTTGAGAATTCCTAAATAACTTTGCAGTTGTTTTCTGCTGGTTATGATTTCTGGGAAGTCAAGAATTTTTTTGACAATATGATCTTGTAGAGATATTTCTCCTTGTTTAATATGAACTCCTAAGAATTTTATTTCTCTTTGGCAGAGTTCGTATTTCTTGGGAGAGATCACGATACCGTGTTTCTCAAATTCGTTAAGGATAGCTCGAACATGTTGAAAATGTTCTTCTTCTGTGTGTGAAGCGACAAGAATGTCGTCAATATAGACTAAACAATAGTCTCTGTGTTCTCTAAAGATATCATCCATTCGTCTTTGAAAGACTTGAGGAGCGATACTGAGACCGAAAGGCATGACTAGCCATTCGTATTTTCCTTGAGGAACGCTGAATGCTGTCCAGGGGATAGAGTCTTTGTGCATTCTTATTTGCCAAAATCCTGATTTGCAATCAAACTTGCTAAACCAAGTTCTTTTTTCAATGAGTTGAATAAGATTGTTTTTGTCTGGGATTTTGTACGTATCTTGAACAAGATTGTTGTTTAAAGCTCGATAGTCTATAACCATTCTAGCCTTTCCTCTGAGTTGTTCAGCGTGATTATTGACTAAAAATGCCGGACTATTATGAGGGCTCTGTGAGGGTCTGATTAACCGTTGCTCAAGGAGTTCCTTGATCTGAATATTAAGCTCTTTTGTTTCATTCGGATTAGCGGGATACGCTTTTCCATTTATTTTTCGTTCTGGGTCTATGAGTCGAAGCTCACATTCATATTTATCTTTTTGCCACTGGGCTGTAGGATTTGTTCCTAAAACTGGTTCTGTGAGTTTCTTAAGCTTAGCTTGAGTTTTTGACTCTTTCTTTTGCTTGGAGTTTTCAACTGAGTGTTGATATATTTCTGCGAGATAACATTCAATGTTATGACAGTCGCATCCTGAGTTGGGATTAGAGTTGCACATGGTGCAGGAATTTTTTGGGTTAGGGTTTAGGGTAGGAGAAGGAGGCGAGAGGTCGCCGGTACCACCACGCTGGGCTGACAAAGCTCTGAGTTGAGCCATCGTGTATAACGGGAGAATGAGAGGAGGGACCTGAGAAAGGGAGAGGACGAGCTGAGGAGGAGGGCCAAACGAGAGTTGGCAGGAGTCAAAGGCTTCAAAGAAGCTAATGCCAAGAATGGCCTCGGAATGAAGGGCCGGAATGACCCAAAATTGAACTTTATAAAAGGTCTGAGAGTCCTGAATAAGGAGAGAACGGGTTTTATGAGTTAACTCAAATTCACTGCCACCAGCGCCAACACCACGAAGGGGTTGTTCAGCAAGGATTAGATGAGAAGCTGGGAGGACTTCTGGTCCAATAAGTGAGGTGGTACTGCCTGTGTCAATAAGAGCTTCAATAATGCGACCACCAAGGTTAGCGATAGGAAGGCGCACATAAAGAAGCATTCCACTGTCAACAGTATTGCATCGAGCTGTTGGTTGCTGCATATAAAATGCATTTATGGAAGTATGCTGAGAGTCAACGATTTCTTCTATTTTAATAGGAGGTTGACTGGGTTGAGATTTAACAATTTGCTGGGTAAAGGCAATAGAGAAGCGATTATCCTCAACTTCGCGCCAAAAGTCACTGAGCATATTTAAAGCGACATTCTTCGCATGAAGGCCGCGATTGTCAAAGATGACAACTATAAAACAAGTTTTGTGATAGTGTAATTTGTGATCTTTGCTAACAAAGAAAATACATTCTTCGGTATCTCCTGAGATTGTGGTGTATCCACAAGCTTCACATAAAAATATTTCTGAGGAAACGGCTGTTTCAAATGTCATTGGAATGTTGGAAGGTAGTGGATCTCGAAAGAGCCACTGTTTACAATTCCATTTGCTGCAAGACCAGATAGCATCTTGGTCTTCAAATTTTCTGTATGGATTCTGAGCTGAGGAGGAAGATTCTCCTCTTTCAAAGTCTGCTGTAAAAGCATTACAGTAGACATCCGGCTGACATCGTTCAATTGTGTCGCTATCTGAACTGTGAAAGTCTTCGACTTGTTCCGCAGAGTCGTCTGAGGTTATGGAATAGACAGAATCTGAATCGACGGTATACAATTCAGAAGGATAGAGAATGTCGAAGTCATTCTCATCGGCCGAGGGAAGCATAATTTCAACAAGATTAACTCTTGCTTGCTTCTTATCTTTGTCTGGGCAATCTGGAGCAAAGTGTCCAGGTTTTCCGCAAGTCCAACATTCTTTTGTTGTTTTACCTATAAATTTTTGTGAGGGTTTTCTATAATTAGAAACCTTCTTCTGAGAGGAAGTATTTTTTATCCAATACTTTCTTTTTTTAAATTTTTTAAATCTTTTTTCTGGATTTTTGAAAGAAAGTGATTTTCGAAACTTATGTTTCTTTTTTCTGGGAAAAGACGAAAAGTGTTTTCTTTTAAGAAAAGATTTATACTTGTTTTCTGAGCATCCCCATTGAATAGAGGGATTAGTATCTCTTTCATCTTTAAACGATACTTCTGAGAAGGCTGATTCAATCAGCTTTTGCTCTTTTCTCATTTTCTTTCGTTGAGCAATATAATCCTGAGTATAGTTAATTCTTTCACCTAAAGAATTATCTTTAATATGGTTAACTCCATTAAATTTTCCCTTCCATGTTTGATATGATTGAAAGAGGGAGTCACCGATTACTGGGATTTTGCGAAAGTATTCGTCTTTAAGACTAAAATTAAAGGACAAAATCATGAAAATCTTAGAAAAGGACTTGAAAGATTTTTTCAAGTTTTTACAGAATATCAACAAAGTTTAAGCAAAGGATTAAATTCCTTAGCCTCTCAGTTACATAGTAACCTTCATAGACAAGAAGTCTTAACACAGACTTTAGCAGAAACTAAAGTTCAAATCTCAGAACAAGAAGCTGTTCTTAATCAGCTGTCCGTCCAACTCTCAGATCTAAGATTGTTCGTTGAAAACGATCAAAACCTACATTCAATTGCTGATGCAGTTAGAACTAATCTTGATTATTTTGAGAAAAACTGCAGATTAATTGAAGACGCTTGCGCCTCTTTAGGAACAAGCATTCACAGCATAAAATCGTTTGTCGAACAAAACAAAAGAGAAACTCAGAACAATTTAAATAGTCAAATGACTATACTTAAAGAAATATATGAAAAAATCTCTATGCTTGAACAAAAGCATGAATTAAACGCAAAAATCCGAGAGAAGCAAATAAGTTCTCTTAAAACTCAGATACAAAATCTATCTGACAAAGTTCAGAGCTCAGCTAAAACGACTGAGGCTCCTCCTCAGTTACAACCTCCTAATCCTCCATTAGGAAGAGCACAGATAAACATGTTTCAATTAAAGAAATTTGGTGAAAATGTTAAAGCCAAATATTTTGAAAATAAACCACAAATGGATTGGTCAAAATTTGGAGATTCAGAATGGAAAGTTATAGAAAATGCTATAACAAAGCAAACTTTGCCCCCAGTCAGATACAAAGATTTGTATACTAATGGTGAAACTCCTAAAGGAAAAGATTACGAACTTGCAAAATGGAGTAATCTTGTTACAGTTACTCAAACTATGCAAAAATTTGCTGTCTTCCATCCAACATGGATAGATCTCAGAAGAAAACAGGGATTTCAGTATTTATCCCACGGTCTTTTTCAGTGTAGAATTCAAGGACTACACCTCCCAGATCCTAATATACGAATTTGCCTCGTTCTTGTAGATGAACGAAACTCAGTATTTAGAGACAGTATTATAGGCATTGGTCAATTAGATTTAAGAAGCAATGTTGCCTATTTCAATGTCATACCAGGCTATGTTATGCCTATTACCTCAGCAAGATATATCAAACTCCTCGTTAACACACAGGGTTATGAAAACTATATAGTTAACGAAGGAATTCTTTCAGTAGAATTTCAAAGTTATTGCATGTTCTGTATGAACTCTCAGGATGGACTTCTCCCTCACATTCCTAAAGGACGAATTAATGAAGAAATTCTTATTCGTACCACTAGAGACATGGAAGATTACACATTTCGGAGAATACCTACAGCAGATATGTTATCCGATGATAACTTCAGAATCTGGAATTTTCCAGAAACTGTTCCTTTTAAGAAAAAGTACAACACTTTAGATTTTGTACAGCAAGAAGGAAACTCAGTATCTTTAAAATTTGGAAAACCAACCTCAGTAATTTCTAACACCCCTTCAGAAGAAGCGGTAATCCACTCAGGCATAAATCTCGCCTCTCCCAGTTTCTCTAGGCAAAGCTTTTCGGAAGCAAGCTCCTCTAGAAGAAAACCTTTTATCCAATTACCCAGATCACAATCTTTTTCTCAGATTGAAACACCATCTAGGACAAGACCTTCTCCTAGAACTCAGATTAATATGTTTTATTTTAATAAAGCAAAAAACTTTCAAGAATTAGATTTGCTCTTGCAAGGCAAAAAGCTTCCAGATGAAGAACCCAACCTTCCACCTACAGTTCAGGTATATACAGCTCGTGTTTATGATGAAGAACCCGAAGCTAGAACTCAGAAAGAAAATATCGAGTTTAAAACTCCAATCTTTTCCTCTAACAAAAAGAAGAATTCTCAGAAACCTATAGCCTCCAAATTCTTTGAAGGAAAAACATTTATGGCTGAACAAGCCATTAATCCTATAGGAATAAAACTCAATTTAGATGGAATCAGAGATGTTAAAAGCGCTCTCAAAAGGTGGAAAGAACAAATGGAAATTTGTTTCAGCCTTCAGCCCACTTGGAATACAGAAAGCTGTCATAGCTACGCAGAACTTTCCTTAGAAGGAAACGTTAAGAGTTATATTAAATTCCTTAAGAAAGGAACCACAGAAGAACATCGAAATCTCTTAATAGAGTTTCAAACAGTATATCAGACTAGACGTAATGTCGATGGATATGTGTTCTTAATCTCAAAAGAGTTTATAGGACAATCTCAGATTACTCATCTTAATGAGGAACAAGAACAAGCTAAATACAAGCTCGCTCAGTTACAAATTTGCAATCTAAAGTTTTTAGAAGAATACACTAATAACTTTAGAGCTATCTTTTATAAATGTGAAGACGATAGTCTTAAAGACGAATACTTTCGCAAAATCCCAGTAATCGGTGACTCCCTCTTTCAATCATATCAAACATGGAAGGGAAAATTTAATGGAGTTAACCATATTAAAGATAATTCTTTAGGTGAAAGAATTAACTATACTCAGGATTATATTGCTCAACGAAAGAAAATGAGAAAAGAGCAAAAGCTGATTGAATCAGCCTTCTCAGAAGTATCGTTTAAAGATGAAAGAGATACTAATCCCTCTATTCAATGGGGATGCTCAGAAAACAAGTATAAATCTTTTCTTAAAAGAAAACACTTTTCGTCTTTTCCCAGAAAAAAGAAACATAAGTTTCGAAAATCACTTTCTTTCAAAAATCCAGAAAAAAGATTTAAAAAATTTAAAAAAAGAAAGTATTGGATAAAAAATACTTCCTCTCAGAAGAAGGTTTCTAATTATAGAAAACCCTCACAAAAATTTATAGGTAAAACAACAAAAGAATGTTGGACTTGCGGAAAACCTGGACACTTTGCTCCAGATTGCCCAGACAAAGATAAGAAGCAAGCAAGAGTTAATCTTGTTGAAATTATGCTTCCCTCGGCCGATGAGAATGACTTCGACATTCTCTATCCTTCTGAATTGTATACCGTCGATTCAGATTCTGTCTATTCCATAACCTCAGACGACTCTGCGGAACAAGTCGAAGACTTTCACAGTTCAGATAGCGACACAATTGAACGATGTCAGCCGGATGTCTACTGTAATGCTTTTACAGCAGACTTTGAAAGAGGAGAATCTTCCTCCTCAGCTCAGAATCCATACAGAAAATTTGAAGACCAAGATGCTATCTGGTCTTGCAGCAAATGGAATTGTAAACAGTGGCTCTTTCGAGATCCACTACCTTCCAACATTCCAATGACATTTGAAACAGCCGTTTCCTCAGAAATATTTTTATGTGAAGCTTGTGGATACACCACAATCTCAGGAGATACCGAAGAATGTATTTTCTTTGTTAGCAAAGATCACAAATTACACTATCACAAAACTTGTTTTATAGTTGTCATCTTTGACAATCGCGGCCTTCATGCGAAGAATGTCGCTTTAAATATGCTCAGTGACTTTTGGCGCGAAGTTGAGGATAATCGCTTCTCTATTGCCTTTACCCAGCAAATTGTTAAATCTCAACCCAGTCAACCTCCTATTAAAATAGAAGAAATCGTTGACTCTCAGCATACTTCCATAAATGCATTTTATATGCAGCAACCAACAGCTCGATGCAATACTGTTGACAGTGGAATGCTTCTTTATGTGCGCCTTCCTATCGCTAACCTTGGTGGTCGCATTATTGAAGCTCTTATTGACACAGGCAGTACCACCTCACTTATTGGACCAGAAGTCCTCCCAGCTTCTCATCTAATCCTTGCTGAACAACCCCTTCGTGGTGTTGGCGCTGGTGGCAGTGAATTTGCGTTAACTCATAAAACCCGTTCTCTCCTTATTCAGGACTCTCAGACCTTTTATAAAGTTCAATTTTGGGTCATTCCGGCCCTTCATTCCGAGGCCATTCTTGGCATTAGCTTCTTTGAAGCCTTTGACTCCTGCCAACTCTCGTTTGGCCCTCCTCCTCAGCTCGTCCTCTCCCTTTCTCAGGTCCCTCCTCTCATTCTCCCGTTATACACGATGGCTCAACTCAGAGCTTTGTCAGCCCAGCGTGGTGGTACCGGCGACCTCTCGCCTCCTTCTCCTACCCTAAACCCTAACCCAAAAAATTCCTGCACCATGTGCAACTCTAATCCCAACTCAGGATGCGACTGTCATAACATTGAATGTTATCTCGCAGAAATATATCAACACTCAGTTGAAAACTCCAAGCAAAAGAAAGAGTCAAAAACTCAAGCTAAGCTTAAGAAACTCACAGAACCAGTTTTAGGAACAAATCCTACAGCCCAGTGGCAAAAAGATAAATATGAATGTGAGCTTCGACTCATAGACCCAGAACGAAAAATAAATGGAAAAGCGTATCCCGCTAATCCGAATGAAACAAAAGAGCTTAATATTCAGATCAAGGAACTCCTTGAGCAACGGTTAATCAGACCCTCACAGAGCCCTCATAATAGTCCGGCATTTTTAGTCAATAATCACGCTGAACAACTCAGAGGAAAGGCTAGGATGGTTATAGACTATCGAGCTTTAAACAACAATCTTGTTCAAGATACGTACAAAATCCCAGACAAAAACAATCTTATTCAACTCATTGAAAAAAGAACTTGGTTTAGCAAGTTTGATTGCAAATCAGGATTTTGGCAAATAAGAATGCACAAAGACTCTATCCCCTGGACAGCATTCAGCGTTCCTCAAGGAAAATACGAATGGCTAGTCATGCCTTTCGGTCTCAGTATCGCTCCTCAAGTCTTTCAAAGACGAATGGATGATATCTTTAGAGAACACAGAGACTATTGTTTAGTCTATATTGACGACATTCTTGTCGCTTCACACACAGAAGAAGAACATTTTCAACATGTTCGAGCTATCCTTAACGAATTTGAGAAACACGGTATCGTGATCTCTCCCAAGAAATACGAACTCTGCCAAAGAGAAATAAAATTCTTAGGAGTTCATATTAAACAAGGAGAAATATCTCTACAAGATCATATTGTCAAAAAAATTCTTGACTTCCCAGAAATCATAACCAGCAGAAAACAACTGCAAAGTTATTTAGGAATTCTCAACTGCGCTAGCGATTTTATTAAAAATCTAGCAAAATATCGAAGCAGTCTCTCAGCAAAATTAACAAAAACCGAACAAACAAATCCGTTTAAATGGACAGAAAGAGATATCGCAATAGTTCGGGAATTACGGGAAATAGTAAAAACTATTCCTCCTCTCAGTCTACCCAATACTGAAGACACTTTCATCCTAAGAAGTGATGCCTCAGATAAACAATGGGGAGTTGTCTATATGACCAAAGACCCCAAAGATTTAGAAAAAAGAAGAAAAATTTGTTGTTATAAATCAGGAACTTTTAATCCTGCTCAGTGCAATTACCATGCTCATGAAAAAGAATTATTGGCTGTAATCTTTGGCATTGATAAATATGCTCTTTTTCTCAGACCAAAAAGATTTATTGTCGAAACAGACTCTAAATTTGTACAGCATTTTAGAAATGCACCACTTCGAAAATTAACTCAGAAAAGGCTGATTAATTGGCATCATTTTTTAAATGAATTTGATTTTGATATCATTCATATCTCAGGACAAAGAAATGAATTAGCAGATATCTTATCTCGTGAACAAATATTTGCTAACTCTTCTACTGACTCAGAGTTATGTTTTTCTTTCAAGATAAGATGATGTTTCGAGGAAAAGGAGTAAGAGTTCCTTCCAGAGGAAGAGGATACACAGAAACTCCCATAGGAAGACAGAGCTTCCAGGCACACAGTATGGTCTCCAAAAGACCTCTCTCAGAACAAGAAATGGACAACCAGTTTCTGTTCCAACAATTCCAGGAATACCTGGCGCTCAGGACTTTGTCTCTTGAAGACAATAATAGTGAAGCCTCTAGTCTAAATGACTATGCTCCCTCTCAGAAAATCCTCAAAAGCGAGGACTCCACAGAAATTGACCCTAACACAGAACCTTGGATGACTGTATCCTCCTCTAAGAAGCCTTCAGCATCCTCTCAGCTAAAAGAATATAGGCATATTATCACAGATATAGACCAAGTCCTATATCCTCCCAGCATCTCAAAAGAAGGATTATCTCAGAAAAATCTGGTAGGGAATGTCTACCTAAAACATATTGCACACAGAGAACAGTTCCAAATGGGACACTTAAGAAAAGAGTTTACGAGAGAAGAACTCTTGATCGCAGATAATATCTGGCATGCCTTTGAAAGGCAATACAAAATTGAAGGCAAACAGGCTATCATCGCCTCTCTCAGACATATGCGGTCTCAAAGAAACCTCATTTCACAGGCTCAGCAAGAAACAAGAAGTCTTGCAAAAAACATGACTGAATCTACTGGGATAATCTCCTACGCAGAAGTTACAGGCGCCTTTAAAACGCCTATTTATCGAAGACTCAATTTTAGGGTCTTCCTCTCAATTGAATCGTTCTATGGCACCAGCGATACCACCAATGTCTCCTCAGAAACAACAAGAGTTGAGGCTTTTCTCACTCGGTTGACAGGTGACTCCTACAGTAAAGAAAATTTGACTCTTCTCCGAGGCGGTTGCAGTCAGACTCCTATTTTAATAGTTGATAAACCCTCATATGAGATCATCAACCTCACAGAGTTTACACTCCTGTACAAATACGGATTCATTGCCTTCCTCAAAATCTATAGAGAAGAAGACTTACTCCTCCTCCCAGAGACAGAGAAATGGGTGATCAAAAACCTGATGCAGGAGTACCCATATGTCCTGCATACAATGATCCTTGCCCCTTATGGATCTCCTGCTAAATCCTTCTCTTTAATAAGGATTTTAGAAGAAATACCCTCTTGGGTCTCAGATGTTCCATCCTTTGCCCCAGAAAGACAAGTTCCTATCACAATGTATCATCGAGAACAACAGCGAACTGAGCTTGTCAGAATGATCAGCGGAAATCTCCGTAATCCTCAGTCAAAATATTACACCATCTATCTCTCAGAAAACCTAATTATTCAAACACCAGAGGTATATGGAAATGGCACAGTTGAGCGGATGAAACCACATCAAACCCCTATCAAAATAGAGATCCTCTGCAGCATGGAAACCTTCGTCACGCTTGGAATACGTGACCTCTCAGTACGACAAAATGTCTTCAAAATGAACCCAGATCTTACGGAGGAATTGTTACTTGGGCTTGCTGATGATTATGCACCCGACTCAGAAGACAACCCGGATCCAGAAAGCACCGTCGATGGATCGCAGCTCGGCCCGACCGACGAGTTTCAGCCCGAAGAATCTTTTATGATGACGTAAGCATTGTCAAAAGAAAAAGGAGCGTCTCATTGGCAAACAAGAAGAGACGTCTGCACAGTAAAGATTCTCTTCAGATAAGAGCTGGTCTCTAAAACCGTGCCAACACAGTGCACCTCTCAGTCCATAATGGCTACAGTAGCGACAGTAGTCACAGTTATATGTACAGTATCACTCACATGTAAACAGTTTTTCTTTTGTCTCTTTATGTGTAACTCTCTCTATAAATACCCTTCCTCATTCATTTGTAAGACACGACTAACTTCCCGGAGAAGCCAATCTCTTAGGAAGATAGCAACCAGCCCGCAGGTATGGCAGGCTAATCTCCCTCTGGAATAGCCAGAAGGGCTAAGCCTTGTTGTAAGATGTTTATTTTGTTAATAATATGAGTTAACCTCTTGTCTATCTTTCGGATTGATGTTTGGTTTCTTCATTACAAGTTATCTGTGTTTAAGCATGCATGGCTCACGTTGAAAGGTATGATGGCCATAGTGATGACCTTAAGCCTGGTATGGACCCTTGAGGACTATTGCCGTTAGCCAAGGAAGGCGTTTAGGCGTTTTGTCCGTTGTCCATATACCAAAAGGTGACCTACACATGGGTCGGTCTGAAGATGAGTCCATGATAGTTCTTTCTCATGAGCACAACTTACCTCTCAGTTTTGCTTATCACCTTGAGACCCTTAACCAACCGTCTAAACCGGAAGCATAGGTGGACCTTAACCCACATTATTAATCGCTATAAATATTGTTGCACCTGGCTGCCTGACTGGTTATTCTATTCTCTCTCTGCTTTAAACCACTCTCTTTCTTTCATCGGTTTAAGTGCTGCTTTTGTTGTTTCAGTTTTTTTTACAAAAAAAAAAAAAAAAAAAAAGGCACCCAGAGTTTTTCTGATTCAATTAATTCTTCTCTTAATTGAAGGATTCCTGAGGAGAGAAAATTTTGACTTTTGCCGATTAACTGAGTGAGTTTTAAGGTGTTTGTTTGTTCTAACTCATGTTTTTCAATTAAAAAGTTTTTTCCACTTTTAATAAAACTTTCTATTTTCTGAAGAAATTCAGGAAGTGAAGGAGTTTTTACTCCTTTTGATGGCACTGAGGTTTCATAAGGGATGATTTGCATAATCGACATATGAAACTTAATTAAAATCTGAGCCTGTAGCTTTTCCAATGGCTACAATTTTTTCTGACATAGGTTTTATTAACCTAAGAATTTCTTGAATATCTGTAAAGATTTTTTCAGAGACTTCTTCTTGCAGTCTAGAGTTTTCAAGATAATTTAAAATTTCTTGAGTATCTTCAAAAATCTGTGTTTGACATTTTTTTATGTCTTGACTAGATTCTAGTAAAGCTGAGAGTACTTCTACCAAGTTAGAAGGTAGCTGTGTATTGATTTCACTGAGGATCTTATCTAGAAGATCTAACTGTAGCTTAAGCTCATTTGCTCTTTCTGTTTGAGAATTGCTTAGTTTGCCTAAGCTCTCGAGGGTCCACAAAAGCAGATCATTTGTGTGATTGCCTAAGGCGACAAATTCACTAAGGCTGGGATTGAGGCTAGAGATGTGTCTAGCATGTGCATACTTACTGTGTAGTTCCCAACAGTCTGAAGTGGGACGAAGTTCTTCAGAAAGAAGAACATAGTCTTTGTTTCCGTATATCCAAGAGTATATACGGCTGATTATGCTTTTGGGTGTTTTATCCATGAAGAACATAATTAATTACTGAGCGGCCATAGTTATTTTCTGTGGCATGTGTAACTAAACTAGAAAAGGCATTGTTATACCTGTCTTCAAAATTGTATAAAGCTGTGAGAGTAGTTATTTGTACTGTTTCGAGTACATAAGAATCTACTGAATAGATGATTGTTCCATCTGGCTGGATGATGAACAAATGTCTTGTTCTAAGGGCAGCTAACAAAGCATCTGTTAGCAGGCGTCTATTTCTGAGGATGATTTGAAAAATGTCAAACCTTTCTTTTTTCTCAAAAAGCATGTTTTCTAAAAGCATGCGATGTCTGTATCTTTTGGCTAATGTTAGCAAGACGGCTACATTGTCTCGCCAAAGGGTTGTTCTGGGTAGAGCTAAAGCTCGTTCAAGGGCAGCAATGCTGATAACTAAAAATCGCTCATAAAGAGCAAGATTTTCCCATGTAAAATCGTCGAAAGACGGAGGAGTTAGCGTTCCTGTTGGAGGGACGTCTATACTGGGCCTATGGTATGTAGGACTACCAAAAGGAGTTGGGTCTGAGTCTGAGGGTGAACCGGTATCGGGTTCAAGGGTTAACTCAGTCATGCTGAGTTCTAAGTCTGAGGTATCTGGTTGTGCTGAAGCTTCTGCTTGAGCTAGTTCAGCTAAGAAGATCCTATGCTCAGCATCTGCCTCTGCTGGATCTCGGTTGAAACCATACCGAGGATTGTCTGGGTGTCCAAAGATGGACGTAGCATCTGTGCTAGGTATAGAAGGTTCCCAATCTTCGAAAGAACCATCGTTCTCTGCGAGGTGTGCTAAACACCGAGTCCACGAGAACTCTGAAGAGTCCCTGTCGCTCATAGCGATGCTCTAGGAGCCAAGAAAGTATATGGCTCTGATACCAAACTCTGGGTGCCTTTTTTTTTTGTCTCTTTATGTGTAACTCTCTCTATAAATACCCTTCCTCATTCATTTGTAAGACACGACTAACTTCCCGGAGAAGCCAATCTCTTAGGAAGATAGCAACCAGCCCGCAGGTATGGCAGGCTAATCTCCCTCTGGAATAGCCAGAAGGGCTAAGCCTTGTTGTAAGATGTTTATTTTGTTAATAATATGAGTTAACCTCTTGTCTATCTTTCGGATTGATGTTTGGTTTCTTCATTACAAGTTATCTGTGTTTAAGCATGCATGGCTCACGTTGAAAGGTATGATGGCCATAGTGATGACCTTAAGCCTGGTATGGACCCTTGAGGACTATTGCCGTTAGCCAAGGAAGGCGTTTAGGCGTTTTGTCCGTTGTCCATATACCAAAAGGTGACCTACACATGGGTCGGTCTGAAGATGAGTCCATGATAGTTCTTTCTCATGAGCACAACTTACCTCTCAGTTTTGCTTATCACCTTGAGACCCTTAACCAACCGTCTAAACCGGAAGCATAGGTGGACCTTAACCCACATTATTAATCGCTATAAATATTGTTGCACCTGGCTGCCTGACTGGTTATTCTATTCTCTCTCTGCTTTAAACCACTCTCTTTCTTTCATCGGTTTAAGTGCTGCTTTTGTTGTTTCAGTTTTTTTTACAAAAAAAAAAAAAAAAAAAGGCACCCAGAGTTTGGTATCAGAGCCATATACTTTCTTGGCTCCTAGAGCATCGCTATGAGCGACAGGGACTCTTCAGAGTTCTCGTGGACTCGGTGTTTAGCACACCTCGCAGAGAACGATGGTTCTTTCGAAGATTGGGAACCTTCTATACCTAGCACAGATGCTACGTCCATCTCTGGACACCCAGACAATCCTCGGTATGGTTTCAACCGAGATCCAGCAGAGGCAGATGCTGAGCATAGGATCTTCTTAGCTGAACTAGCTCAAGCAGAAGCTTCAGCACAACCAGATACCTCAGACTTAGAACTCAGCATGACTGAGTTAACCCTTGAACCCGATACCGGTTCACCCTCAGACTCAGACCCAACTCCTTTTGGTAGTCCTACATACCATAGGCCCAGTATAGACGTCCCTCCAACAGGAACGCTAACTCCTCCGTCTTTCGACGATTTTACATGGGAAAATCTTGCTCTTTATGAGCGATTTTTAGTTATCAGCATTGCTGCCCTTGAACGAGCTTTAGCTCTACCCAGAACAACCCTTTGGCGAGACAATGTAGCCGTCTTGCTAACATTAGCCAAAAGATACAGACATCGCATGCTTTTAGAAAACATGCTTTTTGAGAAAAAAGAAAGGTTTGACATTTTTCAAATCATCCTCAGAAATAGACGCCTGCTAACAGATGCTTTGTTAGCTGCCCTTAGAACAAGACATTTGTTCATCATCCAGCCAGATGGAACAATCATCTATTCAGTAGATTCTTATGTACTCGAAACAGTACAAATAACTACTCTCACAGCTTTATACAATTTTGAAGACAGGTATAACAATGCCTTTTCTAGTTTAGTTACACATGCCACAGAAAATAACTATGGCCGCTCAGTAATTAATTATGTTCTTCATGGATAAAACACCCAAAAGCATAATCAGCCGTATATACTCTTGGATATACGGAAACAAAGACTATGTTCTTCTTTCTGAAGAACTTCGTCCCACTTCAGACTGTTGGGAACTACACAGTAAGTATGCACATGCTAGACACATCTCTAGCCTCAATCCCAGCCTTAGTGAATTTGTCGCCTTAGGCAATCACACAAATGATCTGCTTTTGTGGACCCTCGAGAGCTTAGGCAAACTAAGCAATTCTCAAACAGAAAGAGCAAATGAGCTTAAGCTACAGTTAGATCTTCTAGATAAGATCCTCAGTGAAATCAATACACAGCTACCTTCTAACTTGGTAGAAGTACTCTCAGCTTTACTAGAATCTAGTCAAGACATAAAAAAATGTCAAACACAGATTTTTGAAGATACTCAAGAAATTTTAAATTATCTTGAAAACTCTAGACTGCAAGAAGAAGTCTCTGAAAAAATCTTTACAGATATTCAAGAAATTCTTAGGTTAATAAAACCTATGTCAGAAAAAATTGTAGCCATTGGAAAAGCTACAGGCTCAGATTTTAATTAAGTTTCATATGTCGATTATGCAAATCATCCCTTATGAAACCTCAGTGCCATCAAAAGGAGTAAAAACTCCTTCACTTCCTGAATTTCTTCAGAAAATAGAAAGTTTTATTAAAAGTGGAAAAAACTTTTTAATTGAAAAACATGAGTTAGAACAAACAAACACCTTAAAACTCACTCAGTTAATCGGCAAAAGTCAAAATTTTCTCTCCTCAGGAATCCTTCAATTAAGAGAAGAATTAATTGAATCAGAAAAAATTAAAGGACAAAATCATGAAAATCTTAGAAAAGGACTTGAAAGATTTTTTCAAGTTTTTACAGAATATCAACAAAGTTTAAGCAAAGGATTAAATTCCTTAGCCTCTCAGTTACATAGTAACCTTCATAGACAAGAAGTCTTAACACAGACTTTAGCAGAAACTAAAGTTCAAATCTCAGAACAAGAAGCTGTTCTTAATCAGCTGTCCGTCCAACTCTCAGATCTAAGATTGTTCGTTGAAAACGATCAAAACCTACATTCAATTGCTGATGCAGTTAGAACTAATCTTGATTATTTTGAGAAAAACTGCAGATTAATTGAAGACGCTTGCGCCTCTTTAGGAACAAGCATTCACAGCATAAAATCGTTTGTCGAACAAAACAAAAGAGAAACTCAGAACAATTTAAATAGTCAAATGACTATACTTAAAGAAATATATGAAAAAATCTCTATGCTTGAACAAAAGCATGAATTAAACGCAAAAATCCGAGAGAAGCAAATAAGTTCTCTTAAAACTCAGATACAAAATCTATCTGACAAAGTTCAGAGCTCAGCTAAAACGACTGAGGCTCCTCCTCAGTTACAACCTCCTAATCCTCCATTAGGAAGAGCACAGATAAACATGTTTCAATTAAAGAAATTTGGTGAAAATGTTAAAGCCAAATATTTTGAAAATAAACCACAAATGGATTGGTCAAAATTTGGAGATTCAGAATGGAAAGTTATAGAAAATGCTATAACAAAGCAAACTTTGCCCCCAGTCAGATACAAAGATTTGTATACTAATGGTGAAACTCCTAAAGGAAAAGATTACGAACTTGCAAAATGGAGTAATCTTGTTACAGTTACTCAAACTATGCAAAAATTTGCTGTCTTCCATCCAACATGGATAGATCTCAGAAGAAAACAGGGATTTCAGTATTTATCCCACGGTCTTTTTCAGTGTAGAATTCAAGGACTACACCTCCCAGATCCTAATATACGAATTTGCCTCGTTCTTGTAGATGAACGAAACTCAGTATTTAGAGACAGTATTATAGGCATTGGTCAATTAGATTTAAGAAGCAATGTTGCCTATTTCAATGTCATACCAGGCTATGTTATGCCTATTACCTCAGCAAGATATATCAAACTCCTCGTTAACACACAGGGTTATGAAAACTATATAGTTAACGAAGGAATTCTTTCAGTAGAATTTCAAAGTTATTGCATGTTCTGTATGAACTCTCAGGATGGACTTCTCCCTCACATTCCTAAAGGACGAATTAATGAAGAAATTCTTATTCGTACCACTAGAGACATGGAAGATTACACATTTCGGAGAATACCTACAGCAGATATGTTATCCGATGATAACTTCAGAATCTGGAATTTTCCAGAAACTGTTCCTTTTAAGAAAAAGTACAACACTTTAGATTTTGTACAGCAAGAAGGAAACTCAGTATCTTTAAAATTTGGAAAACCAACCTCAGTAATTTCTAACACCCCTTCAGAAGAAGCGGTAATCCACTCAGGCATAAATCTCGCCTCTCCCAGTTTCTCTAGGCAAAGCTTTTCGGAAGCAAGCTCCTCTAGAAGAAAACCTTTTATCCAATTACCCAGATCACAATCTTTTTCTCAGATTGAAACACCATCTAGGACAAGACCTTCTCCTAGAACTCAGATTAATATGTTTTATTTTAATAAAGCAAAAAACTTTCAAGAATTAGATTTGCTCTTGCAAGGCAAAAAGCTTCCAGATGAAGAACCCAACCTTCCACCTACAGTTCAGGTATATACAGCTCGTGTTTATGATGAAGAACCCGAAGCTAGAACTCAGAAAGAAAATATCGAGTTTAAAACTCCAATCTTTTCTTCTAACAAAAAGAAGAATTCTCAGAAACCTATAGCCTCCAAATTCTTTGAAGGAAAAACATTTATGGCCGAACAAGCCATTAATCCTATAGGAATAAAACTCAATTTAGATGGAATCAGAGACGTTAAAAGCGCTCTCAAAAGGTGGAAAGAACAAATGGAAATTTGTTTCAGCCTGCAGCCCACTTGGAATACAGAAAGCTGTCATAGCTACGCAGAACTTTCCTTAGAAGGAAACGTTAAGAGTTATATTAAATTCCTTAAGAAAGGAACCACAGAAGAACATCGAAATCTCTTAATAGAGTTTCAAACAGTATATCAGACTAGACGTAATGTCGATGGATATGTGTTCTTAATCTCAAAAGAGTTTATAGGACAATCTCAGATTACTCATCTTAATGAGGAACAAGAACAAGCTAAATACAAGCTCGCTCAGTTACAAATTTGCAATCTAAAGTTTTTAGAAGAATACACTAATAACTTTAGAGCTATCTTTTATAAATGTGAAGACGATAGTCTTAAAGACGAATACTTTCGCAAAATCCCAGTAATCGGTGACTCCCTCTTTCAATCATATCAAACATGGAAGGGAAAATTTAATGGAGTTAACCATATTAAAGATAATTCTTTAGGTGAAAGAATTAACTATACTCAGGATTATATTGCTCAACGAAAGAAAATGAGAAAAGAGCAAAAGCTGATTGAATCAGCCTTCTCAGAAGTATCGTTTAAAGATGAAAGAGATACTAATCCCTCTATTCAATGGGGATGCTCAGAAAACAAGTATAAATCTTTTCTTAAAAGAAAGAACTTTTCTTTTCCCAGAAAAAAGAAACATAAGTTTCGAAAATCACTTTCTTTCAAAAATCCAGAAAAAAGATTTAAAAAATTTAAAAAAAGAAAGTATTGGATAAAAAATACTTCCTCTCAGAAGAAGGTTTCTAATTATAGAAAACCCTCACAAAAAATCACAGGTAAAACAACAAAAGAATGTTGGACTTGCGGAAAACCTGGACACTTTGCTCCAGATTGCCCAGACAAAGAGAAGAAGCAAGCAAGAGTTAATCTTGTTGAACTAATGCTTCCCACAGCCGATGAGAATGACTTCGACATTCTCTATCCTTCTGAATTTTACACTATAGATTCAGATTCTGTCTATTCCATAACCTCCGACGACTCTGCGGAACAAGTCGACGACTTTCACAGTTCAGATAGCGACACAATTGAGAGGTGTCAGCCGGATGTCTACTGTAATGCTTTTACAGCAGACTTTGAAAGAGGAGAATCTTCCTCCTCAGCTCAGAATCTATATAAAAAATTTGAAGACCAAGATGCTATCTGGTCTTGCAGCAAATGGAATTGTAAACAGTGGCTCTTTCGAGATCCACTACCTGCCAACATTCCAATGACATTTGAAACAGCCGTTTCCTCAGAAATATTCTTATGTGAAGCTTGTGGATATACCACAATCTCAGGCGATACCGAAGAATGTATTTTCTTTGTGAGCAAAGATCACAAATTACATTACCACAAAACGTGTTTTATAGTTGTCATCTTTGACAATCGCGGACTTCATGCGAAGAATGTCGCTTTAAATATGCTCAGTGACTTTTGGCGCGAAGTTGAGGATAATCGCTTCTCTATTGCCTTTACCCAGCAAATATGTACTGTTTCGAGTACATAAGAATCTACTGAATAGATGATTGTTCCATCTGGCTGGATGATGAACAAATGTCTTGTTCTAAGGGCAGCTAGCAAAGCATCTGTTAGCAGGCGTCTATTTCTGAGGATGATTTGAAAAATGTCAAACCTTTCTTTTTTCTCAAAAAGCATGTTTTCTAAAAGCATGCGATGTCTATATCGTTTGGCTAATGTTAGCAAGACGGCTACATTGTCTCGCCAAAGGGTTGTTCTGGGTAGAGCTAAAGCTCGTTCGAGAGCAGCAATGCTGACAACTAAAAATCGCTCATAAAGAGCAAGGTTTTCCCATGTAAAGTCGTCGAAAGACGGAGGAGTTAACGTTCCTGGTGGAGGGACGTCTATACTGGGCCTATGGTATGTAGGACTACCAAAAGGAGTTGGATCCGAGTCTGAGGGTGAACCGGTATCGGGTTCAAGGGTTAACTCAGTCATGCTGAGTTCTAAGTCTGAGGTATCTGGTTGTGCTGAAGCTTCTGCTTGAGCTAGTTCAGCTAAGAAGATCCTGTGCTCCGCATCTGCCTCTGCTGGATCTCGGTTGAAACCATACCGAGGATTGTCTGGGTGTCCAGAGATGGACGTAGCATCTGTGCTAGGTATAGAAGGTTCCCAATCTTCGAAAGAACCATCGTTCTCTGCGAGGTGTGCGAAACACCGAGTCCAAGAGAACTCTGAAGAGTCCCTGTCGCTCATAGCGATGCTCTAGGAGCCAAGAAAGTATATGGCTCTGATACCAAACAAAGGGGTGGTTTTTTTTTTTTTTTTTTTGTTTTTTTGTAAAATTGAAAGAGAGTGGTTTAAAGCAGAGAGAGAGTAGAATAACCAGTCAGGCAGCCAGGTGCAACAATGTTTATAACGATTAATAATGTGGGTTAAGGTCCACCTATGCTTCCGGTTTAGACGGTTGGTTAAGGGTCTCAAGGTGATAAGCAAAACTGAGAGGTAAGTTGTGCTCATGAGAAAGAACTATCATGGACTCATCTTCAGACCGACCTATGTGTAGGTCACCTTTTGGTATATGGACTACGGACAAAACGCCTAAACGCCTTCCTTGGCTAAAGGCAATAGTCCTCAAAGGTCCATACCAGGCTTAAGGTCATCACTATGGCCATCATAACTTTCAACGAGAGCCATGCATGCTTAAACACAGATAATCTGTAATAAAAAAAACCAAACCTCATTCCGAAAGATAGACAGGAGAATAACTCATATTATTAACAAAATAAACATATTACAACAAGGCTTAGCCCTTCTGGCTATTCCAGGGGGAGATTAGCCTGCCATACCTGCGGGCTGGTTGCTATCTTCCTAAGAGATTGGCTTCTCCGGGAAGCTACTCTTGATTTACAAATGAATGGGGAAGGGTATTTATAGAGAGAGTTACACATAAAGAGACAAAAAAACTGTTTACATGTGAGTGTTACTGTACATATAATTGTGACTACTGTAGCTACTGTAGCCATTATGGACTGAGAGGTGCACTGTGTTGGCACGGGTTTAGAGACCAGCTCTTATCTGAAGAGAATCTTTACTGTGCAGACGTCTCTTCTTGTTTGCCGATGAGACGCTCTTTTTTCTTTTGACTATGCTTACGTCATCATAAAAGATTCTTCGGGCTGAAATTCGTCGGTCGGGCCGAGCTGCGATCCATCGACGGTGCTTTCTGGATCCGGGTTGTCTTCTGAGTCGGGTGCATAATCATCAGCAAGCCCAAGTAACAATTCCTCCGTAAGATCTGGGTTCATTTTGAAGACATTCTGTCGTACTGAGAGGTCACGTATTCCAAGCGTGACAAAGGTTTCCATGCTGCAGAGGATTTCTACTTTGATAGGGGTTTGATGCGGTTTCATCCGCTCCACTGTGCCATTTCCATATACCTCTGGTGTTTGAATAATTAGGGTTTCTGAGAGATAGATGGTGTAATATTTTGACTGAGGATTGCGGAGGTTTCCGCTGATCATTCTGACAAGCTCAGTTCGCTGTTGTTCTCGATGATACATGGTGATAGGAACTTGTCTTTCTGAGGCAAAAGATGGAACTTCTGAGACCCAAGAGGGTATTTCTTCTAAAATCCTTATTAAAGAGAAGGATTTAGCAGGAGATCCATAAGGGGCAAGGATCATTGTATGCAGGACATATGGGTATTCATGCATCAGGTTTCTGATCACCCATTTTTCTGTCTCTGGGAGGAGGAGTAAGTCTTCTTCTCTATGGATTTTGAGGAAGGCAATGAAACCGTATTTATACAGAAGTGTAAACTCTGTGAGGTTGATGATCTCATATGAGGGTTTATCAACTATCAAGATAGGAGTCTGATTGCTTCCGCCTCGGAGAAGAGTCAAATTTTCTTTAGGGTAGGAGTCTCCGATCAACTGAGTGAGAAAAGCCTCAAGTCTCGTTGTTTCTGAGGAGACATTGGTGGTGTCGCCGGTGCCATAGAAAGATTCAATTGAGAGGAAGACCCTAAAATTGAGTCTTCGATAAATAGGCGTTTTAAAGGCGCCTGTAACTTCTGCGTAGGAGATTATCCCAGTAGATTCAGTCATGTTTTTAGCAAGATTTCTTGTTTCTTGCTGAGCCTGTGAAATGAGGTTTCTTTGAGACCGCATATGTCTGAGCGAGGCGATGATAGCCTGTTTGCCTTCAATTTTATATTGCCTTTCAAAGGCATGCCAGATATTATCTGCAATCAAGAGTTCTTCTCTCGTAAACTCTTTTCTTAAGTGTCCCATTTGGAACTGTTCTCTGTGTGCAATATGTTTTAGGTAGACATTCCCTACCAGATTTTTCTGAGATAATCCTTCTTTTGAAATGCTGGGAGGATATAGGACTTGGTCTATATCTGTGATAATATGCCTATATTCTTTTAGCTGAGAGGAAGCTGAAGGCTTCTTAGAGGAGGATACAGTCATCCAAGGTTCTGTGGTAGGGTCAGTTTCTGTGGAGTCCTCGCTTTTGAGGATTTTCTGAGAGGGAGCATAGTCATTTAGACTAGAGGCTTCACTATTATTGTCTTCAAGAGACAAAGTTCTGAGCGCCAGGTATTCCTGGAATTGTTGGAACAGAAACTGGTTGTCCATTTCTTGCTCTGAGAGAGGTCTCTTGGAGACCATACTGTGTGCCTGGAAGCTCTGTCTTCCTATGGGAGTTTCTGTGTATCCTCTTCCTCTGGAAGGAACTCTTACTCCTTTACCTCGAAACATCATCTTATCTTGAAAGAAAAACATAACTCTGAGTCAGTAGAAGAGTTAGCAAATATTTGTTCACGAGATAAGATATCTGCTAATTCATTTCTTTGTCCTGAGATATGAATGATATCAAAATCAAATTCATTTAAAAAATGATGCCAATTAATCAGCCTTTTCTGAGTCAATTTTCGAAGTGGTGCATTTCTAAAATGCTGTACAAACTTAGAGTCTGTTTCGACAATAAATCTTTTTGGTCTAAGAAAAAGAGCATATTTATCAATGCCAAAAATAACAGCTAGCAGCTCTTTTTCATGAGCATGATAATTGCACTGAGCGGGATTAAAAGTTCCTGATTTATAACAACAAATTTTTCTTCTTTTTTCTAAATCTTTGGGGTCTTTGGTCATATAGACAACTCCCCATTGTTTATCTGAGGCATCACTTCTTAGGATGAAAGTATCTTCAGTATTGGGTAGACTGAGAGGAGGAATAGTTTTTACTATTTCCCGTAATTCCCGGACTATAGCTATATCTCTTTCAGTCCATTTGAAAGGATTTGTTTGCTCGGTTTTTGTTAATTTAGCTGAGAGACTGCTGCGATATTTTGCTAGGTTTTTAATAAAATCACTAGCGCAGTTAAGGATTCCTAAATAACTCTGCAATTGTTTTCTGCTGGTTATGATTTCTGGGAAGTCAAGGATTTTCTTGACAATATGATCTTGTAGGGATATTTCTCCTTGCTTAATATGAACTCCTAAGAATTTTATTTCTCTTTGGCAGAGTTCGTATTTCTTGGGAGAGATCACGATACCGTGTTTCTCAAATTCATTGAGGATAGCTCGAACATGTTGGAAATGTTCTTCTTCTGTGTGTGAGGCGACAAGAATGTCGTCAATATAGACTAAACAATAGTCTCTGTGTTCTCTAAAGATATCATCCATTCGTCTTTGAAAGACTTGAGGAGCGATACTGAGACCGAAAGGCATGACTAGCCATTCGTATTTTCCTTGAGGGACGCTAAATGCTGTCCAGGGGATAGAATCTTTGTGCATTCTTATCTGCCAAAATCCTGATTTGCAATCAAATTTGCTAAACCAAGTTCTTTTTTCAATGAGTTGAATAAGATTGTTTTTATCTGGGATTTTGTATGTGTCTTGAACAAGATTGTTGTTTAAGGCTCGATAGTCTATAACCATCCTGGCCTTTCCTCTGAGTTGTTCAGCATGATTATTGACTAAAAATGCTGGACTATTATGAGGGCTCTGTGAGGGTTTTATTAACCGTTGCTCAAGGAGTTCCTTGATCTGAATATTCAGCTCCTTTGTTTCATTTGGATTAGCGGGATACGCTTTTCCATTTATTTTTCGTTCGGGGTCTATGAGTCTAAGCTCACATTCATATTTATCTTTTTGCCACTGGGCTGTAGGATTTGTTCCTAAAATAGGTTCTGTGAGTTTTTTAAGCTTAGCTTGAGTTTTTGACTCTTTCTTTTGCTTGGAGTTTTCAACTGAGTGTTGATATATTTCTGCGAGGTAACATTCAATGTTATGACAGTCGCATCCTGAGTTAGGATTGGAGTTGCACATGGTGCAGGAATTTTTTGGTTTAGGGTTTAGGGTAGGAGAAGGAGGTGAGAGGTCGCCGGTACCACCACGCTGGGCTGACAAAGCTCTGAGTTGAGCCATCGTGTATAACGGGAGACGAAGAGGAGGGACCTGAGAAAGGGATAGGACTAGCTGAGGAGGAGGTCCAAACGAGAGTTGACAGGAGTCAAAGGCTTCAAAGAAGCTAATGCCAAGAATGGCCTCGGAATGAAGGGCTGGAATGACCCAAAATTGAACTTTATAAAAGGTCTGAGAGTCCTGAATAAGGAGAGAACGGGTTTTATGAGTTAACTCAAATTCACTGCCACCAGCGCCGACACCACGGAGGGGTTGTTCAGCAAGGATTAGATGAGAAGCTGGGAGGACGTCTGGTCCAATAAGGGATGTGGTACTGCCTGTGTCAATAAGAGCTTCAATAATGCGACCACCGAGGTTAGCGATAGGAAGGCGCACATAAAGAAGCATTCCACTGTCAACAGTATTGCACCGAGCTGTTGGTTGCTGCATATAAAACGCATTTATGGAAGTATGCTGAGAGTCAACAATTTCTTCTATTTTAATAGAAGGTTGACTGGGTTGAGATTTAACAATTTGCTGGGTAAAGGCAATAGAGAAGCGATTATCCTCAACTTCGCGCCAAAAGTCACTGAGCATATTTAAAGCGATATTCTTCGCATGAAGTCCGCGATTGTCAAAGATGACAACTATAAAACACGTTTTGTGGTAATGTAATTTGTGATCTTTGCTCACAAAGAAAATACATTCTTCGGTATCGCCTGAGATTGTGGTATATCCACAAGCTTCACATAAGAATATTTCTGAGGAAACGGCTGTTTCAAATGTCATTGGAATGTTGGCAGGTAGTGGATCTCGAAAGAGCCACTGTTTACAATTCCATTTGCTGCAAGACCAGATAGCATCTTGGTCTTCAAATTTTTTATATAGATTCTGAGCTGAGGAGGAAGATTCTCCTCTTTCAAAGTCTGCTGTAAAAGCATTACAGTAGACATCCGGCTGACACCTCTCAATTGTGTCGCTATCTGAACTGTGAAAGTCGTCGACTTGTTCCGCAGAGTCGTCGGAGGTTATGGAATAGACAGAATCTGAATCTATAGTGTAAAATTCAGAAGGATAGAGAATGTCGAAGTCATTCTCATCGGCTGTGGGAAGCATTAGTTCAACAAGATTAACTCTTGCTTGCTTCTTCTCTTTGTCTGGGCAATCTGGAGCAAAGTGTCCAGGTTTTCCGCAAGTCCAACATTCTTTTGTTGTTTTACCTGTGATTTTTTGTGAGGGTTTTCTATAATTAGAAACCTTCTTCTGAGAGGAAGTATTTTTTATCCAATACTTTCTTTTTTTAAATTTTTTAAATCTTTTTTCTGGATTTTTGAAAGAAAGTGATTTTCGAAACTTATGTTTCTTTTTTCTGGGAAAAGAAAAGTTCTTTCTTTTAAGAAAAGATTTATACTTGTTTTCTGAGCATCCCCATTGAATAGAGGGATTAGTATCTCTTTCATCTTTAAACGATACTTCTGAGAAGGCTGATTCAATTAGCTTTTGCTCTTTTCTCAATTTCTTTCGTTGAGCAATATAATCCTGAGTATAGTTAATTCTTTCACCTAAAGAATTATCTTTAATATGGTTAACTCCATTAAATTTTCCTTTCCATGTTTGATATGATTGAAAGAGGGAGTCACCAATTACTGGGATTTTGCGAAAGTATTCGTCTTTAAGACTATCGTCTTCACATTTATAAAAGATAGCTCTAAAGTTATTAGTGTATTCTTCTAAAAACTTTAGATTACAAATTTGTAACTGAGCGAGCTTATATTTAGCTTGTTCTTGTTCCTCATTAAGATGAGTAATCTGAGATTGTCCTATAAACTCTTTTGAGATTAAGAACACATATCCATCGACATTACGCCTAGACTGATATACTGTTTGAAACTCTAATAAGAGATTTCGATGTTCTTCTGTGGTTCCTTTCTTAAGGAATTTAATATAACTCTTAACGTTTCCTTCTAAGGAAAGTTCTGCGTAGCTATGACAGCTTTCTGTATTCCAAGTCGGTTGGAGGCTAAAACAAATTTCCATTTGTTCTTTCCATTTTTTGAGAGCGCTTTTGACGTCTCTGATTCCATCTAAATTGAGTTTTATTCCTATAGGATTAATGGCTTGTTCGGCCATAAATGTTTTTCCTTCAAAGAATTTGGAGGCTATAGGTTTCTGAGAATTCTTCTTTTTGTTAGAAGAAAAGATTGGAGTTTTAAACTCGATATTTTCTTTCTGAGTTCTAGCTTCGGGTTCTTCATCATAAACACGAGCTGTATATACCTGAACTGTGGGTGGAAGGTTGGGTTCTTCATCTGGAAGCTTTTTGCCTTGCAAAAGCAGATCCAATTCTTGAAAGTTTTTTGCTTTATTGAAATAAAACATATTAATTTGAGTTCTAGGAGAAGGTCTTGTCCTAGATGGTGTTTCAATCTGGGAAAAGGATTGAGATCTGGGTAATTGGATAAAAGGTTTTCTTCTAGAGGAGGTGCTAGCTTCTGAAAAGCTTTGCCTAGAAAAACTGGGAGAGGCAAAATTTATGCCAGAATGAATTACCGCTTCTTCCGAAGGGGTATTAGAAATTACTGAGGTTGGTTTTCCAAATTTTAAAGATACTGAGTTTCCTTCTTGCTGTACAAAATCTAACGTATTGTACTTTTTCTTAAAAGGAACAGTTTCTGGAAAATTCCATATTCTGAAGTTATCATCGGATAACATATCTGCTGTAGGTATTCTCCGAAATGTGTAATCTTCCATGTCTCTAGTGGTACGAATAAGAATTTCTTCATTAATTCGTCCTTTAGGAATGTGAGGAAGGAGTCCATCCTGAGAGTTCATACAGAACATGCAATAACTTTGAAATTCTACTGAAAGAATTCCTTCGTTAACTATATAGTTTTCATAACCCTGTGTGTTAACAAGGAGTTTGATATATCTTGCTGAGGTAATAGGCATAACATAGCCTGGTATGACATTGAAATAGGCAACATTGCTTCTTAAATCTAATTGACCAATGCCTATAATACTGTCTCTAAATACTGAGTTTCGTTCATCTACAAGAACGAGGCAAATTCGTATATTGGGATCTGGGAGGTGTAGTCCTTGAATTCTACACTGAAAAAGACCATGGGATAAATATTGAAATCCCTGTTTTCTTCTGAGATCTATCCATGTTGGATGGAAGACATCAAACTTTTGCATAGTTTGGGTGACTGTAACAAGATTACTCCATTTTGCAAGTTCGTAATCTTTTCCTTTAGGAGTTTCACCATTAGTATACAAATCTTTGTATCTGACTGGGGGCAAAGTTTGCTTTGTTATAGCATTTTCTATAACTTTCCATTCGGAATCTCCAAATTTTGACCAATCCATTTGTGGTTTATTTTCAAAATATTTGGCTTTAACATTTTCGCCAAATTTCTTTAATTGAAACATGTTTATCTGTGCTCTTCCTAATGGAGGATTAGGAGGTTGTAACTGAGGAGAGACCTCAGTCTTTTTGGCTGAGCTCTGAACTTTGTCAGAAAGATTTTGTATCTGGGTTTTAAGAGAATTTATCTGCTTCTCTCGAATTTTTGAGTTTAATTCATGCTTTTGTTCAAGCAGAGAAATTTTTTCATATATTTCTTTAAGTATAGTCATTTGACTATTTAAATTATTCTGAGTTTCTCTTTTGTTTTGTTCGACAAAAGATTTTATACTGTGAATGCTTGATCCTAAAGAGGCGCAAGCGTCTTCAATTAATCTGCAGTTTTTTTCAAAATAATCAAGATTCGTTCTAACTGCGTCAGCTATAGAATGGAGGTTTTGATCGTTTTCTATGAACAATCTTAGATCTGAGAGTTGGACGGACAGCTGATTAAGAACAGCTTCTTGTTCTGAGATTTGAACTTTAGTTTCTGCTAAAGTCTGTGTTAAGACTTCTTGTCTATGAATGTTACTATGTAACTGTGAGGCTAAGGAATTTAAGCCTTTGCTTAGACTCTGTTGATATTCTGTAAAAACTTGAAAAAATCTTTCAAGTCCTTTTCTAAGATTTTCATGATTTTGTCCTTTGATTTTTTCTGATTCAATTAATTCTTCTCTTAATTGAAGGATTCCTGAGGAGAGAAAATTTTGGCTTTTGCCGATTAACTGAGTGAGTTTTAAGGTGTTTGTTTGTTCTAACTCATGTTTTTCAATAAAAAAGTTTTTTCCACTGTTAATAAAACTTTCTATTTTCTGAAGGAATTCAGGAAGTGAAGGAGTTTTTACTCCTTTTGATGGCACTGAGGTTTCATAAGGGATGATTTGCATAATCGACATATGAAACTTAATTAAAATCTGAGCCTGTAGCTTTTCCAATAGCTACCATTTTTTCTGCCATAGGTTTTATTAACCTAAGAATTTCTTGAATATCTGTAAAGATTTTTTCAGAGACTTCTTCTTGAAGTCTAGCGTTTTCAAGATAATTTAAAATTTCTTGAGTATCTTCAAAAATCTGTGTTTGACATTTTTTTATGTCTTGACTAGATTCCAGTAAGGCTGAAAGTACTTCTACCAAGTTAGAAGGTAGCTGTGTATTGATTTCACTGAGGATCTTGTCTAAAAGATCTAACTGTAATTTGAGCTCATTCGCTCTTTCTGTCTGAGAATTGCTTAGTTTGCCTAAGCCTTCAAGTGTCCACAAAAGCAGATCATTTGTGTGGTTGCCTAGTGCGACAAATTCACTAAGGCTGGGGTTGAGGCTAGAGATGTGTCTAGCATGTGCATATTTACTGTGTGGTTCCCAACAGTCTGAAGTGGGACGAAGTTCTTCAGAAAGAAGAACATAGTCTTTGTTTCCGTATATCCAAGAGTATATACGGCTGATTATGCTTTTGGGTGTTTTATCCATGAAGAACATAATTAATTACTGAGCGGCCATAGTTATTTTCTGTGGCATGTGTAACTAAACTAGAAAAGGCATTATTATACCTGTCTTCAAAATTGTATAACGCTGTGAGAGTAGTTATTTGTACTGTTTCGAGTACATAAGAATCTACTGAATAGATGATTGTTCCATCTGGCTGGATGATGAACAAATGTCTTGTTCTAAGGGCAGCTAGCAAAGCATCTGTTAGCAGGCGTCTATTTCTGAGGATGATTTGAAAAATGTCAAACCTTTCTTTTTTCTCAAAAAGCATGTTTTCTAAAAGCATGCGATGTCTATATCGTTTGGCTAATGTTAGCAAGACGGCTACATTGTCTCGCCAAAGGGTTGTTCTGGGTAGAGCTAAAGCTCGTTCGAGAGCAGCAATGCTGACAACTAAAAATCGCTCATAAAGAGCAAGGTTTTCCCATGTAAAGTCGTCGAAAGACGGAGGAGTTAACGTTCCTGGTGGAGGGACGTCTATACTGGGCCTATGGTATGTAGGACTACCAAAAGGAGTTGGATCCGAGTCTGAGGGTGAACCGGTATCGGGTTCAAGGGTTAACTCAGTCATGCTGAGTTCTAAGTCTGAGGTATCTGGTTGTGCTGAAGCTTCTGCTTGAGCTAGTTCAGCTAAGAAGATCCTGTGCTCCGCATCTGCCTCTGCTGGATCTCGGTTGAAACCATACCGAGGATTGTCTGGGTGTCCAGAGATGGACGTAGCATCTGTGCTAGGTATAGAAGGTTCCCAATCTTCGAAAGAACCATCGTTCTCTGCGAGGTGTGCGAAACACCGAGTCCAAGAGAACTCTGAAGAGTCCCTGTCGCTCATAGCGATGCTCTAGGAGCCAAGAAAGTATATGGCTCTGATACCAAACAAAGGGGTGGTTTTTTTTTTTTTTTTTGTTTTTTTGTAAAAAAAACTGAAACAACAACAAGCAGTACTTAACCGTTGAAAGAGAGTGGTTTAAAGCAGAGAGAGAGTAGAATAACCAGTCAGGCAGCCAGGTGCAACAATGTTTATAACGATTAATAATGTGGGTTAAGGTCCACCTATGCTTCCGGTTTAGACGGTTGGTTAAGGGTCTCAAGGTGATAAGCAAAACTGAGAGGTAAGTTGTGCTCATGAGAAAGAACTATCATGGACTCATCTTCAGACCGACCTATGTGTAGGTCACCTTTTGGTATATGGACTACGGACAAAACGCCTAAACGCCTTCCTTGGCTAAAGGCAATAGTCCTCAAAGGTCCATACCAGGCTTAAGGTCATCACTATGGCCATCATAACTTTCAACGAGAGCCATGCATGCTTAAACACAGATAATCTGTAATAAAAAAAACCAAACCTCATTCCGAAAGATAGACAGGAGAATAACTCATATTATTAACAAAATAAACATATTACAACAAGGCTTAGCCCTTCTGGCTATTCCAGGGGGAGATTAGCCTGCCATACCTGCGGGCTGGTTGCTATCTTCCTAAGAGATTGGCTTCTCCGGGAAGCTACTCTTGATTTACAAATGAATGGGGAAGGGTATTTATAGAGAGAGTTACACATAAAGAGACAAAAAAACTGTTTACATGTGAGTGTTACTGTACATATAATTGTGACTACTGTAGCTACTGTAGCCATTATGGACTGAGAGGTGCACTGTGTTGGCACGGGTTTAGAGACCAGCTCTTATCTGAAGAGAATCTTTACTGTGCAGACGTCTCTTCTTGTTTGCCGATGAGACGCTCTTTTTTCTTTTGACTATGCTTACGTCATCATAAAAGATTCTTCGGGCTGAAATTCGTCGGTCGGGCCGAGCTGCGATCCATCGACGGTGCTTTCTGGATCCGGGTTGTCTTCTGAGTCGGGTGCATAATCATCAGCAAGCCCAAGTAACAATTCCTCCGTAAGATCTGGGTTCATTTTGAAGACATTCTGTCGTACTGAGAGGTCACGTATTCCAAGCGTGACAAAGGTTTCCATGCTGCAGAGGATTTCTACTTTGATAGGGGTTTGATGCGGTTTCATCCGCTCCACTGTGCCATTTCCATATACCTCTGGTGTTTGAATAATTAGGGTTTCTGAGAGATAGATGGTGTAATATTTTGACTGAGGATTGCGGAGGTTTCCGCTGATCATTCTGACAAGCTCAGTTCGCTGTTGTTCTCGATGATACATGGTGATAGGAACTTGTCTTTCTGAGGCAAAAGATGGAACTTCTGAGACCCAAGAGGGTATTTCTTCTAAAATCCTTATTAAAGAGAAGGATTTAGCAGGAGATCCATAAGGGGCAAGGATCATTGTATGCAGGACATATGGGTATTCATGCATCAGGTTTCTGATCACCCATTTTTCTGTCTCTGGGAGGAGGAGTAAGTCTTCTTCTCTATGGATTTTGAGGAAGGCAATGAAACCGTATTTATACAGAAGTGTAAACTCTGTGAGGTTGATGATCTCATATGAGGGTTTATCAACTATCAAGATAGGAGTCTGATTGCTTCCGCCTCGGAGAAGAGTCAAATTTTCTTTAGGGTAGGAGTCTCCGATCAACTGAGTGAGAAAAGCCTCAAGTCTCGTTGTTTCTGAGGAGACATTGGTGGTGTCGCCGGTGCCATAGAAAGATTCAATTGAGAGGAAGACCCTAAAATTGAGTCTTCGATAAATAGGCGTTTTAAAGGCGCCTGTAACTTCTGCGTAGGAGATTATCCCAGTAGATTCAGTCATGTTTTTAGCAAGATTTCTTGTTTCTTGCTGAGCCTGTGAAATGAGGTTTCTTTGAGACCGCATATGTCTGAGCGAGGCGATGATAGCCTGTTTGCCTTCAATTTTATATTGCCTTTCAAAGGCATGCCAGATATTATCTGCAATCAAGAGTTCTTCTCTCGTAAACTCTTTTCTTAAGTGTCCCATTTGGAACTGTTCTCTGTGTGCAATATGTTTTAGGTAGACATTCCCTACCAGATTTTTCTGAGATAATCCTTCTTTTGAAATGCTGGGAGGATATAGGACTTGGTCTATATCTGTGATAATATGCCTATATTCTTTTAGCTGAGAGGAAGCTGAAGGCTTCTTAGAGGAGGATACAGTCATCCAAGGTTCTGTGGTAGGGTCAGTTTCTGTGGAGTCCTCGCTTTTGAGGATTTTCTGAGAGGGAGCATAGTCATTTAGACTAGAGGCTTCACTATTATTGTCTTCAAGAGACAAAGTTCTGAGCGCCAGGTATTCCTGGAATTGTTGGAACAGAAACTGGTTGTCCATTTCTTGCTCTGAGAGAGGTCTCTTGGAGACCATACTGTGTGCCTGGAAGCTCTGTCTTCCTATGGGAGTTTCTGTGTATCCTCTTCCTCTGGAAGGAACTCTTACTCCTTTACCTCGAAACATCATCTTATCTTGAAAGAAAAACATAACTCTGAGTCAGTAGAAGAGTTAGCAAATATTTGTTCACGAGATAAGATATCTGCTAATTCATTTCTTTGTCCTGAGATATGAATGATATCAAAATCAAATTCATTTAAAAAATGATGCCAATTAATCAGCCTTTTCTGAGTCAATTTTCGAAGTGGTGCATTTCTAAAATGCTGTACAAACTTAGAGTCTGTTTCGACAATAAATCTTTTTGGTCTAAGAAAAAGAGCATATTTATCAATGCCAAAAATAACAGCTAGCAGCTCTTTTTCATGAGCATGATAATTGCACTGAGCGGGATTAAAAGTTCCTGATTTATAACAACAAATTTTTCTTCTTTTTTCTAAATCTTTGGGGTCTTTGGTCATATAGACAACTCCCCATTGTTTATCTGAGGCATCACTTCTTAGGATGAAAGTATCTTCAGTATTGGGTAGACTGAGAGGAGGAATAGTTTTTACTATTTCCCGTAATTCCCGGACTATAGCTATATCTCTTTCAGTCCATTTGAAAGGATTTGTTTGCTCGGTTTTTGTTAATTTAGCTGAGAGACTGCTGCGATATTTTGCTAGGTTTTTAATAAAATCACTAGCGCAGTTAAGGATTCCTAAATAACTCTGCAATTGTTTTCTGCTGGTTATGATTTCTGGGAAGTCAAGGATTTTCTTGACAATATGATCTTGTAGGGATATTTCTCCTTGCTTAATATGAACTCCTAAGAATTTTATTTCTCTTTGGCAGAGTTCGTATTTCTTGGGAGAGATCACGATACCGTGTTTCTCAAATTCATTGAGGATAGCTCGAACATGTTGGAAATGTTCTTCTTCTGTGTGTGAGGCGACAAGAATGTCGTCAATATAGACTAAACAATAGTCTCTGTGTTCTCTAAAGATATCATCCATTCGTCTTTGAAAGACTTGAGGAGCGATACTGAGACCGAAAGGCATGACTAGCCATTCGTATTTTCCTTGAGGGACGCTAAATGCTGTCCAGGGGATAGAATCTTTGTGCATTCTTATCTGCCAAAATCCTGATTTGCAATCAAATTTGCTAAACCAAGTTCTTTTTTCAATGAGTTGAATAAGATTGTTTTTATCTGGGATTTTGTATGTGTCTTGAACAAGATTGTTGTTTAAGGCTCGATAGTCTATAACCATCCTGGCCTTTCCTCTGAGTTGTTCAGCATGATTATTGACTAAAAATGCTGGACTATTATGAGGGCTCTGTGAGGGTTTTATTAACCGTTGCTCAAGGAGTTCCTTGATCTGAATATTCAGCTCCTTTGTTTCATTTGGATTAGCGGGATACGCTTTTCCATTTATTTTTCGTTCGGGGTCTATGAGTCTAAGCTCACATTCATATTTATCTTTTTGCCACTGGGCTGTAGGATTTGTTCCTAAAATAGGTTCTGTGAGTTTTTTAAGCTTAGCTTGAGTTTTTGACTCTTTCTTTTGCTTGGAGTTTTCAACTGAGTGTTGATATATTTCTGCGAGGTAACATTCAATGTTATGACAGTCGCATCCTGAGTTAGGATTGGAGTTGCACATGGTGCAGGAATTTTTTGGTTTAGGGTTTAGGGTAGGAGAAGGAGGTGAGAGGTCGCCGGTACCACCACGCTGGGCTGACAAAGCTCTGAGTTGAGCCATCGTGTATAACGGGAGACGAAGAGGAGGGACCTGAGAAAGGGATAGGACTAGCTGAGGAGGAGGTCCAAACGAGAGTTGACAGGAGTCAAAGGCTTCAAAGAAGCTAATGCCAAGAATGGCCTCGGAATGAAGGGCTGGAATGACCCAAAATTGAACTTTATAAAAGGTCTGAGAGTCCTGAATAAGGAGAGAACGGGTTTTATGAGTTAACTCAAATTCACTGCCACCAGCGCCGACACCACGGAGGGGTTGTTCAGCAAGGATTAGATGAGAAGCTGGGAGGACGTCTGGTCCAATAAGGGATGTGGTACTGCCTGTGTCAATAAGAGCTTCAATAATGCGACCACCGAGGTTAGCGATAGGAAGGCGCACATAAAGAAGCATTCCACTGTCAACAGTATTGCACCGAGCTGTTGGTTGCTGCATATAAAACGCATTTATGGAAGTATGCTGAGAGTCAACAATTTCTTCTATTTTAATAGAAGGTTGACTGGGTTGAGATTTAACAATTTGCTGGGTAAAGGCAATAGAGAAGCGATTATCCTCAACTTCGCGCCAAAAGTCACTGAGCATATTTAAAGCGATATTCTTCGCATGAAGTCCGCGATTGTCAAAGATGACAACTATAAAACACGTTTTGTGGTAATGTAATTTGTGATCTTTGCTCACAAAGAAAATACATTCTTCGGTATCGCCTGAGATTGTGGTATATCCACAAGCTTCACATAAGAATATTTCTGAGGAAACGGCTGTTTCAAATGTCATTGGAATGTTGGCAGGTAGTGGATCTCGAAAGAGCCACTGTTTACAATTCCATTTGCTGCAAGACCAGATAGCATCTTGGTCTTCAAATTTTTTATATAGATTCTGAGCTGAGGAGGAAGATTCTCCTCTTTCAAAGTCTGCTGTAAAAGCATTACAGTAGACATCCGGCTGACACCTCTCAATTGTGTCGCTATCTGAACTGTGAAAGTCGTCGACTTGTTCCGCAGAGTCGTCGGAGGTTATGGAATAGACAGAATCTGAATCTATAGTGTAAAATTCAGAAGGATAGAGAATGTCGAAGTCATTCTCATCGGCTGTGGGAAGCATTAGTTCAACAAGATTAACTCTTGCTTGCTTCTTCTCTTTGTCTGGGCAATCTGGAGCAAAGTGTCCAGGTTTTCCGCAAGTCCAACATTCTTTTGTTGTTTTACCTGTGATTTTTTGTGAGGGTTTTCTATAATTAGAAACCTTCTTCTGAGAGGAAGTATTTTTTATCCAATACTTTCTTTTTTTAAATTTTTTAAATCTTTTTTCTGGATTTTTGAAAGAAAGTGATTTTCGAAACTTATGTTTCTTTTTTCTGGGAAAAGAAAAGTTCTTTCTTTTAAGAAAAGATTTATACTTGTTTTCTGAGCATCCCCATTGAATAGAGGGATTAGTATCTCTTTCATCTTTAAACGATACTTCTGAGAAGGCTGATTCAATTAGCTTTTGCTCTTTTCTCAATTTCTTTCGTTGAGCAATATAATCCTGAGTATAGTTAATTCTTTCACCTAAAGAATTATCTTTAATATGGTTAACTCCATTAAATTTTCCTTTCCATGTTTGATATGATTGAAAGAGGGAGTCACCAATTACTGGGATTTTGCGAAAGTATTCGTCTTTAAGACTATCGTCTTCACATTTATAAAAGATAGCTCTAAAGTTATTAGTGTATTCTTCTAAAAACTTTAGATTACAAATTTGTAACTGAGCGAGCTTATATTTAGCTTGTTCTTGTTCCTCATTAAGATGAGTAATCTGAGATTGTCCTATAAACTCTTTTGAGATTAAGAACACATATCCATCGACATTACGCCTAGACTGATATACTGTTTGAAACTCTAATAAGAGATTTCGATGTTCTTCTGTGGTTCCTTTCTTAAGGAATTTAATATAACTCTTAACGTTTCCTTCTAAGGAAAGTTCTGCGTAGCTATGACAGCTTTCTGTATTCCAAGTCGGTTGGAGGCTAAAACAAATTTCCATTTGTTCTTTCCATTTTTTGAGAGCGCTTTTGACGTCTCTGATTCCATCTAAATTGAGTTTTATTCCTATAGGATTAATGGCTTGTTCGGCCATAAATGTTTTTCCTTCAAAGAATTTGGAGGCTATAGGTTTCTGAGAATTCTTCTTTTTGTTAGAAGAAAAGATTGGAGTTTTAAACTCGATATTTTCTTTCTGAGTTCTAGCTTCGGGTTCTTCATCATAAACACGAGCTGTATATACCTGAACTGTGGGTGGAAGGTTGGGTTCTTCATCTGGAAGCTTTTTGCCTTGCAAAAGCAGATCCAATTCTTGAAAGTTTTTTGCTTTATTGAAATAAAACATATTAATTTGAGTTCTAGGAGAAGGTCTTGTCCTAGATGGTGTTTCAATCTGGGAAAAGGATTGAGATCTGGGTAATTGGATAAAAGGTTTTCTTCTAGAGGAGGTGCTAGCTTCTGAAAAGCTTTGCCTAGAAAAACTGGGAGAGGCAAAATTTATGCCAGAATGAATTACCGCTTCTTCCGAAGGGGTATTAGAAATTACTGAGGTTGGTTTTCCAAATTTTAAAGATACTGAGTTTCCTTCTTGCTGTACAAAATCTAACGTATTGTACTTTTTCTTAAAAGGAACAGTTTCTGGAAAATTCCATATTCTGAAGTTATCATCGGATAACATATCTGCTGTAGGTATTCTCCGAAATGTGTAATCTTCCATGTCTCTAGTGGTACGAATAAGAATTTCTTCATTAATTCGTCCTTTAGGAATGTGAGGAAGGAGTCCATCCTGAGAGTTCATACAGAACATGCAATAACTTTGAAATTCTACTGAAAGAATTCCTTCGTTAACTATATAGTTTTCATAACCCTGTGTGTTAACAAGGAGTTTGATATATCTTGCTGAGGTAATAGGCATAACATAGCCTGGTATGACATTGAAATAGGCAACATTGCTTCTTAAATCTAATTGACCAATGCCTATAATACTGTCTCTAAATACTGAGTTTCGTTCATCTACAAGAACGAGGCAAATTCGTATATTGGGATCTGGGAGGTGTAGTCCTTGAATTCTACACTGAAAAAGACCATGGGATAAATATTGAAATCCCTGTTTTCTTCTGAGATCTATCCATGTTGGATGGAAGACATCAAACTTTTGCATAGTTTGGGTGACTGTAACAAGATTACTCCATTTTGCAAGTTCGTAATCTTTTCCTTTAGGAGTTTCACCATTAGTATACAAATCTTTGTATCTGACTGGGGGCAAAGTTTGCTTTGTTATAGCATTTTCTATAACTTTCCATTCGGAATCTCCAAATTTTGACCAATCCATTTGTGGTTTATTTTCAAAATATTTGGCTTTAACATTTTCGCCAAATTTCTTTAATTGAAACATGTTTATCTGTGCTCTTCCTAATGGAGGATTAGGAGGTTGTAACTGAGGAGAGACCTCAGTCTTTTTGGCTGAGCTCTGAACTTTGTCAGAAAGATTTTGTATCTGGGTTTTAAGAGAATTTATCTGCTTCTCTCGAATTTTTGAGTTTAATTCATGCTTTTGTTCAAGCAGAGAAATTTTTTCATATATTTCTTTAAGTATAGTCATTTGACTATTTAAATTATTCTGAGTTTCTCTTTTGTTTTGTTCGACAAAAGATTTTATACTGTGAATGCTTGATCCTAAAGAGGCGCAAGCGTCTTCAATTAATCTGCAGTTTTTTTCAAAATAATCAAGATTCGTTCTAACTGCGTCAGCTATAGAATGGAGGTTTTGATCGTTTTCTATGAACAATCTTAGATCTGAGAGTTGGACGGACAGCTGATTAAGAACAGCTTCTTGTTCTGAGATTTGAACTTTAGTTTCTGCTAAAGTCTGTGTTAAGACTTCTTGTCTATGAATGTTACTATGTAACTGTGAGGCTAAGGAATTTAAGCCTTTGCTTAGACTCTGTTGATATTCTGTAAAAACTTGAAAAAATCTTTCAAGTCCTTTTCTAAGATTTTCATGATTTTGTCCTTTGATTTTTTCTGATTCAATTAATTCTTCTCTTAATTGAAGGATTCCTGAGGAGAGAAAATTTTGGCTTTTGCCGATTAACTGAGTGAGTTTTAAGGTGTTTGTTTGTTCTAACTCATGTTTTTCAATAAAAAAGTTTTTTCCACTGTTAATAAAACTTTCTATTTTCTGAAGGAATTCAGGAAGTGAAGGAGTTTTTACTCCTTTTGATGGCACTGAGGTTTCATAAGGGATGATTTGCATAATCGACATATGAAACTTAATTAAAATCTGAGCCTGTAGCTTTTCCAATAGCTACCATTTTTTCTGCCATAGGTTTTATTAACCTAAGAATTTCTTGAATATCTGTAAAGATTTTTTCAGAGACTTCTTCTTGAAGTCTAGCGTTTTCAAGATAATTTAAAATTTCTTGAGTATCTTCAAAAATCTGTGTTTGACATTTTTTTATGTCTTGACTAGATTCCAGTAAGGCTGAAAGTACTTCTACCAAGTTAGAAGGTAGCTGTGTATTGATTTCACTGAGGATCTTGTCTAAAAGATCTAACTGTAATTTGAGCTCATTCGCTCTTTCTGTCTGAGAATTGCTTAGTTTGCCTAAGCCTTCAAGTGTCCACAAAAGCAGATCATTTGTGTGGTTGCCTAGTGCGACAAATTCACTAAGGCTGGGGTTGAGGCTAGAGATGTGTCTAGCATGTGCATATTTACTGTGTGGTTCCCAACAGTCTGAAGTGGGACGAAGTTCTTCAGAAAGAAGAACATAGTCTTTGTTTCCGTATATCCAAGAGTATATACGGCTGATTATGCTTTTGGGTGTTTTATCCATGAAGAACATAATTAATTACTGAGCGGCCATAGTTATTTTCTGTGGCATGTGTAACTAAACTAGAAAAGGCATTATTATACCTGTCTTCAAAATTGTATAACGCTGTGAGAGTAGTTATTTGTACTGTTTCGAGTACATAAGAATCTACTGAATAGATGATTGTTCCATCTGGCTGGATGATGAACAAATGTCTTGTTCTAAGGGCAGCTAGCAAAGCATCTGTTAGCAGGCGTCTATTTCTGAGGATGATTTGAAAAATGTCAAACCTTTCTTTTTTCTCAAAAAGCATGTTTTCTAAAAGCATGCGATGTCTATATCGTTTGGCTAATGTTAGCAAGACGGCTACATTGTCTCGCCAAAGGGTTGTTCTGGGTAGAGCTAAAGCTCGTTCGAGAGCAGCAATGCTGACAACTAAAAATCGCTCATAAAGAGCAAGGTTTTCCCATGTAAAGTCGTCGAAAGACGGAGGAGTTAACGTTCCTGGTGGAGGGACGTCTATACTGGGCCTATGGTATGTAGGACTACCAAAAGGAGTTGGATCCGAGTCTGAGGGTGAACCGGTATCGGGTTCAAGGGTTAACTCAGTCATGCTGAGTTCTAAGTCTGAGGTATCTGGTTGTGCTGAAGCTTCTGCTTGAGCTAGTTCAGCTAAGAAGATCCTGTGCTCCGCATCTGCCTCTGCTGGATCTCGGTTGAAACCATACCGAGGATTGTCTGGGTGTCCAGAGATGGACGTAGCATCTGTGCTAGGTATAGAAGGTTCCCAATCTTCGAAAGAACCATCGTTCTCTGCGAGGTGTGCGAAACACCGAGTCCAAGAGAACTCTGAAGAGTCCCTGTTGCTCATAGCGATGCTCTAGGAGCCAAGAAAGTATATGGCTCTGATACCAAACAAAGGGGTGGTTTTTTTTTTTTTTTTTGTTTTTTTGTAAAAAAAACTGAAACAACAACAAGCAGTACTTAACCGTTGAAAGAGAGTGGTTTAAAGCAGAGAGAGAGTAGAATAACCAGTCAGGCAGCCAGGTGCAACAATGTTTATAACGATTAATAATGTGGGTTAAGGTCCACCTATGCTTCCGGTTTAGACGGTTGGTTAAGGGTCTCAAGGTGATAAGCAAAACTGAGAGGTAAGTTGTGCTCATGAGAAAGAACTATCATGGACTCATCTTCAGACCGACCTATGTGTAGGTCACCTTTTGGTATATGGACTACGGACAAAACGCCTAAACGCCTTCCTTGGCTAAAGGCAATAGTCCTCAAAGGTCCATACCAGGCTTAAGGTCATCACTATGGCCATCATAACTTTCAACGAGAGCCATGCATGCTTAAACACAGATAATCTGTAATAAAAAAACCAAACCTCATTCCGAAAGATAGACAGGAGAATAACTCATATTATTAACAAAATAAACATATTACAACAAGGCTTAGCCCTTCTGGCTATTCCAGGGGGAGATTAGCCTGCCATACCTGCGGGCTGGTTGCTATCTTCCTAAGAGATTGGCTTCTCCGGGAAGCTACTCTTGATTTACAAATGAATGGGGAAGGGTATTTATAGAGAGAGTTACACATAAAGAGACAAAAAAACTGTTTACATGTGAGTGTTACTGTACATATAATTGTGACTACTGTAGCTACTGTAGCCATTATGGACTGAGAGGTGCACTGTGTTGGCACGGGTTTAGAGACCAGCTCTTATCTGAAGAGAATCTTTACTGTGCAGACGTCTCTTCTTGTTTGCCGATGAGACGCTCTTTTTTCTTTTGACTATGCTTACGTCATCATAAAAGATTCTTCGGGCTGAAATTCGTCGGTCGGGCCGAGCTGCGATCCATCGACGGTGCTTTCTGGATCCGGGTTGTCTTCTGAGTCGGGTGCATAATCATCAGCAAGCCCAAGTAACAATTCCTCCGTAAGATCTGGGTTCATTTTGAAGACATTCTGTCGTACTGAGAGGTCACGTATTCCAAGCGTGACAAAGGTTTCCATGCTGCAGAGGATTTCTACTTTGATAGGGGTTTGATGCGGTTTCATCCGCTCCACTGTGCCATTTCCATATACCTCTGGTGTTTGAATAATTAGGGTTTCTGAGAGATAGATGGTGTAATATTTTGACTGAGGATTGCGGAGGTTTCCGCTGATCATTCTGACAAGCTCAGTTCGCTGTTGTTCTCGATGATACATGGTGATAGGAACTTGTCTTTCTGAGGCAAAAGATGGAACTTCTGAGACCCAAGAGGGTATTTCTTCTAAAATCCTTATTAAAGAGAAGGATTTAGCAGGAGATCCATAAGGGGCAAGGATCATTGTATGCAGGACATATGGGTATTCATGCATCAGGTTTCTGATCACCCATTTTTCTGTCTCTGGGAGGAGGAGTAAGTCTTCTTCTCTATGGATTTTGAGGAAGGCAATGAAACCGTATTTATACAGAAGTGTAAACTCTGTGAGGTTGATGATCTCATATGAGGGTTTATCAACTATCAAGATAGGAGTCTGATTGCTTCCGCCTCGGAGAAGAGTCAAATTTTCTTTAGGGTAGGAGTCTCCGATCAACTGAGTGAGAAAAGCCTCAAGTCTCGTTGTTTCTGAGGAGACATTGGTGGTGTCGCCGGTGCCATAGAAAGATTCAATTGAGAGGAAGACCCTAAAATTGAGTCTTCGATAAATAGGCGTTTTAAAGGCGCCTGTAACTTCTGCGTAGGAGATTATCCCAGTAGATTCAGTCATGTTTTTAGCAAGATTTCTTGTTTCTTGCTGAGCCTGTGAAATGAGGTTTCTTTGAGACCGCATATGTCTGAGCGAGGCGATGATAGCCTGTTTGCCTTCAATTTTATATTGCCTTTCAAAGGCATGCCAGATATTATCTGCAATCAAGAGTTCTTCTCTCGTAAACTCTTTTCTTAAGTGTCCCATTTGGAACTGTTCTCTGTGTGCAATATGTTTTAGGTAGACATTCCCTACCAGATTTTTCTGAGATAATCCTTCTTTTGAAATGCTGGGAGGATATAGGACTTGGTCTATATCTGTGATAATATGCCTATATTCTTTTAGCTGAGAGGAAGCTGAAGGCTTCTTAGAGGAGGATACAGTCATCCAAGGTTCTGTGGTAGGGTCAGTTTCTGTGGAGTCCTCGCTTTTGAGGATTTTCTGAGAGGGAGCATAGTCATTTAGACTAGAGGCTTCACTATTATTGTCTTCAAGAGACAAAGTTCTGAGCGCCAGGTATTCCTGGAATTGTTGGAACAGAAACTGGTTGTCCATTTCTTGCTCTGAGAGAGGTCTCTTGGAGACCATACTGTGTGCCTGGAAGCTCTGTCTTCCTATGGGAGTTTCTGTGTATCCTCTTCCTCTGGAAGGAACTCTTACTCCTTTACCTCGAAACATCATCTTATCTTGAAAGAAAAACATAACTCTGAGTCAGTAGAAGAGTTAGCAAATATTTGTTCACGAGATAAGATATCTGCTAATTCATTTCTTTGTCCTGAGATATGAATGATATCAAAATCAAATTCATTTAAAAAATGATGCCAATTAATCAGCCTTTTCTGAGTCAATTTTCGAAGTGGTGCATTTCTAAAATGCTGTACAAACTTAGAGTCTGTTTCGACAATAAATCTTTTTGGTCTAAGAAAAAGAGCATATTTATCAATGCCAAAAATAACAGCTAGCAGCTCTTTTTCATGAGCATGATAATTGCACTGAGCGGGATTAAAAGTTCCTGATTTATAACAACAAATTTTTCTTCTTTTTTCTAAATCTTTGGGGTCTTTGGTCATATAGACAACTCCCCATTGTTTATCTGAGGCATCACTTCTTAGGATGAAAGTATCTTCAGTATTGGGTAGACTGAGAGGAGGAATAGTTTTTACTATTTCCCGTAATTCCCGGACTATAGCTATATCTCTTTCAGTCCATTTGAAAGGATTTGTTTGCTCGGTTTTTGTTAATTTAGCTGAGAGACTGCTGCGATATTTTGCTAGGTTTTTAATAAAATCACTAGCGCAGTTAAGGATTCCTAAATAACTCTGCAATTGTTTTCTGCTGGTTATGATTTCTGGGAAGTCAAGGATTTTCTTGACAATATGATCTTGTAGGGATATTTCTCCTTGCTTAATATGAACTCCTAAGAATTTTATTTCTCTTTGGCAGAGTTCGTATTTCTTGGGAGAGATCACGATACCGTGTTTCTCAAATTCATTGAGGATAGCTCGAACATGTTGGAAATGTTCTTCTTCTGTGTGTGAGGCGACAAGAATGTCGTCAATATAGACTAAACAATAGTCTCTGTGTTCTCTAAAGATATCATCCATTCGTCTTTGAAAGACTTGAGGAGCGATACTGAGACCGAAAGGCATGACTAGCCATTCGTATTTTCCTTGAGGGACGCTAAATGCTGTCCAGGGGATAGAATCTTTGTGCATTCTTATCTGCCAAAATCCTGATTTGCAATCAAATTTGCTAAACCAAGTTCTTTTTTCAATGAGTTGAATAAGATTGTTTTTATCTGGGATTTTGTATGTGTCTTGAACAAGATTGTTGTTTAAGGCTCGATAGTCTATAACCATCCTGGCCTTTCCTCTGAGTTGTTCAGCATGATTATTGACTAAAAATGCTGGACTATTATGAGGGCTCTGTGAGGGTTTTATTAACCGTTGCTCAAGGAGTTCCTTGATCTGAATATTCAGCTCCTTTGTTTCATTTGGATTAGCGGGATACGCTTTTCCATTTATTTTTCGTTCGGGGTCTATGAGTCTAAGCTCACATTCATATTTATCTTTTTGCCACTGGGCTGTAGGATTTGTTCCTAAAATAGGTTCTGTGAGTTTTTTAAGCTTAGCTTGAGTTTTTGACTCGCCGGTACCACCACGCTGGGCTGACAAAGCTCTGAGTTGAGCCATCGTGTATAACGGGAGACGAAGAGGAGGGACCTGAGAAAGGGATAGGACTAGCTGAGGAGGAGGTCCAAACGAGAGTTGACAGGAGTCAAAGGCTTCAAAGAAGCTAATGCCAAGAATGGCCTCGGAATGAAGGGCTGGAATGACCCAAAATTGAACTTTATAAAAGGTCTGAGAGTCCTGAATAAGGAGAGAACGGGTTTTATGAGTTAACTCAAATTCACTGCCACCAGCGCCGACACCACGGAGGGGTTGTTCAGCAAGGATTAGATGAGAAGCTGGGAGGACGTCTGGTCCAATAAGGGATGTGGTACTGCCTGTGTCAATAAGAGCTTCAATAATGCGACCACCGAGGTTAGCGATAGGAAGGCGCACATAAAGAAGCATTCCACTGTCAACAGTATTGCACCGAGCTGTTGGTTGCTGCATATAAAACGCATTTATGGAAGTATGCTGAGAGTCAACAATTTCTTCTATTTTAATAGAAGGTTGACTGGGTTGAGATTTAACAATTTGCTGGGTAAAGGCAATAGAGAAGCGATTATCCTCAACTTCGCGCCAAAAGTCACTGAGCATATTTAAAGCGATATTCTTCGCATGAAGTCCGCGATTGTCAAAGATGACAACTATAAAACACGTTTTGTGGTAATGTAATTTGTGATCTTTGCTCACAAAGAAAATACATTCTTCGGTATCGCCTGAGATTGTGGTATATCCACAAGCTTCACATAAGAATATTTCTGAGGAAACGGCTGTTTCAAATGTCATTGGAATGTTGGCAGGTAGTGGATCTCGAAAGAGCCACTGTTTACAATTCCATTTGCTGCAAGACCAGATAGCATCTTGGTCTTCAAATTTTTTATATAGATTCTGAGCTGAGGAGGAAGATTCTCCTCTTTCAAAGTCTGCTGTAAAAGCATTACAGTAGACATCCGGCTGACACCTCTCAATTGTGTCGCTATCTGAACTGTGAAAGTCGTCGACTTGTTCCGCAGAGTCGTCGGAGGTTATGGAATAGACAGAATCTGAATCTATAGTGTAAAATTCAGAAGGATAGAGAATGTCGAAGTCATTCTCATCGGCTGTGGGAAGCATTAGTTCAACAAGATTAACTCTTGCTTGCTTCTTCTCTTTGTCTGGGCAATCTGGAGCAAAGTGTCCAGGTTTTCCGCAAGTCCAACATTCTTTTGTTGTTTTACCTGTGATTTTTTGTGAGGGTTTTCTATAATTAGAAACCTTCTTCTGAGAGGAAGTATTTTTTATCCAATACTTTCTTTTTTTAAATTTTTTAAATCTTTTTTCTGGATTTTTGAAAGAAAGTGATTTTCGAAACTTATGTTTCTTTTTTCTGGGAAAAGAAAAGTTCTTTCTTTTAAGAAAAGATTTATACTTGTTTTCTGAGCATCCCCATTGAATAGAGGGATTAGTATCTCTTTCATCTTTAAACGATACTTCTGAGAAGGCTGATTCAATTAGCTTTTGCTCTTTTCTCAATTTCTTTCGTTGAGCAATATAATCCTGAGTATAGTTAATTCTTTCACCTAAAGAATTATCTTTAATATGGTTAACTCCATTAAATTTTCCTTTCCATGTTTGATATGATTGAAAGAGGGAGTCACCAATTACTGGGATTTTGCGAAAGTATTCGTCTTTAAGACTATCGTCTTCACATTTATAAAAGATAGCTCTAAAGTTATTAGTGTATTCTTCTAAAAACTTTAGATTACAAATTTGTAACTGAGCGAGCTTATATTTAGCTTGTTCTTGTTCCTCATTAAGATGAGTAATCTGAGATTGTCCTATAAACTCTTTTGAGATTAAGAACACATATCCATCGACATTACGCCTAGACTGATATACTGTTTGAAACTCTAATAAGAGATTTCGATGTTCTTCTGTGGTTCCTTTCTTAAGGAATTTAATATAACTCTTAACGTTTCCTTCTAAGGAAAGTTCTGCGTAGCTATGACAGCTTTCTGTATTCCAAGTCGGTTGGAGGCTAAAACAAATTTCCATTTGTTCTTTCCATTTTTTGAGAGCGCTTTTGACGTCTCTGATTCCATCTAAATTGAGTTTTATTCCTATAGGATTAATGGCTTGTTCGGCCATAAATGTTTTTCCTTCAAAGAATTTGGAGGCTATAGGTTTCTGAGAATTCTTCTTTTTGTTAGAAGAAAAGATTGGAGTTTTAAACTCGATATTTTCTTTCTGAGTTCTAGCTTCGGGTTCTTCATCATAAACACGAGCTGTATATACCTGAACTGTGGGTGGAAGGTTGGGTTCTTCATCTGGAAGCTTTTTGCCTTGCAAAAGCAGATCCAATTCTTGAAAGTTTTTTGCTTTATTGAAATAAAACATATTAATTTGAGTTCTAGGAGAAGGTCTTGTCCTAGATGGTGTTTCAATCTGGGAAAAGGATTGAGATCTGGGTAATTGGATAAAAGGTTTTCTTCTAGAGGAGGTGCTAGCTTCTGAAAAGCTTTGCCTAGAAAAACTGGGAGAGGCAAAATTTATGCCAGAATGAATTACCGCTTCTTCCGAAGGGGTATTAGAAATTACTGAGGTTGGTTTTCCAAATTTTAAAGATACTGAGTTTCCTTCTTGCTGTACAAAATCTAACGTATTGTACTTTTTCTTAAAAGGAACAGTTTCTGGAAAATTCCATATTCTGAAGTTATCATCGGATAACATATCTGCTGTAGGTATTCTCCGAAATGTGTAATCTTCCATGTCTCTAGTGGTACGAATAAGAATTTCTTCATTAATTCGTCCTTTAGGAATGTGAGGAAGGAGTCCATCCTGAGAGTTCATACAGAACATGCAATAACTTTGAAATTCTACTGAAAGAATTCCTTCGTTAACTATATAGTTTTCATAACCCTGTGTGTTAACAAGGAGTTTGATATATCTTGCTGAGGTAATAGGCATAACATAGCCTGGTATGACATTGAAATAGGCAACATTGCTTCTTAAATCTAATTGACCAATGCCTATAATACTGTCTCTAAATACTGAGTTTCGTTCATCTACAAGAACGAGGCAAATTCGTATATTGGGATCTGGGAGGTGTAGTCCTTGAATTCTACACTGAAAAAGACCATGGGATAAATATTGAAATCCCTGTTTTCTTCTGAGATCTATCCATGTTGGATGGAAGACATCAAACTTTTGCATAGTTTGGGTGACTGTAACAAGATTACTCCATTTTGCAAGTTCGTAATCTTTTCCTTTAGGAGTTTCACCATTAGTATACAAATCTTTGTATCTGACTGGGGGCAAAGTTTGCTTTGTTATAGCATTTTCTATAACTTTCCATTCGGAATCTCCAAATTTTGACCAATCCATTTGTGGTTTATTTTCAAAATATTTGGCTTTAACATTTTCGCCAAATTTCTTTAATTGAAACATGTTTATCTGTGCTCTTCCTAATGGAGGATTAGGAGGTTGTAACTGAGGAGAGACCTCAGTCTTTTTGGCTGAGCTCTGAACTTTGTCAGAAAGATTTTGTATCTGGGTTTTAAGAGAATTTATCTGCTTCTCTCGAATTTTTGAGTTTAATTCATGCTTTTGTTCAAGCAGAGAAATTTTTTCATATATTTCTTTAAGTATAGTCATTTGACTATTTAAATTATTCTGAGTTTCTCTTTTGTTTTGTTCGACAAAAGATTTTATACTGTGAATGCTTGATCCTAAAGAGGCGCAAGCGTCTTCAATTAATCTGCAGTTTTTTTCAAAATAATCAAGATTCGTTCTAACTGCGTCAGCTATAGAATGGAGGTTTTGATCGTTTTCTATGAACAATCTTAGATCTGAGAGTTGGACGGACAGCTGATTAAGAACAGCTTCTTGTTCTGAGATTTGAACTTTAGTTTCTGCTAAAGTCTGTGTTAAGACTTCTTGTCTATGAATGTTACTATGTAACTGTGAGGCTAAGGAATTTAAGCCTTTGCTTAGACTCTGTTGATATTCTGTAAAAACTTGAAAAAATCTTTCAAGTCCTTTTCTAAGATTTTCATGATTTTGTCCTTTGATTTTTTCTGATTCAATTAATTCTTCTCTTAATTGAAGGATTCCTGAGGAGAGAAAATTTTGGCTTTTGCCGATTAACTGAGTGAGTTTTAAGGTGTTTGTTTGTTCTAACTCATGTTTTTCAATAAAAAAGTTTTTTCCACTGTTAATAAAACTTTCTATTTTCTGAAGGAATTCAGGAAGTGAAGGAGTTTTTACTCCTTTTGATGGCACTGAGGTTTCATAAGGGATGATTTGCATAATCGACATATGAAACTTAATTAAAATCTGAGCCTGTAGCTTTTCCAATAGCTACAATTTTTTCTGCCATAGGTTTTATTAACCTAAGAATTTCTTGAATATCTGTAAAGATTTTTTCAGAGACTTCTTCTTGAAGTCTAGCGTTTTCAAGATAATTTAAAATTTCTTGAGTATCTTCAAAAATCTGTGTTTGACATTTTTTTATGTCTTGACTAGATTCCAGTAAGGCTGAAAGTACTTCTACCAAGTTAGAAGGTAGCTGTGTATTGATTTCACTGAGGATCTTGTCTAAAAGATCTAACTGTAATTTGAGCTCATTCGCTCTTTCTGTCTGAGAATTGCTTAGTTTGCCTAAGCCTTCAAGTGTCCACAAAAGCAGATCATTTGTGTGGTTGCCTAGTGCGACAAATTCACTAAGGCTGGGGTTGAGGCTAGAGATGTGTCTAGCATGTGCATATTTACTGTGTGGTTCCCAACAGTCTGAAGTGGGACGAAGTTCTTCAGAAAGAAGAACATAGTCTTTGTTTCCGTATATCCAAGAGTATATACGGCTGATTATGCTTTTGGGTGTTTTATCCATGAAGAACATAATTAATTACTGAGCGGCCATAGTTATTTTCTGTGGCATGTGTAACTAAACTAGAAAAGGCATTATTATACCTGTCTTCAAAATTGTATAACGCTGTGAGAGTAGTTATTTGTACTGTTTCGAGTACATAAGAATCTACTGAATAGATGATTGTTCCATCTGGCTGGATGATGAACAAATGTCTTGTTCTAAGGGCAGCTAGCAAAGCATCTGTTAGCAGGCGTCTATTTCTGAGGATGATTTGAAAAATGTCAAACCTTTCTTTTTTCTCAAAAAGCATGTTTTCTAAAAGCATGCGATGTCTATATCGTTTGGCTAATGTTAGCAAGACGGCTACATTGTCTCGCCAAAGGGTTGTTCTGGGTAGAGCTAAAGCTCGTTCGAGAGCAGCAATGCTGACAACTAAAAATCGCTCATAAAGAGCAAGGTTTTCCCATGTAAAGTCGTCGAAAGACGGAGGAGTTAACGTTCCTGGTGGAGGGACGTCTATACTGGGCCTATGGTATGTAGGACTACCAAAAGGAGTTGGATCCGAGTCTGAGGGTGAACCGGTATCGGGTTCAAGGGTTAACTCAGTCATGCTGAGATCTGGGTTCATTTTGAAGACATTCTGTCGTACTGAGAGGTCACGTATTCCAAGCGTGACAAAGGTTTCCATGCTGCAGAGGATTTCTACTTTGATAGGGGTTTGATGCGGTTTCATCCGCTCCACTGTGCCATTTCCATATACCTCTGGTGTTTGAATAATTAGGGTTTCTGAGAGATAGATGGTGTAATATTTTGACTGAGGATTGCGGAGGTTTCCGCTGATCATTCTGACAAGCTCAGTTCGCTGTTGTTCTCGATGATACATGGTGATAGGAACTTGTCTTTCTGAGGCAAAAGATGGAACTTCTGAGACCCAAGAGGGTATTTCTTCTAAAATCCTTATTAAAGAGAAGGATTTAGCAGGAGATCCATAAGGGGCAAGGATCATTGTATGCAGGACATATGGGTATTCATGCATCAGGTTTCTGATCACCCATTTTTCTGTCTCTGGGAGGAGGAGTAAGTCTTCTTCTCTATGGATTTTGAGGAAGGCAATGAAACCGTATTTATACAGAAGTGTAAACTCTGTGAGGTTGATGATCTCATATGAGGGTTTATCAACTATCAAGATAGGAGTCTGATTGCTTCCGCCTCGGAGAAGAGTCAAATTTTCTTTAGGGTAGGAGTCTCCGATCAACTGAGTGAGAAAAGCCTCAAGTCTCGTTGTTTCTGAGGAGACATTGGTGGTGTCGCCGGTGCCATAGAAAGATTCAATTGAGAGGAAGACCCTAAAATTGAGTCTTCGATAAATAGGCGTTTTAAAGGCGCCTGTAACTTCTGCGTAGGAGATTATCCCAGTAGATTCAGTCATGTTTTTAGCAAGATTTCTTGTTTCTTGCTGAGCCTGTGAAATGAGGTTTCTTTGAGACCGCATATGTCTGAGCGAGGCGATGATAGCCTGTTTGCCTTCAATTTTATATTGCCTTTCAAAGGCATGCCAGATATTATCTGCAATCAAGAGTTCTTCTCTCGTAAACTCTTTTCTTAAGTGTCCCATTTGGAACTGTTCTCTGTGTGCAATATGTTTTAGGTAGACATTCCCTACCAGATTTTTCTGAGATAATCCTTCTTTTGAAATGCTGGGAGGATATAGGACTTGGTCTATATCTGTGATAATATGCCTATATTCTTTTAGCTGAGAGGAAGCTGAAGGCTTCTTAGAGGAGGATACAGTCATCCAAGGTTCTGTGGTAGGGTCAGTTTCTGTGGAGTCCTCGCTTTTGAGGATTTTCTGAGAGGGAGCATAGTCATTTAGACTAGAGGCTTCACTATTATTGTCTTCAAGAGACAAAGTTCTGAGCGCCAGGTATTCCTGGAATTGTTGGAACAGAAACTGGTTGTCCATTTCTTGCTCTGAGAGAGGTCTCTTGGAGACCATACTGTGTGCCTGGAAGCTCTGTCTTCCTATGGGAGTTTCTGTGTATCCTCTTCCTCTGGAAGGAACTCTTACTCCTTTACCTCGAAACATCATCTTATCTTGAAAGAAAAACATAACTCTGAGTCAGTAGAAGAGTTAGCAAATATTTGTTCACGAGATAAGATATCTGCTAATTCATTTCTTTGTCCTGAGATATGAATGATATCAAAATCAAATTCATTTAAAAAATGATGCCAATTAATCAGCCTTTTCTGAGTCAATTTTCGAAGTGGTGCATTTCTAAAATGCTGTACAAACTTAGAGTCTGTTTCGACAATAAATCTTTTTGGTCTAAGAAAAAGAGCATATTTATCAATGCCAAAAATAACAGCTAGCAGCTCTTTTTCATGAGCATGATAATTGCACTGAGCGGGATTAAAAGTTCCTGATTTATAACAACAAATTTTTCTTCTTTTTTCTAAATCTTTGGGGTCTTTGGTCATATAGACAACTCCCCATTGTTTATCTGAGGCATCACTTCTTAGGATGAAAGTATCTTCAGTATTGGGTAGACTGAGAGGAGGAATAGTTTTTACTATTTCCCGTAATTCCCGGACTATAGCTATATCTCTTTCAGTCCATTTGAAAGGATTTGTTTGCTCGGTTTTTGTTAATTTAGCTGAGAGACTGCTGCGATATTTTGCTAGGTTTTTAATAAAATCACTAGCGCAGTTAAGGATTCCTAAATAACTCTGCAATTGTTTTCTGCTGGTTATGATTTCTGGGAAGTCAAGGATTTTCTTGACAATATGATCTTGTAGGGATATTTCTCCTTGCTTAATATGAACTCCTAAGAATTTTATTTCTCTTTGGCAGAGTTCGTATTTCTTGGGAGAGATCACGATACCGTGTTTCTCAAATTCATTGAGGATAGCTCGAACATGTTGGAAATGTTCTTCTTCTGTGTGTGAGGCGACAAGAATGTCGTCAATATAGACTAAACAATAGTCTCTGTGTTCTCTAAAGATATCATCCATTCGTCTTTGAAAGACTTGAGGAGCGATACTGAGACCGAAAGGCATGACTAGCCATTCGTATTTTCCTTGAGGGACGCTAAATGCTGTCCAGGGGATAGAATCTTTGTGCATTCTTATCTGCCAAAATCCTGATTTGCAATCAAATTTGCTAAACCAAGTTCTTTTTTCAATGAGTTGAATAAGATTGTTTTTATCTGGGATTTTGTATGTGTCTTGAACAAGATTGTTGTTTAAGGCTCGATAGTCTATAACCATCCTGGCCTTTCCTCTGAGTTGTTCAGCATGATTATTGACTAAAAATGCTGGACTATTATGAGGGCTCTGTGAGGGTTTTATTAACCGTTGCTCAAGGAGTTCCTTGATCTGAATATTCAGCTCCTTTGTTTCATTTGGATTAGCGGGATACGCTTTTCCATTTATTTTTCGTTCGGGGTCTATGAGTCTAAGCTCACATTCATATTTATCTTTTTGCCACTGGGCTGTAGGATTTGTTCCTAAAATAGGTTCTGTGAGTTTTTTAAGCTTAGCTTGAGTTTTTGACTCTTTCTTTTGCTTGGAGTTTTCAACTGAGTGTTGATATATTTCTGCGAGGTAACATTCAATGTTATGACAGTCGCATCCTGAGTTAGGATTGGAGTTGCACATGGTGCAGGAATTTTTTGGTTTAGGGTTTAGGGTAGGAGAAGGAGGTGAGAGGTCGCCGGTACCACCACGCTGGGCTGACAAAGCTCTGAGTTGAGCCATCGTGTATAACGGGAGACGAAGAGGAGGGACCTGAGAAAGGGATAGGACTAGCTGAGGAGGAGGTCCAAACGAGAGTTGACAGGAGTCAAAGGCTTCAAAGAAGCTAATGCCAAGAATGGCCTCGGAATGAAGGGCTGGAATGACCCAAAATTGAACTTTATAAAAGGTCTGAGAGTCCTGAATAAGGAGAGAACGGGTTTTATGAGTTAACTCAAATTCACTGCCACCAGCGCCGACACCACGGAGGGGTTGTTCAGCAAGGATTAGATGAGAAGCTGGGAGGACGTCTGGTCCAATAAGGGATGTGGTACTGCCTGTGTCAATAAGAGCTTCAATAATGCGACCACCGAGGTTAGCGATAGGAAGGCGCACATAAAGAAGCATTCCACTGTCAACAGTATTGCACCGAGCTGTTGGTTGCTGCATATAAAACGCATTTATGGAAGTATGCTGAGAGTCAACAATTTCTTCTATTTTAATAGAAGGTTGACTGGGTTGAGATTTAACAATTTGCTGGGTAAAGGCAATAGAGAAGCGATTATCCTCAACTTCGCGCCAAAAGTCACTGAGCATATTTAAAGCGATATTCTTCGCATGAAGTCCGCGATTGTCAAAGATGACAACTATAAAACACGTTTTGTGGTAATGTAATTTGTGATCTTTGCTCACAAAGAAAATACATTCTTCGGTATCGCCTGAGATTGTGGTATATCCACAAGCTTCACATAAGAATATTTCTGAGGAAACGGCTGTTTCAAATGTCATTGGAATGTTGGCAGGTAGTGGATCTCGAAAGAGCCACTGTTTACAATTCCATTTGCTGCAAGACCAGATAGCATCTTGGTCTTCAAATTTTTTATATAGATTCTGAGCTGAGGAGGAAGATTCTCCTCTTTCAAAGTCTGCTGTAAAAGCATTACAGTAGACATCCGGCTGACACCTCTCAATTGTGTCGCTATCTGAACTGTGAAAGTCGTCGACTTGTTCCGCAGAGTCGTCGGAGGTTATGGAATAGACAGAATCTGAATCTATAGTGTAAAATTCAGAAGGATAGAGAATGTCGAAGTCATTCTCATCGGCTGTGGGAAGCATTAGTTCAACAAGATTAACTCTTGCTTGCTTCTTCTCTTTGTCTGGGCAATCTGGAGCAAAGTGTCCAGGTTTTCCGCAAGTCCAACATTCTTTTGTTGTTTTACCTGTGATTTTTTGTGAGGGTTTTCTATAATTAGAAACCTTCTTCTGAGAGGAAGTATTTTTTATCCAATACTTTCTTTTTTTAAATTTTTTAAATCTTTTTTCTGGATTTTTGAAAGAAAGTGATTTTCGAAACTTATGTTTCTTTTTTCTGGGAAAAGAAAAGTTCTTTCTTTTAAGAAAAGATTTATACTTGTTTTCTGAGCATCCCCATTGAATAGAGGGATTAGTATCTCTTTCATCTTTAAACGATACTTCTGAGAAGGCTGATTCAATTAGCTTTTGCTCTTTTCTCAATTTCTTTCGTTGAGCAATATAATCCTGAGTATAGTTAATTCTTTCACCTAAAGAATTATCTTTAATATGGTTAACTCCATTAAATTTTCCTTTCCATGTTTGATATGATTGAAAGAGGGAGTCACCAATTACTGGGATTTTGCGAAAGTATTCGTCTTTAAGACTATCGTCTTCACATTTATAAAAGATAGCTCTAAAGTTATTAGTGTATTCTTCTAAAAACTTTAGATTACAAATTTGTAACTGAGCGAGCTTATATTTAGCTTGTTCTTGTTCCTCATTAAGATGAGTAATCTGAGATTGTCCTATAAACTCTTTTGAGATTAAGAACACATATCCATCGACATTACGCCTAGACTGATATACTGTTTGAAACTCTAATAAGAGATTTCGATGTTCTTCTGTGGTTCCTTTCTTAAGGAATTTAATATAACTCTTAACGTTTCCTTCTAAGGAAAGTTCTGCGTAGCTATGACAGCTTTCTGTATTCCAAGTCGGTTGGAGGCTAAAACAAATTTCCATTTGTTCTTTCCATTTTTTGAGAGCGCTTTTGACGTCTCTGATTCCATCTAAATTGAGTTTTATTCCTATAGGATTAATGGCTTGTTCGGCCATAAATGTTTTTCCTTCAAAGAATTTGGAGGCTATAGGTTTCTGAGAATTCTTCTTTTTGTTAGAAGAAAAGATTGGAGTTTTAAACTCGATATTTTCTTTCTGAGTTCTAGCTTCGGGTTCTTCATCATAAACACGAGCTGTATATACCTGAACTGTGGGTGGAAGGTTGGGTTCTTCATCTGGAAGCTTTTTGCCTTGCAAAAGCAGATCCAATTCTTGAAAGTTTTTTGCTTTATTGAAATAAAACATATTAATTTGAGTTCTAGGAGAAGGTCTTGTCCTAGATGGTGTTTCAATCTGGGAAAAGGATTGAGATCTGGGTAATTGGATAAAAGGTTTTCTTCTAGAGGAGGTGCTAGCTTCTGAAAAGCTTTGCCTAGAAAAACTGGGAGAGGCAAAATTTATGCCAGAATGAATTACCGCTTCTTCCGAAGGGGTATTAGAAATTACTGAGGTTGGTTTTCCAAATTTTAAAGATACTGAGTTTCCTTCTTGCTGTACAAAATCTAACGTATTGTACTTTTTCTTAAAAGGAACAGTTTCTGGAAAATTCCATATTCTGAAGTTATCATCGGATAACATATCTGCTGTAGGTATTCTCCGAAATGTGTAATCTTCCATGTCTCTAGTGGTACGAATAAGAATTTCTTCATTAATTCGTCCTTTAGGAATGTGAGGAAGGAGTCCATCCTGAGAGTTCATACAGAACATGCAATAACTTTGAAATTCTACTGAAAGAATTCCTTCGTTAACTATATAGTTTTCATAACCCTGTGTGTTAACAAGGAGTTTGATATATCTTGCTGAGGTAATAGGCATAACATAGCCTGGTATGACATTGAAATAGGCAACATTGCTTCTTAAATCTAATTGACCAATGCCTATAATACTGTCTCTAAATACTGAGTTTCGTTCATCTACAAGAACGAGGCAAATTCGTATATTGGGATCTGGGAGGTGTAGTCCTTGAATTCTACACTGAAAAAGACCATGGGATAAATATTGAAATCCCTGTTTTCTTCTGAGATCTATCCATGTTGGATGGAAGACATCAAACTTTTGCATAGTTTGGGTGACTGTAACAAGATTACTCCATTTTGCAAGTTCGTAATCTTTTCCTTTAGGAGTTTCACCATTAGTATACAAATCTTTGTATCTGACTGGGGGCAAAGTTTGCTTTGTTATAGCATTTTCTATAACTTTCCATTCGGAATCTCCAAATTTTGACCAATCCATTTGTGGTTTATTTTCAAAATATTTGGCTTTAACATTTTCGCCAAATTTCTTTAATTGAAACATGTTTATCTGTGCTCTTCCTAATGGAGGATTAGGAGGTTGTAACTGAGGAGAGACCTCAGTCTTTTTGGCTGAGCTCTGAACTTTGTCAGAAAGATTTTGTATCTGGGTTTTAAGAGAATTTATCTGCTTCTCTCGAATTTTTGAGTTTAATTCATGCTTTTGTTCAAGCAGAGAAATTTTTTCATATATTTCTTTAAGTATAGTCATTTGACTATTTAAGGGTTTATACAACTGAGAGGTATAGGGTTTAGGGTTTAGGGTTTAGGGTTTAGGGTTTAGGGTTTAGGGTTTAGGGTTTAGGGTTTAGGGTTTAGGGTTTAGGGTTTAGGGTTTAGGGTTTAGGGTTTAGGGTTTAGGGTTTAGGGTTTAGGGTTTAGGGTTTAGGGTTTAGGGTTTAGGGTTTAGGGTTTAGGGTTTAGGGTTTAGGGTTTAGGGTTTAGGGTTTAGGGTTTAGGGTTTAGGGTTTAGGGTTTAGGGTTTAGGGTTTAGGGTTTAGGGTTTAGGGTTTAGGGTTTAGGGTTTAGGGTTTAGGGTTTAGGGTTTAGGGTTTAGGGTTTAGGGTTTAGGGTTTAGGGTTTAGGGTTTAGGGTTTAGGGTTTAGGGTTTAGGGTTTAGGGTTTAGGGTTTAGGGTTTAGGGTTTAGGGTTTAGGGTTTAGGGTTTAGGGTTTAGGGTTTAGGGTTTAGGGTTTAGGGTTTAGGGTTTAGGGTTTAGGGTTTAGGGTTGAGGGTTTAGGGTTGAGGGTTTAGGGTTGAGGGTTTAGGGTTTAGGGTTGAGGGTTTAGGGTTGAGGGTTGAGGGTTGAGGGTTTAGGGTTGAGGGTTTAGGGTTTAGGGTTGAGGGTTGAGGGTTGAGGGTTTAGGGTTGAGGGTTTAGGGTTTAGGGTTTAGGGTTTAGGGTTTAGGGTTGAGGGTTTAGGGTTTAGGGTTTAGGGTTTAGGGTTTAGGGTTTAGGGTTTAGGGTTTAGGGTTTAGGGTTTAGGGTTTAGGGTTTAGGGTTTAGGGTTTAGGGTTTAGGGTTTAGGGTTTAGGGTTTAGGGTTTAGGGTTTAGGGTTTAGGGTTTAGGGTTTAGGGTTTAGGGTTTAGGGTTTAGGGTTTAGGGTTTAGGGTTTAGGGTTTAGGGTTTAGGGTTTAGGGTTTAGGGTTTAGGGTTTAGGGTTTAGGGTTTAGGGTTTAGGGTTTAGGGTTTAGGGTTTAGGGTTTAGGGTTTAGGGTTTAGGGTTTAGGGTTTAGGGTTTAGGGTTTAGGGTTTAGGGTTTAGGGTTTAGGGTTTAGGGTTTAGGGTTTAGGGTTTAGGGTTTAGGGTTTAGGGTTTAGGGTTTAGGGTTTAGGGTTTAGGGTTTAGGGTTTAGGGTTTAGGGTTTAGGGTTTAGGGTTTAGGGTTTAGGGTTTAGGGTTTAGGGTTTAGGGTTTAGGGTTTAGGGTTTAGGGTTTAGGGTTTAGGGTTTAGGGTTTAGGGTTTAGGGTTTAGGGTTTAGGGTTTAGGGTTTAGGGTTTAGGGTTTAGGGTTTAGGGTTTAGGGTTTAGGGTTTAGGGTTTAGGGTTTAGGGTTTAGGGTTTAGGGTTTAGGGTTTAGGGTTTAGGGTTTAGGGTTTAGGGTTTAGGGTTTAGGGTTTAGGGTTTAGGGTTTAGGGTTTAGGGTTTAGGGTTTAGGGTTTAGGGTTTAGGGTTTAGGGTTTAGGGTTTAGGGTTTAGGGTTTAGGGTTTAGGGTTTAGGGTTTAGGGTTTAGGGTTTAGGGTTTAGGGTTTAGGGTTTAGGGTTTAGGGTTTAGGGTTTAGGGTTTAGGGTTTAGGGTTTAGGGTTTAGGGTTTAGGGTTTAGGGTTTAGGGTTTAGGGTTTAGGGTTTAGGGTTTAGGGTTTAGGGTTTAGGGTTTAGGGTTTAGGGTTTAGGGTTTAGGGTTTAGGGTTTAGGGTTTAGGGTTTAGGGTTTAGGGTTTAGGGTTTAGGGTTTAGGGTTTAGGGTTTAGGGTTTAGGGTTTAGGGTTTAGGGTTTAGGGTTTAGGGTTTAGGGTTTAGGGTTTAGGGTTTAGGGTTTAGGGTTTAGGGTTTAGGGTTTAGGGTTTAGGGTTTAGGGTTTAGGGTTTAGGGTTTAGGGTTTAGGGTTTAGGGTTTAGGGTTTAGGGTTTAGGGTTTAGGGTTTAGGGTTTAGGGTTTAGGGTTTAGGGTTTAGGGTTTAGGGTTTAGGGTTTAGGGTTTAGGGTTTAGGGTTTAGGGTTTAGGGTTTAGGGTTTAGGGTTTAGGGTTTAGGGTTTAGGGTTTAGGGTTTAGGGTTTAGGGTTTAGGGTTTAGGGTTTAGGGTTTAGGGTTTAGGGTTTAGGGTTTAGGGTTTAGGGTTTAGGGTTTAGGGTTTAGGGTTTAGGGTTTAGGGTTTAGGGTTTAGGGTTTAGGGTTTAGGGTTTAGGGTTTAGGGTTTAGGGTTTAGGGTTTAGGGTTTAGGGTTTAGGGTTTAGGGTTTAGGGTTTAGGGTTTAGGGTTTAGGGTTTAGGGTTTAGGGTTTAGGGTTTAGGGTTTAGGGTTTAGGGTTTAGGGTTTAGGGTTTAGGGTTTAGGGTTTAGGGTTTAGGGTTTAGGGTTTAGGGTTTAGGGTTTAGGGTTTAGGGTTTAGGGTTTAGGGTTTAGGGTTTAGGGTTTAGGGTTTAGGGTTTAGGGTTTAGGGTTTAGGGTTTAGGGTTTAGGGTTTAGGGTTTAGGGTTTAGGGTTTAGGGTTTAGGGTTTAGGGTTTAGGGTTTAGGGTTTAGGGTTTAGGGTTTAGGGTTTAGGGTTTAGGGTTTAGGGTTTAGGGTTTAGGGTTTAGGGTTTAGGGTTTAGGGTTTAGGGTTTAGGGTTTAGGGTTTAGGGTTTAGGGTTTAGGGTTTAGGGTTTAGGGTTTAGGGTTTAGGGTTTAGGGTTTAGGGTTTAGGGTTTAGGGTTTAGGGTTTAGGGTTTAGGGTTTAGGGTTTAGGGTTTAGGGTTTAGGGTTTAGGGTTTAGGGTTTAGGGTTTAGGGTTTAGGGTTTAGGGTTTAGGGTTTAGGGTTTAGGGTTTAGGGTTTAGGGTTTAGGGTTTAGGGTTTAGGGTTTAGGGTTTAGGGTTTAGGGTTTAGGGTTTAGGGTTTAGGGTTTAGGGTTTAGGGTTTAGGGTTTAGGGTTTAGGGTTTAGGGTTTAGGGTTTAGGGTTTAGGGTTTAGGGTTTAGGGTTTAGGGTTTAGGGTTTAGGGTTTAGGGTTTAGGGTTTAGGGTTTAGGGTTTAGGGTTTAGGGTTTAGGGTTTAGGGTTTAGGGTTTAGGGTTTAGGGTTTAGGGTTTAGGGTTTAGGGTTTAGGGTTTAGGGTTTAGGGTTTAGGGTTTAGGGTTTAGGGTTTAGGGTTTAGGGTTTAGGGTTTAGGGTTTAGGGTTTAGGGTTTAGGGTTTAGGGTTTAGGGTTTAGGGTTTAGGGTTTAGGGTTTAGGGTTTAGGGTTTAGGGTTTAGGGTTTAGGGTTTAGGGTTTAGGGTTTAGGGTTTAGGGTTTAGGGTTTAGGGTTTAGGGTTTAGGGTTTAGGGTTTAGGGTTTAGGGTTTAGGGTTTAGGGTTTAGGGTTTAGGGTTTAGGGTTTAGGGTTTAGGGTTTAGGGTTTAGGGTTTAGGGTTTAGGGTTTAGGGTTTAGGGTTTAGGGTTTAGGGTTTAGGGTTTAGGGTTTAGGGTTTAGGGTTTAGGGTTTAGGGTTTAGGGTTTAGGGTTTAGGGTTTAGGGTTTAGGGTTTAGGGTTTAGGGTTTAGGGTTTAGGGTTTAGGGTTTAGGGTTTAGGGTTTAGGGTTTAGGGTTTAGGGTTTAGGGTTTAGGGTTTAGGGTTTAGGGTTTAGGGTTTAGGGTTTAGGGTTTAGGGTTTAGGGTTTAGGGTTTAGGGTTTAGGGTTTAGGGTTTAGGGTTTAGGGTTTAGGGTTTAGGGTTTAGGGTTTAGGGTTTAGGGTTTAGGGTTTAGGGTTTAGGGTTTAGGGTTTAGGGTTTAGGGTTTAGGGTTTAGGGTTTAGGGTTTAGGGTTTAGGGTTTAGGGTTTAGGGTTTAGGGTTTAGGGTTTAGGGTTTAGGGTTTAGGGTTTAGGGTTTAGGGTTTAGGGTTTAGGGTTTAGGGTTTAGGGTTTAGGGTTTAGGGTTTAGGGTTTAGGGTTTAGGGTTTAGGGTTTAGGGTTTAGGGTTTAGGGTTTAGGGTTTAGGGTTTAGGGTTTAGGGTTTAGGGTTTAGGGTTTAGGGTTTAGGGTTTAGGGTTTAGGGTTTAGGGTTTAGGGTTTAGGGTTTAGGGTTTAGGGTTTAGGGTTTAGGGTTTAGGGTTTAGGGTTTAGGGTTTAGGGTTTAGGGTTTAGGGTTTAGGGTTTAGGGTTTAGGGTTTAGGGTTTAGGGTTTAGGGTTTAGGGTTTAGGGTTTAGGGTTTAGGGTTTAGGGTTTAGGGTTTAGGGTTTAGGGTTTAGGGTTTAGGGTTTAGGGTTTAGGGTTTAGGGTTTAGGGTTTAGGGTTTAGGGTTTAGGGTTTAGGGTTTAGGGTTTAGGGTTTAGGGTTTAGGGTTTAGGGTTTAGGGTTTAGGGTTTAGGGTTTAGGGTTTAGGGTTTAGGGTTTAGGGTTTAGGGTTTAGGGTTTAGGGTTTAGGGTTTAGGGTTTAGGGTTTAGGGTTTAGGGTTTAGGGTTTAGGGTTTAGGGTTTAGGGTTTAGGGTTTAGGGTTTAGGGTTTAGGGTTTAGGGTTTAGGGTTTAGGGTTTAGGGTTTAGGGTTTAGGGTTTAGGGTTTAGGGTTTAGGGTTTAGGGTTTAGGGTTTAGGGTTTAGGGTTTAGGGTTTAGGGTTTAGGGTTTAGGGTTTAGGGTTTAGGGTTTAGGGTTTAGGGTTTAGGGTTTAGGGTTTAGGGTTTAGGGTTTAGGGTTTAGGGTTTAGGGTTTAGGGTTTAGGGTTTAGGGTTTAGGGTTTAGGGTTTAGGGTTTAGGGTTTAGGGTTTAGGGTTTAGGGTTTAGGGTTTAGGGTTTAGGGTTTAGGGTTTAGGGTTTAGGGTTTAGGGTTTAGGGTTTAGGGTTTAGGGTTTAGGGTTTAGGGTTTAGGGTTTAGGGTTTAGGGTTTAGGGTTTAGGGTTTAGGGTTTAGGGTTTAGGGTTTAGGGTTTAGGGTTTAGGGTTTAGGGTTTAGGGTTTAGGGTTTAGGGTTTAGGGTTTAGGGTTTAGGGTTTAGGGTTTAGGGTTTAGGGTTTAGGGTTTAGGGTTTAGGGTTTAGGGTTTAGGGTTTAGGGTTTAGGGTTTAGGGTTTAGGGTTTAGGGTTTAGGGTTTAGGGTTTAGGGTTTAGGGTTTAGGGTTTAGGGTTTAGGGTTTAGGGTTTAGGGTTTAGGGTTTAGGGTTTAGGGTTTAGGGTTTAGGGTTTAGGGTTTAGGGTTTAGGGTTTAGGGTTTAGGGTTTAGGGTTTAGGGTTTAGGGTTTAGGGTTTAGGGTTTAGGGTTTAGGGTTTAGGGTTTAGGGTTTAGGGTTTAGGGTTTAGGGTTTAGGGTTTAGGGTTTAGGGTTTAGGGTTTAGGGTTTAGGGTTTAGGGTTTAGGGTTTAGGGTTTAGGGTTTAGGGTTTAGGGTTTAGGGTTTAGGGTTTAGGGTTTAGGGTTTAGGGTTTAGGGTTTAGGGTTTAGGGTTTAGGGTTTAGGGTTTAGGGTTTAGGGTTTAGGGTTTAGGGTTTAGGGTTTAGGGTTTAGGGTTTAGGGTTTAGGGTTTAGGGTTTAGGGTTTAGGGTTTAGGGTTTAGGGTTTAGGGTTTAGGGTTTAGGGTTTAGGGTTTAGGGTTTAGGGTTTAGGGTTTAGGGTTTAGGGTTTAGGGTTTAGGGTTTAGGGTTTAGGGTTTAGGGTTTAGGGTTTAGGGTTTAGGGTTTAGGGTTTAGGGTTTAGGGTTTAGGGTTTAGGGTTTAGGGTTTAGGGTTTAGGGTTTAGGGTTTAGGGTTTAGGGTTTAGGGTTTAGGGTTTAGGGTTTAGGGTTTAGGGTTTAGGGTTTAGGGTTTAGGGTTTAGGGTTTAGGGTTTAGGGTTTAGGGTTTAGGGTTTAGGGTTTAGGGTTTAGGGTTTAGGGTTTAGGGTTTAGGGTTTAGGGTTTAGGGTTTAGGGTTTAGGGTTTAGGGTTTAGGGTTTAGGGTTTAGGGTTTAGGGTTTAGGGTTTAGGGTTTAGGGTTTAGGGTTTAGGGTTTAGGGTTTAGGGTTTAGGGTTTAGGGTTTAGGGTTTAGGGTTTAGGGTTTAGGGTTTAGGGTTTAGGGTTTAGGGTTTAGGGTTTAGGGTTTAGGGTTTAGGGTTTAGGGTTTAGGGTTTAGGGTTTAGGGTTTAGGGTTTAGGGTTTAGGGTTTAGGGTTTAGGGTTTAGGGTTTAGGGTTTAGGGTTTAGGGTTTAGGGTTTAGGGTTTAGGGTTTAGGGTTTAGGGTTTAGGGTTTAGGGTTTAGGGTTTAGGGTTTAGGGTTTAGGGTTTAGGGTTTAGGGTTTAGGGTTTAGGGTTTAGGGTTTAGGGTTTAGGGTTTAGGGTTTAGGGTTTAGGGTTTAGGGTTTAGGGTTTAGGGTTTAGGGTTTAGGGTTTAGGGTTTAGGGTTTAGGGTTTAGGGTTTAGGGTTTAGGGTTTAGGGTTTAGGGTTTAGGGTTTAGGGTTTAGGGTTTAGGGTTTAGGGTTTAGGGTTTAGGGTTTAGGGTTTAGGGTTTAGGGTTTAGGGTTTAGGGTTTAGGGTTTAGGGTTTAGGGTTTAGGGTTTAGGGTTTAGGGTTTAGGGTTTAGGGTTTAGGGTTTAGGGTTTAGGGTTTAGGGTTTAGGGTTTAGGGTTTAGGGTTTAGGGTTTAGGGTTTAGGGTTTAGGGTTTAGGGTTTAGGGTTTAGGGTTTAGGGTTTAGGGTTTAGGGTTTAGGGTTTAGGGTTTAGGGTTTAGGGTTTAGGGTTTAGGGTTTAGGGTTTAGGGTTTAGGGTTTAGGGTTTAGGGTTTAGGGTTTAGGGTTTAGGGTTTAGGGTTTAGGGTTTAGGGTTTAGGGTTTAGGGTTTAGGGTTTAGGGTTTAGGGTTTAGGGTTTAGGGTTTAGGGTTTAGGGTTTAGGGTTTAGGGTTTAGGGTTTAGGGTTTAGGGTTTAGGGTTTAGGGTTTAGGGTTTAGGGTTTAGGGTTTAGGGTTTAGGGTTTAGGGTTTAGGGTTTAGGGTTTAGGGTTTAGGGTTTAGGGTTTAGGGTTTAGGGTTTAGGGTTTAGGGTTTAGGGTTTAGGGTTTAGGGTTTAGGGTTTAGGGTTTAGGGTTTAGGGTTTAGGGTTTAGGGTTTAGGGTTTAGGGTTTAGGGTTTAGGGTTTAGGGTTTAGGGTTTAGGGTTTAGGGTTTAGGGTTTAGGGTTTAGGGTTTAGGGTTTAGGGTTTAGGGTTTAGGGTTTAGGGTTTAGGGTTTAGGGTTTAGGGTTTAGGGTTTAGGGTTTAGGGTTTAGGGTTTAGGGTTTAGGGTTTAGGGTTTAGGGTTTAGGGTTTAGGGTTTAGGGTTTAGGGTTTAGGGTTTAGGGTTTAGGGTTTAGGGTTTAGGGTTTAGGGTTTAGGGTTTAGGGTTTAGGGTTTAGGGTTTAGGGTTTAGGGTTTAGGGTTTAGGGTTTAGGGTTTAGGGTTTAGGGTTTAGGGTTTAGGGTTTAGGGTTTAGGGTTTAGGGTTTAGGGTTTAGGGTTTAGGGTTTAGGGTTTAGGGTTTAGGGTTTAGGGTTTAGGGTTTAGGGTTTAGGGTTTAGGGTTTAGGGTTTAGGGTTTAGGGTTTAGGGTTTAGGGTTTAGGGTTTAGGGTTTAGGGTTTAGGGTTTAGGGTTTAGGGTTTAGGGTTTAGGGTTTAGGGTTTAGGGTTTAGGGTTTAGGGTTTAGGGTTTAGGGTTTAGGGTTTAGGGTTTAGGGTTTAGGGTTTAGGGTTTAGGGTTTAGGGTTTAGGGTTTAGGGTTTAGGGTTTAGGGTTTAGGGTTTAGGGTTTAGGGTTTAGGGTTTAGGGTTTAGGGTTTAGGGTTTAGGGTTTAGGGTTTAGGGTTTAGGGTTTAGGGTTTAGGGTTTAGGGTTTAGGGTTTAGGGTTTAGGGTTTAGGGTTTAGGGTTTAGGGTTTAGGGTTTAGGGTTTAGGGTTTAGGGTTTAGGGTTTAGGGTAGGAGAAGGAGGCGAGAGGTCGCCGGTACCACCACGCTGGGCTGACAAAGCTCTGAGTTGAGCCATTGTGTATAACGGGAGACGAAGAGGAGGGACCTGAGAAAGGGATAGGACTAGCTGAGGAGGAGGTCCAAACGAGAGTTGACAGGAGTCAAAGGCTTCAAAGAAGCTAATGCCAAGAATGGCCTCGGAATGAAGGGCTGGAATGACCCAAAATTGAACTTTATAAAAGGTCTGAGAGTCCTGAATAAGGAGAGAACGGGTTTTATGAGTTAACTCAAATTCACTGCCACCAGCGCCGACACCACGGAGGGGTTGTTCAGCAAGGATTAGATGAGACGCTGGGAGGACTTCTGGTCCAATAAGTGATGTGGTACTGCCTGTGTCAATAAGAGCTTCAATAATGCGACCACCAAGGTTAGCGATAGGAAGGCGTACATAAAGAAGCATTCCACTGTCAACAGTATTGCACCGAGCTGTTGGTTGCTGCATATAAAACGCATTTATGGAAGTATACTGAGAGTCAACAATTTCTTCTATTTTAATAGGAGGTTGACTGGGTTGAGATTTAACAATTTGCTGGGTAAAGGCAATAGAGAAGCGATTATCCTCAACTTCGCGCCAAAAGTCACTGAGCATATTTAAAGCGATATTCTTCGCATGAAGTCCGCGATTGTCAAAGATGACAACTATAAAACACGTTTTGTGGTAATGTAATTTGTGATCTTTGCTCACAAAGAAAATACATTCTTCGGTATCGCCTGAGATTGTGGTATATCCACAAGCTTCACATAAGAATATTTCTGAGGAAACGGCTGTTTCAAATGTCATTGGAATGTTGGCAGGTAGTGGATCTCGAAAGAGCCACTGTTTACAATTCCATTTGCTGCAAGACCAGATAGCATCTTGGTCTTCAAATTTTCTATATGGAGTCTGAGCTGAGGAGGAAGATTCTCCTCTTTCAAAGTCTGCTGTAAAAGCATTACAGTAGACATCCGGCTGACATCTTTCAATTGTGTCGCTATCTGAACTGTGAAAGTCGTCGACTTGTTCCGCAGAGTCGTCGGAGGTTATGGAATAGACAGAGTCTGAATCGACGGTATACAATTCAGAAGGATAGAGAATGTCGAAGTCATTCTCATCGGCTGAGGGAAGCATAATTTCAACAAGATTAACTCTTGCTTGCTTCTTATCTTTGTCTGGGCAATCTGGAGCAAAGTGTCCAGGTTTTCCGCAAGTCCAACATTCTTTTGTTGTTTTACCTATAAATTTTTGTGAGGGTTTTCTATAATTAGAAACCTTCTTCTGAGAGGAAGTATTTTTTATCCAATACTTTCTTTTTTTAAATTTTTTAAATCTTTTTTCTGGATTTTTGAAAGAAAGTGATTTTCGAAACTTATGTTTCTTTTTTCTGGGAAAAGAAAAGTTCTTTCTTTTAAGAAAAGATTTATACTTGTTTTCTGAGCATCCCCATTGAATAGAGGGATTAGTATCTCTTTCATCTTTAAACGATACTTCTGAGAAGGCTGATTCAATCAGCTTTTGCTCTTTTCTCATTTTCTTTCGTTGAGCAATATAATCCTGAGTATAGTTAATTCTTTCACCTAAAGAATTATCTTTAATATGGTTAACTCCATTAAATTTTCCTTTCCATGTTTGATATGATTGAAAGAGGGAGTCACCAATTACTGGGATTTTGCGAAAGTATTCGTCTTTAAGACTATCGTCTTCACATTTATAAAAGATAGCTCTAAAGTTATTAGTGTATTCTTCTAAAAACTTTAGATTACAAATTTGTAACTGAGCGAGCTTATATTTAGCTTGTTCTTGTTCTTCATTAAGATGAGTAATCTGAGATTGTCCTATAAACTCTTTTGAGATTAAGAACACATATCCATCGACATTACGCCTAGACTGATATACTGTTTGAAACTCTAATAAGAGATTTCGATGTTCTTCTGTGGTTCCTTTCTTAAGGAATTTAATATAACTCTTAACGTTTCCTTCTAAGGAAAGTTCTGCGTAGCTATGACAGCTTTCTGTATTCCAAGTCGGTTGGAGGCTAAAACAAATTTCCATTTGTTCTTTCCATTTTTTGAGAGCGCTTTTGACGTCTCTGATTCCATCTAAATTGAGTTTTATTCCTATAGGATTAATGGCTTGTTCGGCCATAAATGTTTTTCCTTCAAAGAATTTGGAGGCTATAGGTTTCTGAGAATTCTTCTTTTTGTTAGAAGAAAAGACTGGAGTTTTAAACTCGATATTTTCTTTCTGAGTTCTAGCTTCGGGTTCTTCATCATAAACTCGAGCTGTATATACCTGAACTGTGGGTGGAAGGTTGGATTCTTCACCTGGAAGCTTTTTGCCTTGCAAAAGCATATCCAATTCCTGAAAGTTTCTTGCTTTATTGAAATAAAACATATTAATCTGAGTTCTAGGAGAAGGTCTTGTCCTAGATGGTGTTTCAATCTGAGAAAAGGATTGAGATCTGGGTAATTGGATAAAAGGTTTTCTTCTAGAGGAGGTGCTAGCTTCTGAAAAGCTTTGCCTAGAAAAACTGGGAGAGGCAAAATTTATGCCAGAGTGAATTACCGCTTCTTCCGAAGGGGTATTAGAAATTACTGAGGTTGGTTTTCCAAATTTTAAAGATACTGAGTTTCCTTCTTGCTGTACAAAATCTAAAGTGTTGTACTTTTTCTTAAAAGGAACAGTTTCTGGAAAATTCCATATTCTGAAGTTATCATCGGATAACATATCTGCTGTGGGTATCCTCCGAAATGTGTAATCTTCCATGTCTCTAGTGGTACGAATAAGAATTTCTTCATTAATTCGTCCTTTAGGAATGTGAGGGAGAAGTCCATCCTGAGAGTTCATACAGAACATGCAATAACTTTGAAATTCTACTGAAAGAATTCCTTCGTTAACTATATAGTTTTCATAGCCCTGTGTGTTAACGAGGAGTTTGATATATCTGGCTGAGGTAATGGGCATAACATAGCCAGGAATGACATTAAAATAGGCAACATTACTTCTTAAATCTAATTGGCCAATGCCTATAATGCTGTCTCTAAAAACTGAGTTTCGTTCATCTACAAGAACGAGGCAAATCCGTATATTAGGATCTGGGAGGTGTAGTCCTTGAATTCTACACTGAAAAAGACCATGGGATAAATACTGAAATCCCTGTTTTCTTCTGAGATCTATCCATGTTGGATGGAAGACATCAAACTTTTGCATAGTTTGAGTGACTGTAACAAGATTACTCCACTTTGCAAGTTCGTAATCTTTTCCTTTAGGAGTTTCTCCATTCGTATACAAATCTTTGTATCTAACTGGGGGCAAAGTTTGCTTTGTTATAGCATTTTCTATAACTTTCCATTCTGAATCTCCAAATTTTGACCAATCCATTTGTGGTTTATTCTCAAAATATTTGGCTTTAACATTTTCACCAAATTTCTTTAATTGAAACATGTTTATCTGTGCTCTTCCTAATGGAGGATTAGGAGGTTGTAACTGAGGGGAAGCCTCAGTCGTTTTTGCTGAGTTCTGAACTTTGTCAGAAAGATTTTGTATCTGTGTTTTAAGAGAGCTTATTTGTTTCTCTCGAATTTTGGAGTTTAATTCATGCTTTTGTTCAAGCATAGAAATTTTTTCATATATTTCTTTAAGTATAGTCATTTGACTATTTAAATTATTCTGAGTTTCTCTTTTGTTTTGTTCGACAAAAGATTTTATGCTGTGAATGCTTGTTCCTAAAGAGGCGCAAGCGTCTTCAATTAATCTGCAGTTTTTCTCAAAATAATCAAGATTAGTTCTAACTGCGTCAGCTATAGAATGGAGGTTTTGATCGTTTTCTATGAACAATCTTAGATCTGAGAGTTGGACTGACAGCTGATTAAGAACAGCTTCTTGTTCTGATATTTGAACTTTAGTTTCTGCTAAAGTCTGTGTCAGGACTTCTTGTCTATGAATATTACTATGTAACTGTGAGGCTAAGGAATTTAATCCTTTGCTTAAACTTTGTTGATATTCTGTAAAAACTTGAAAAAATCTCTCAAGTCCTTTTCTAAGGTTTTCATGATTTTGTCCTTTAATTTTTTCTGATTCAATTAATTCTTCTCTTAATTGAAGGATTCCTGAGGAGAGAAAATTTTGGCTTTTGCCAATTAACTGAGTGAGTTTTAAGGTGTTTGTTTGTTCTAACTCATGTTTTTCAATAAAAAAGTTTTTTCCACTGTTAATAAAACTTTCTATTTTCTGAAGGAATTCAGGAAGTGAAGGAGTTTTTACTCCTTTTGACGGTACTGAGGTTTCATAAGGGATGATTTGCATAATCGACATATGAAAATTAATTAAAATCTGAACCTGTAGCTTTTCCAATGGCTACGATTTTTTCTGACATAGGTTTTATTAACCTAAGGATTTCTTGAATATCTGTAAAGATTTTTTCAGAGACTTCTTCTTGAAGTCTAGCGTTTTCAAGATAATTTAAAATTTCTTGAGTATCTTCAAAAATCTGTGTTTGACATTTTTTTATGTCTTGACTAGATTCTAGTAAGGCTGAAAGTACTTCTACCAAGTTAGAAGGTAGCTGTGTATTGATTTCACTGAGGATCTTATCGAGAAGATCTAACTGTAGCTTAAGCTCATTTGCTCTTTCTGTTTGAGAATTGCTTAGTTTGCCTAAGCTCTCGAGGGTCCACAAAAGCAGATCATTTGTGTGATTGCCTAAGGCGGCGACAAATTCACTAAGGCTGGGATTGAGGCTAGAGATGTGTCTAGCATGTGCATACTTACTGTGTAGTTCCCAACAGTCTGAAGTGGGACGAAGTTCTTCAGAGAGAAGAACATAGTCTTTGTTTCCGTATATCCAAGAGTATATACGGCTGATTATGCTTTTGGGTGTTTTATCCATGAAGAACATAATTAATTACTGAGCGGCCATAGTTATTTTCTGTGGCATGTGTAACTAAACTAGAAAAGGCATTATTATACCTGTCTTCAAAATTGTATAACGCTGTGAGAGTAGTTATTTGTACTGTTTCGAGTACATAAGAATCTACTGAATAGATGATTGTTCCATCTGGCTGGATGATGAACAAATGTCTTGTTCTAAGGGCAGCTAACAAAGCATCTGTTAGCAGGCGTCTATTTCTGAGGATGATTTGAAAAATGTCAAACCTTTCTTTTTTCTCAAAAAGCATGTTTTCTAAAAGCATGCGATGTCTGTATCTTTTGGCTAATGTTAGCAAGACGGCTACATTGTCTCGCCAAAGGGTTGTTCTGGGTAGAGCTAAAGCTCGTTCGAGAGCAGCAATGCTGACAACTAAAAATCGCTCATAAAGAGCAAGGTTTTCCCATGTAAAGTCGTCGAAAGACGGAGGAGTTAGCGTTCCTGGTGGAGGGACGTCTATACTGGGCCTATGGTATGTAGGACTACCAAAAGGAGTTGGGTCTGAGTCTGAGGGTGAACCGGTATCGGGTTCAAGGGTTAACTCAGTCATGCTGAGTTCTAAGTCTGAGGTATCTGGTTGTGCTGAAGCTTCTGCTTGAGCTAGTTCAGCTAAGAAGATCCTGTGCTCAGCATCTGCCTCTGCTGGATCTCGGTTGAAACCATACCGAGGATTGTCTGGGTGTCCAGAGATGGACGTAGCATCTGTGCTAGGTATAGAAGGTTCCCAATCTTCGAAAGAACCATCGTTCTCTGCGAGGTGTGCGAAACACCGAGTCCACGAGAACTCTGAAGAGTCCCTGTCGCTCATAGCGATGCTCTAGGAGCCAAGAAAGTATATGGCTCTGATACCAAACTAAGAGGGGTTTTTTTTTTTTTTTTTTTTTGAAACAACAAAAGCAGCACTTAACCGATGAATGAAAGAGAGTGGTTTAAAACAGAGAGAGAGTAGAATAACCAGTCAGGCAGCCAGGTGCAACAATATTTATAAAGATTAATAATGTGGGTTAAGGTCCACCTATGCTTCCGGTTTAGACGGTTGGTTAAGGGTCTCAAGGTGATAAGCAAAACTGAGAGGTAAGTTGTGCTCGTGAGAAAGAACTATCATGGACTCATCTTCAGACCGACCTATGTGTAGGTCACCTTTTGGTATATGGACTACGGACAAAACGCCTAAACGCCTTCCTTGGCTAACGGCACTAGTCCTCAAAGGTCCATACCAGGCTTAAGGTCATCACTATGGCCATCATAACTTTCAACGAGAGCCATGCATGCTTAAACACAGATAATCTGTAATGAAGAAACCAAACATCAATCCGAAAGATAGACGGGAGAATAACTCATATTATTAACAAAATAAACATATTACAACAAGGCTTAGCCCTTCTGGCTATTCCAGAGGGAGATTAGCCTGCCATACCTGCGGGCTGGTTGCTATCTTCCTAAGAGATTGGCTTCTCCGGGAAGTTAGTCGTGTTTTACAAACGAATGAGGAAGGGTATTTATAGAGAGAGATACCCATAAAGAGACAAAAGAAAAACTGTTTACATGTGAGTGACACTGTACATATAATTGTGACTACTGTAGCTACTGTAGCCATTATGGACTGAGAGGTGCACTGTGTTGGCACGGGATCAGAGACCAGCTCTTATCTGAAGAGCATCTTTACTGTGCAGACGTCTCTTCTTGTTTGCCAATGAGACGCTCCTTTTTCTTTTGACTAAGCTTACGTCATCATAAAAGATTCTTCGGGCTGAAACTCGTCGGTCGGGCCGAGCTGCGATCCATCGACGGTGCTTTCTGGATCCGGGTTGTCTTCTGAGTCGGGTGCATAATCATCAGCAAGCCCAAGTAACAATTCCTCCGTAAGATCTGGGTTCATTTTGAAGACATTTTGTCGTACTGAGAGGTCACGTATTCCAAGCGTGACGAAGGTTTCCATGCTGCAGAGGATCTCTATTTTGATAGGGGTTTGATGTGGTTTCATCCGTTCAACTGTGCCATTTCCATATACCTCTGGTGTTTGGATAATTAGGTTTTCTGAGAGATAGATGGTGTAATATTTTGACTGAGGATTACGGAGATTTCCGCTGATCATTCTGACAAGCTCAGTTCGCTGTTGTTCTCGATGATACATGGTGATAGGAACTTGTCTTTCTGAGGCAAAGGATGGAACATCTGAGACCCAAGAGGGTATTTCTTCTAAAATCCTTATTAAAGAGAAGGATTTAGCAGGAGATCCATAAGGGGCAAGGATCATTGTATGCAGGACATATGGGTACTCATGCATCAGGTTTTTGATTACCCATTTTTCTGTCTCTGGGAGGAGGAGTAAGTCTTCTTCTCTATAGATTTTGAGGAAGGCAATGAATCCGTATTTGTACAGGAGTGTAAACTCTGTGAGGTTGATGATCTCATATGAGGGTTTATCAACTATTAAGATAGGAGTCTGATTGCTTCCGCCTCGGAGAAGAGTCAAATTTTCTTTACTGTAGGAGTCACCTGTCAACCGAGTGAGAAAAGCCTCAACTCTGGTCGTTTCTGAGGAGACATTGGTGGTATCGCTGGTGCCATAGAAAGATTCAATTGAGAGGAAGACCCTAAAATTGAGTCTTCGATAAATAGGCGTTTTAAAGGCGCCTGTAACTTCTGCGTAGGAGATTATCCCAGTAGATTCAGTCATGTTTTTTGCAAGACTTCTTGTTTCTTGCTGAGCCTGTGAAATGAGGTTTCTTTGAGACCGCATATGTCTGAGAGAGGCGATGATAGCCTGTTTGCCTTCAATTTTGTATTGCCGTTCAAAGGCATGCCAGATATTATCTGCAATCAAGAGTTCTTCTCTCGTAAACTCTTTTCTTAAGTGTCCCATTTGGAACTGTTCTCTGTGTGCAATATGTTTTAGGTAGACATTCCCTACCAGATTTTTCTGAGATAATCCTTCTTTTGAGATGCTGGGAGGATATAGGACTTGGTCTATATCTGTGATAATATGCCTATATTCTTTTAGCTGAGAGGAAGCTGAAGGCTTCTTAGAGGAGGATACAGTCATCCAAGGTTCTGTGGTAGGGTCAGTTTCTGTGGAGTCCTCGCTTTTGAGGATTTTCTGAGAGGGAGCATAGTCATTTAGACTAGAGGCTTCACTATTATTGTCTTCAAGAGACAAAGTCCTGAGCGCCAGGTATTCCTGGAATTGTTGGAACAGAAACTGGTTGTCCATTTCTTGCTCTGAGAGAGGTCTCTTGGAGACCATGCTGTGTGCCTGGAAGCTCTGTCTTCCTATGGGAGTTTCTGTGTATCCTCTTCCTCTGGAAGGAACTCTTACTCCTTTACCTCGAAACATCATCTTATCTTGAAAGAAAAACATAATTCTGAGTCAGTAGAAGAGTTAGCAAATATTTGTTCACGAGATAAGATATCTGCTAATTCATTTCTTTGTCCTGAGATATGAATGATATCAAAATCAAATTCATTTAAAAAATGATGCCAATTAATCAGCCTTTTCTGAGTTAATTTTCGAAGTGGTGCATTTCTAAAATGCTGTACAAACTTAGAGTCTGTTTCGACAATAAATCTTTTTGGTCTGAGAAAAAGAGCATATTTATCAATGCCAAAAATAACAGCTAGCAGCTCTTTTTCATGAGCATGATAATTGCACTGAGCGGGATTAAACGTTCCTGATTTATAACAACAAATTTTTCTTCTTTTTTCTAAATCTTTGGGATCTTTGGTCATATAGACAACTCCCCATTGTTTATCTGAGGCATCACTTCTTAGGATGAAAGTATCTTCAGTATTGGGTAGACTGAGAGGAGGAATAGTTTTTACTATTTCCCGTAATTCCCGGACTATAGCTATATCTCTTTCAGTCCATTTGAAAGGATTTGTTTGCTCGGTTTTTGTTAATTTAGCTGAGAGACTGCTGCGATATTTTGCTAGGTTTTTAATAAAATCACTAGCGCAGTTAAGGATTCCTAAATAACTCTGCAATTGTTTTCTGCTGGTTATGATTTCTGGGAAGTCAAGGATTTTCTTGACAATATGATCTTGTAGGGATATTTCTCCTTGCTTAATATGAACTCCTAAGAATTTTATTTCTCTTTGGCAGAGTTCGTATTTCTTGGGAGAGATCACGATACCGTGTTTCTCAAATTCATTGAGGATAGCTCGAACATGTTGGAAATGTTCTTCTTCTGTGTGTGAGGCGACAAGAATGTCGTCAATATAGACTAAACAATAGTCTCTGTGTTCTCTAAAGATATCATCCATTCGTCTTTGAAAGACTTGAGGAGCGATACTGAGACCGAAAGGCATGACTAGCCATTCGTATTTTCCTTGAGGGACGCTAAATGCTGTCCAGGGGATAGAATCTTTGTGCATTCTTATCTGCCAAAATCCTGATTTGCAATCAAATTTGCTAAACCAAGTTCTTTTTTCAATGAGTTGAATAAGATTGTTTTTATCTGGGATTTTGTATGTGTCTTGAACAAGATTGTTGTTTAAGGCTCGATAGTCTATAACCATTCTGGCCTTTCCTCTGAGTTGTTCAGCATGATTATTGACTAAAAATGCTGGACTATTATGAGGGCTCTGTGAGGGTCTTATTAACCGTTGCTCAAGGAGTTCCTTGATCTGAATATTCAGCTCCTTTGTTTCATTTGGATTAGCGGGATACGCTTTTCCATTTATTTTTCGTTCGGGGTCTATGAGTCTAAGCTCACATTCATATTTATCTTTTTGCCACTGGGCTGTAGGATTTGTTCCTAAAATAGGTTCTGTGAGTTTTTTAAGCTTAGCTTGAGTTTTTGACTCTTTCTTTTGCTTGGAGTTTTCAACTGAGTGTTGATATATTTCTGCGAGGTAACATTCAATGTTATGACAGTCGCATTCTGAGTTAGGATTGGAGTTGCACATCCTAAGGGTTTAGGGTTTAGGGTTTAGGGTTTAGGGTTTAGGGTTTAGGGTTTAGGGTTTAGGGTTTAGGGTTTAGGGTTTAGGGTTTAGGGTTTAGGGTTTAGGGTTTAGGGTTTAGGGTTTAGGGTTTAGGGTTTAGGGTTTAGGGTTTAGGGTTTAGGGTTTAGGGTTTAGGGTTTAGGGTTTAGGGTTTAGGGTTTAGGGTTTAGGGTTTAGGGTTTAGGGTTTAGGGTTTAGGGTTTAGGGTTTAGGGTTTAGGGTTTAGGGTTTAGGGTTTAGGGTTTAGGGTTTAGGGTTTAGGGTTTAGGGTTTAGGGTTTAGGGTTTAGGGTTTAGGGTTTAGGGTTTAGGGTTTAGGGTTTAGGGTTTAGGGTTTAGGGTTTAGGGTTTAGGGTTTAGGGTTTAGGGTTTAGGGTTTAGGGTTTAGGGTTTAGGGTTTAGGGTTTAGGGTTTAGGGTTTAGGGTTTAGGGTTTAGGGTTTAGGGTTTAGGGTTTAGGGTTTAGGGTTTAGGGTTTAGGGTTTAGGGTTTAGGGTTTAGGGTTTAGGGTTTAGGGTTTAGGGTTTAGGGTTTAGGGTTTAGGGTTTAGGGTTTAGGGTTTAGGGTTTAGGGTTTAGGGTTTAGGGTTTAGGGTTTAGGGTTTAGGGTTTAGGGTTTAGGGTTTAGGGTTTAGGGTTTAGGGTTTAGGGTTTAGGGTTTAGGGTTTAGGGTTTAGGGTTTAGGGTTTAGGGTTTAGGGTTTAGGGTTTAGGGTTTAGGGTTTAGGGTTTAGGGTTTAGGGTTTAGGGTTTAGGGTTTAGGGTTTAGGGTTTAGGGTTTAGGGTTTAGGGTTTAGGGTTTAGGGTTTAGGGTTTAGGGTTTAGGGTTTAGGGTTTAGGGTTTAGGGTTTAGGGTTTAGGGTTTAGGGTTTAGGGTTTAGGGTTTAGGGTTTAGGGTTTAGGGTTTAGGGTTTAGGGTTTAGGGTTTAGGGTTTAGGGTTTAGGGTTTAGGGTTTAGGGTTTAGGGTTTAGGGTTTAGGGTTTAGGGTTTAGGGTTTAGGGTTTAGGGTTTAGGGTTTAGGGTTTAGGGTTTAGGGTTTAGGGTTTAGGGTTTAGGGTTTAGGGTTTAGGGTTTAGGGTTTAGGGTTTAGGGTTTAGGGTTTAGGGTTTAGGGTTTAGGGTTTAGGGTTTAGGGTTTAGGGTTTAGGGTTTAGGGTTTAGGGTTTAGGGTTTAGGGTTTAGGGTTTAGGGTTTAGGGTTTAGGGTTTAGGGTTTAGGGTTTAGGGTTTAGGGTTTAGGGTTTAGGGTTTAGGGTTTAGGGTTTAGGGTTTAGGGTTTAGGGTTTAGGGTTTAGGGTTTAGGGTTTAGGGTTTAGGGTTTAGGGTTTAGGGTTTAGGGTTTAGGGTTTAGGGTTTAGGGTTTAGGGTTTAGGGTTTAGGGTTTAGGGTTTAGGGTTTAGGGTTTAGGGTTTAGGGTTTAGGGTTTAGGGTTTAGGGTTTAGGGTTTAGGGTTTAGGGTTTAGGGTTTAGGGTTTAGGGTTTAGGGTTTAGGGTTTAGGGTTTAGGGTTTAGGGTTTAGGGTTTAGGGTTTAGGGTTTAGGGTTTAGGGTTTAGGGTTTAGGGTTTAGGGTTTAGGGTTTAGGGTTTAGGGTTTAGGGTTTAGGGTTTAGGGTTTAGGGTTTAGGGTTTAGGGTTTAGGGTTTAGGGTTTAGGGTTTAGGGTTTAGGGTTTAGGGTTTAGGGTTTAGGGTTTAGGGTTTAGGGTTTAGGGTTTAGGGTTTAGGGTTTAGGGTTTAGGGTTTAGGGTTTAGGGTTTAGGGTTTAGGGTTTAGGGTTTAGGGTTTAGGGTTTAGGGTTTAGGGTTTAGGGTTTAGGGTTTAGGGTTTAGGGTTTAGGGTTTAGGGTTTAGGGTTTAGGGTTTAGGGTTTAGGGTTTAGGGTTTAGGGTTTAGGGTTTAGGGTTTAGGGTTTAGGGTTTAGGGTTTAGGGTTTAGGGTTTAGGGTTTAGGGTTTAGGGTTTAGGGTTTAGGGTTTAGGGTTTAGGGTTTAGGGTTTAGGGTTTAGGGTTTAGGGTTTAGGGTTTAGGGTTTAGGGTTTAGGGTTTAGGGTTTAGGGTTTAGGGTTTAGGGTTTAGGGTTTAGGGTTTAGGGTTTAGGGTTTAGGGTTTAGGGTTTAGGGTTTAGGGTTTAGGGTTTAGGGTTTAGGGTTTAGGGTTTAGGGTTTAGGGTTTAGGGTTTAGGGTTTAGGGTTTAGGGTTTAGGGTTTAGGGTTTAGGGTTTAGGGTTTAGGGTTTAGGGTTTAGGGTTTAGGGTTTAGGGTTTAGGGTTTAGGGTTTAGGGTTTAGGGTTTAGGGTTTAGGGTTTAGGGTTTAGGGTTTAGGGTTTAGGGTTTAGGGTTTAGGGTTTAGGGTTTAGGGTTTAGGGTTTAGGGTTTAGGGTTTAGGGTTTAGGGTTTAGGGTTTAGGGTTTAGGGTTTAGGGTTTAGGGTTTAGGGTTTAGGGTTTAGGGTTTAGGGTTTAGGGTTTAGGGTTTAGGGTTTAGGGTTTAGGGTTTAGGGTTTAGGGTTTAGGGTTTAGGGTTTAGGGTTTAGGGTTTAGGGTTTAGGGTTTAGGGTTTAGGGTTTAGGGTTTAGGGTTTAGGGTTTAGGGTTTAGGGTTTAGGGTTTAGGGTTTAGGGTTTAGGGTTTAGGGTTTAGGGTTTAGGGTTTAGGGTTTAGGGTTTAGGGTTTAGGGTTTAGGGTTTAGGGTTTAGGGTTTAGGGTTTAGGGTTTAGGGTTTAGGGTTTAGGGTTTAGGGTTTAGGGTTTAGGGTTTAGGGTTTAGGGTTTAGGGTTTAGGGTTTAGGGTTTAGGGTTTAGGGTTTAGGGTTTAGGGTTTAGGGTTTAGGGTTTAGGGTTTAGGGTTTAGGGTTTAGGGTTTAGGGTTTAGGGTTTAGGGTTTAGGGTTTAGGGTTTAGGGTTTAGGGTTTAGGGTTTAGGGTTTAGGGTTTAGGGTTTAGGGTTTAGGGTTTAGGGTTTAGGGTTTAGGGTTTAGGGTTTAGGGTTTAGGGTTTAGGGTTTAGGGTTTAGGGTTTAGGGTTTAGGGTTTAGGGTTTAGGGTTTAGGGTTTAGGGTTTAGGGTTTAGGGTTTAGGGTTTAGGGTTTAGGGTTTAGGGTTTAGGGTTTAGGGTTTAGGGTTTAGGGTTTAGGGTTTAGGGTTTAGGGTTTAGGGTTTAGGGTTTAGGGTTTAGGGTTTAGGGTTTAGGGTTTAGGGTTTAGGGTTTAGGGTTTAGGGTTTAGGGTTTAGGGTTTAGGGTTTAGGGTTTAGGGTTTAGGGTTTAGGGTTTAGGGTTTAGGGTTTAGGGTTTAGGGTTTAGGGTTTAGGGTTTAGGGTTTAGGGTTTAGGGTTTAGGGTTTAGGGTTTAGGGTTTAGGGTTTAGGGTTTAGGGTTTAGGGTTTAGGGTTTAGGGTTTAGGGTTTAGGGTTTAGGGTTTAGGGTTTAGGGTTTAGGGTTTAGGGTTTAGGGTTTAGGGTTTAGGGTTTAGGGTTTAGGGTTTAGGGTTTAGGGTTTAGGGTTTAGGGTTTAGGGTTTAGGGTTTAGGGTTTAGGGTTTAGGGTTTAGGGTTTAGGGTTTAGGGTTTAGGGTTTAGGGTTTAGGGTTTAGGGTTTAGGGTTTAGGGTTTAGGGTTTAGGGTTTAGGGTTTAGGGTTTAGGGTTTAGGGTTTAGGGTTTAGGGTTTAGGGTTTAGGGTTTAGGGTTTAGGGTTTAGGGTTTAGGGTTTAGGGTTTAGGGTTTAGGGTTTAGGGTTTAGGGTTTAGGGTTTAGGGTTTAGGGTTTAGGGTTTAGGGTTTAGGGTTTAGGGTTTAGGGTTTAGGGTTTAGGGTTTAGGGTTTAGGGTTTAGGGTTTAGGGTTTAGGGTTTAGGGTTTAGGGTTTAGGGTTTAGGGTTTAGGGTTTAGGGTTTAGGGTTTAGGGTTTAGGGTTTAGGGTTTAGGGTTTAGGGTTTAGGGTTTAGGGTTTAGGGTTTAGGGTTTAGGGTTTAGGGTTTAGGGTTTAGGGTTTAGGGTTTAGGGTTTAGGGTTTAGGGTTTAGGGTTTAGGGTTTAGGGTTTAGGGTTTAGGGTTTAGGGTTTAGGGTTTAGGGTTTAGGGTTTAGGGTTTAGGGTTTAGGGTTTAGGGTTTAGGGTTTAGGGTTTAGGGTTTAGGGTTTAGGGTTTAGGGTTTAGGGTTTAGGGTTTAGGGTTTAGGGTTTAGGGTTTAGGGTTTAGGGTTTAGGGTTTAGGGTTTAGGGTTTAGGGTTTAGGGTTTAGGGTTTAGGGTTTAGGGTTTAGGGTTTAGGGTTTAGGGTTTAGGGTTTAGGGTTTAGGGTTTAGGGTTTAGGGTTTAGGGTTTAGGGTTTAGGGTTTAGGGTTTAGGGTTTAGGGTTTAGGGTTTAGGGTTTAGGGTTTAGGGTTTAGGGTTTAGGGTTTAGGGTTTAGGGTTTAGGGTTTAGGGTTTAGGGTTTAGGGTTTAGGGTTTAGGGTTTAGGGTTTAGGGTTTAGGGTTTAGGGTTTAGGGTTTAGGGTTTAGGGTTTAGGGTTTAGGGTTTAGGGTTTAGGGTTTAGGGTTTAGGGTTTAGGGTTTAGGGTTTAGGGTTTAGGGTTTAGGGTTTAGGGTTTAGGGTTTAGGGTTTAGGGTTTAGGGTTTAGGGTTTAGGGTTTAGGGTTTAGGGTTTAGGGTTTAGGGTTTAGGGTTTAGGGTTTAGGGTTTAGGGTTTAGGGTTTAGGGTTTAGGGTTTAGGGTTTAGGGTTTAGGGTTTAGGGTTTAGGGTTTAGGGTTTAGGGTTTAGGGTTTAGGGTTTAGGGTTTAGGGTTTAGGGTTTAGGGTTTAGGGTTTAGGGTTTAGGGTTTAGGGTTTAGGGTTTAGGGTTTAGGGTTTAGGGTTTAGGGTTTAGGGTTTAGGGTTTAGGGTTTAGGGTTTAGGGTTTAGGGTTTAGGGTTTAGGGTTTAGGGTTTAGGGTTTAGGGTTTAGGGTTTAGGGTTTAGGGTTTAGGGTTTAGGGTTTAGGGTTTAGGGTTTAGGGTTTAGGGTTTAGGGTTTAGGGTTTAGGGTTTAGGGTTTAGGGTTTAGGGTTTAGGGTTTAGGGTTTAGGGTTTAGGGTTTAGGGTTTAGGGTTTAGGGTTTAGGGTTTAGGGTTTAGGGTTTAGGGTTTAGGGTTTAGGGTTTAGGGTTTAGGGTTTAGGGTTTAGGGTTTAGGGTTTAGGGTTTAGGGTTTAGGGTTTAGGGTTTAGGGTTTAGGGTTTAGGGTTTAGGGTTTAGGGTTTAGGGTTTAGGGTTTAGGGTTTAGGGTTTAGGGTTTAGGGTTTAGGGTTTAGGGTTTAGGGTTTAGGGTTTAGGGTTTAGGGTTTAGGGTTTAGGGTTTAGGGTTTAGGGTTTAGGGTTTAGGGTTTAGGGTTTAGGGTTTAGGGTTTAGGGTTTAGGGTTTAGGGTTTAGGGTTTAGGGTTTAGGGTTTAGGGTTTAGGGTTTAGGGTTTAGGGTTTAGGGTTTAGGGTTTAGGGTTTAGGGTTTAGGGTTTAGGGTTTAGGGTTTAGGGTTTAGGGTTTAGGGTTTAGGGTTTAGGGTTTAGGGTTTAGGGTTTAGGGTTTAGGGTTTAGGGTTTAGGGTTTAGGGTTTAGGGTTTAGGGTTTAGGGTTTAGGGTTTAGGGTTTAGGGTTTAGGGTTTAGGGTTTAGGGTTTAGGGTTTAGGGTTTAGGGTTTAGGGTTTAGGGTTTAGGGTTTAGGGTTTAGGGTTTAGGGTTTAGGGTTTAGGGTTTAGGGTTTAGGGTTTAGGGTTTAGGGTTTAGGGTTTAGGGTTTAGGGTTTAGGGTTTAGGGTTTAGGGTTTAGGGTTTAGGGTTTAGGGTTTAGGGTTTAGGGTTTAGGGTTTAGGGTTTAGGGTTTAGGGTTTAGGGTTTAGGGTTTAGGGTTTAGGGTTTAGGGTTTAGGGTTTAGGGTTTAGGGTTTAGGGTTTAGGGTTTAGGGTTTAGGGTTTAGGGTTTAGGGTTTAGGGTTTAGGGTTTAGGGTTTAGGGTTTAGGGTTTAGGGTTTAGGGTTTAGGGTTTAGGGTTTAGGGTTTAGGGTTTAGGGTTTAGGGTTTAGGGTTTAGGGTTTAGGGTTTAGGGTTTAGGGTTTAGGGTTTAGGGTTTAGGGTTTAGGGTTTAGGGTTTAGGGTTTAGGGTTTAGGGTTTAGGGTTTAGGGTTTAGGGTTTAGGGTTTAGGGTTTAGGGTTTAGGGTTTAGGGTTTAGGGTTTAGGGTTTAGGGTTTAGGGTTTAGGGTTTAGGGTTTAGGGTTTAGGGTTTAGGGTTTAGGGTTTAGGGTTTAGGGTTTAGGGTTTAGGGTTTAGGGTTTAGGGTTTAGGGTTTAGGGTTTAGGGTTTAGGGTTTAGGGTTTAGGGTTTAGGGTTTAGGGTTTAGGGTTTAGGGTTTAGGGTTTAGGGTTTAGGGTTTAGGGTTTAGGGTTTAGGGTTTAGGGTTTAGGGTTTAGGGTTTAGGGTTTAGGGTTTAGGGTTTAGGGTTTAGGGTTTAGGGTTTAGGGTTTAGGGTTTAGGGTTTAGGGTTTAGGGTTTAGGGTTTAGGGTTTAGGGTTTAGGGTTTAGGGTTTAGGGTTTAGGGTTTAGGGTTTAGGGTTTAGGGTTTAGGGTTTAGGGTTTAGGGTTTAGGGTTTAGGGTTTAGGGTTTAGGGTTTAGGGTTTAGGGTTTAGGGTTTAGGGTTTAGGGTTTAGGGTTTAGGGTTTAGGGTTTAGGGTTTAGGGTTTAGGGTTTAGGGTTTAGGGTTTAGGGTTTAGGGTTTAGGGTTTAGGGTTTAGGGTTTAGGGTTTAGGGTTTAGGGTTTAGGGTTTAGGGTTTAGGGTTTAGGGTTTAGGGTTTAGGGTTTAGGGTTTAGGGTTTAGGGTTTAGGGTTTAGGGTTTAGGGTTTAGGGTTTAGGGTTTAGGGTTTAGGGTTTAGGGTTTAGGGTTTAGGGTTTAGGGTTTAGGGTTTAGGGTTTAGGGTTTAGGGTTTAGGGTTTAGGGTTTAGGGTTTAGGGTTTAGGGTTTAGGGTTTAGGGTTTAGGGTTTAGGGTTTAGGGTTTAGGGTTTAGGGTTTAGGGTTTAGGGTTTAGGGTTTAGGGTTTAGGGTTTAGGGTTTAGGGTTTAGGGTTTAGGGTTTAGGGTTTAGGGTTTAGGGTTTAGGGTTTAGGGTTTAGGGTTTAGGGTTTAGGGTTTAGGGTTTAGGGTTTAGGGTTTAGGGTTTAGGGTTTAGGGTTTAGGGTTTAGGGTTTAGGGTTTAGGGTTTAGGGTTTAGGGTTTAGGGTTTAGGGTTTAGGGTTTAGGGTTTAGGGTTTAGGGTTTAGGGTTTAGGGTTTAGGGTTTAGGGTTTAGGGTTTAGGGTTTAGGGTTTAGGGTTTAGGGTTTAGGGTTTAGGGTTTAGGGTTTAGGGTTTAGGGTTTAGGGTTTAGGGTTTAGGGTTTAGGGTTTAGGGTTTAGGGTTTAGGGTTTAGGGTTTAGGGTTTAGGGTTTAGGGTTTAGGGTTTAGGGTTTAGGGTTTAGGGTTTAGGGTTTAGGGTTTAGGGTTTAGGGTTTAGGGTTTAGGGTTTAGGGTTTAGGGTTTAGGGTTTAGGGTTTAGGGTTTAGGGTTTAGGGTTTAGGGTTTAGGGTTTAGGGTTTAGGGTTTAGGGTTTAGGGTTTAGGGTTTAGGGTTTAGGGTTTAGGGTTTAGGGTTTAGGGTTTAGGGTTTAGGGTTTAGGGTTTAGGGTTTAGGGTTTAGGGTTTAGGGTTTAGGGTTTAGGGTTTAGGGTTTAGGGTTTAGGGTTTAGGGTTTAGGGTTTAGGGTTTAGGGTTTAGGGTTTAGGGTTTAGGGTTTAGGGTTTAGGGTTTAGGGTTTAGGGTTTAGGGTTTAGGGTTTAGGGTTTAGGGTTTAGGGTTTAGGGTTTAGGGTTTAGGGTTTAGGGTTTAGGGTTTAGGGTTTAGGGTTTAGGGTTTAGGGTTTAGGGTTTAGGGTTTAGGGTTTAGGGTTTAGGGTTTAGGGTTTAGGGTTTAGGGTTTAGGGTTTAGGGTTTAGGGTTTAGGGTTTAGGGTTTAGGGTTTAGGGTTTAGGGTTTAGGGTTTAGGGTTTAGGGTTTAGGGTTTAGGGTTTAGGGTTTAGGGTTTAGGGTTTAGGGTTTAGGGTTTAGGGTTTAGGGTTTAGGGTTTAGGGTTTAGGGTTTAGGGTTTAGGGTTTAGGGTTTAGGGTTTAGGGTTTAGGGTTTAGGGTTTAGGGTTTAGGGTTTAGGGTTTAGGGTTTAGGGTTTAGGGTTTAGGGTTTAGGGTTTAGGGTTTAGGGTTTAGGGTTTAGGGTTTAGGGTTTAGGGTTTAGGGTTTAGGGTTTAGGGTTTAGGGTTTAGGGTTTAGGGTTTAGGGTTTAGGGTTTAGGGTTTAGGGTTTAGGGTTTAGGGTTTAGGGTTTAGGGTTTAGGGTTTAGGGTTTAGGGTTTAGGGTTTAGGGTTTAGGGTTTAGGGTTTAGGGTTTAGGGTTTAGGGTTTAGGGTTTAGGGTTTAGGGTTTAGGGTTTAGGGTTTAGGGTTTAGGGTTTAGGGTTTAGGGTTTAGGGTTTAGGGTTTAGGGTTTAGGGTTTAGGGTTTAGGGTTTAGGGTTTAGGGTTTAGGGTTTAGGGTTTAGGGTTTAGGGTTTAGGGTTTAGGGTTTAGGGTTTAGGGTTTAGGGTTTAGGGTTTAGGGTTTAGGGTTTAGGGTTTAGGGTTTAGGGTTTAGGGTTTAGGGTTTAGGGTTTAGGGTTTAGGGTTTAGGGTTTAGGGTTTAGGGTTTAGGGTTTAGGGTTTAGGGTTTAGGGTTTAGGGTTTAGGGTTTAGGGTTTAGGGTTTAGGGTTTAGGGTTTAGGGTTTAGGGTTTAGGGTTTAGGGTTTAGGGTTTAGGGTTTAGGGTTTAGGGTTTAGGGTTTAGGGTTTAGGGTTTAGGGTTTAGGGTTTAGGGTTTAGGGTTTAGGGTTTAGGGTTTAGGGTTTAGGGTTTAGGGTTTAGGGTTTAGGGTTTAGGGTTTAGGGTTTAGGGTTTAGGGTTTAGGGTTTAGGGTTTAGGGTTTAGGGTTTAGGGTTTAGGGTTTAGGGTTTAGGGTTTAGGGTTTAGGGTTTAGGGTTTAGGGTTTAGGGTTTAGGGTTTAGGGTTTAGGGTTTAGGGTTTAGGGTTTAGGGTTTAGGGTTTAGGGTTTAGGGTTTAGGGTTTAGGGTTTAGGGTTTAGGGTTTAGGGTTTAGGGTTTAGGGTTTAGGGTTTAGGGTTTAGGGTTTAGGGTTTAGGGTTTAGGGTTTAGGGTTTAGGGTTTAGGGTTTAGGGTTTAGGGTTTAGGGTTTAGGGTTTAGGGTTTAGGGTTTAGGGTTTAGGGTTTAGGGTTTAGGGTTTAGGGTTTAGGGTTTAGGGTTTAGGGTTTAGGGTTTAGGGTTTAGGGTTTAGGGTTTAGGGTTTAGGGTTTAGGGTTTAGGGTTTAGGGTTTAGGGTTTAGGGTTTAGGGTTTAGGGTTTAGGGTTTAGGGTTTAGGGTTTAGGGTTTAGGGTTTAGGGTTTAGGGTTTAGGGTTTAGGGTTTAGGGTTTAGGGTTTAGGGTTTAGGGTTTAGGGTTTAGGGTTTAGGGTTTAGGGTTTAGGGTTTAGGGTTTAGGGTTTAGGGTTTAGGGTTTAGGGTTTAGGGTTTAGGGTTTAGGGTTTAGGGTTTAGGGTTTAGGGTTTAGGGTTTAGGGTTTAGGGTTTAGGGTTTAGGGTTTAGGGTTTAGGGTTTAGGGTTTAGGGTTTAGGGTTTAGGGTTTAGGGTTTAGGGTTTAGGGTTTAGGGTTTAGGGTTTAGGGTTTAGGGTTTAGGGTTTAGGGTTTAGGGTTTAGGGTTTAGGGTTTAGGGTTTAGGGTTTAGGGTTTAGGGTTTAGGGTTTAGGGTTTAGGGTTTAGGGTTTAGGGTTTAGGGTTTAGGGTTTAGGGTTTAGGGTTTAGGGTTTAGGGTTTAGGGTTTAGGGTTTAGGGTTTAGGGTTTAGGGTTTAGGGTTTAGGGTTTAGGGTTTAGGGTTTAGGGTTTAGGGTTTAGGGTTTAGGGTTTAGGGTTTAGGGTTTAGGGTTTAGGGTTTAGGGTTTAGGGTTTAGGGTTTAGGGTTTAGGGTTTAGGGTTTAGGGTTTAGGGTTTAGGGTTTAGGGTTTAGGGTTTAGGGTTTAGGGTTTAGGGTTTAGGGTTTAGGGTTTAGGGTTTAGGGTTTAGGGTTTAGGGTTTAGGGTTTAGGGTTTAGGGTTTAGGGTTTAGGGTTTAGGGTTTAGGGTTTAGGGTTTAGGGTTTAGGGTTTAGGGTTTAGGGTTTAGGGTTTAGGGTTTAGGGTTTAGGGTTTAGGGTTTAGGGTTTAGGGTTTAGGGTTTAGGGTTTAGGGTTTAGGGTTTAGGGTTTAGGGTTTAGGGTTTAGGGTTTAGGGTTTAGGGTTTAGGGTTTAGGGTTTAGGGTTTAGGGTTTAGGGTTTAGGGTTTAGGGTTTAGGGTTTAGGGTTTAGGGTTTAGGGTTTAGGGTTTAGGGTTTAGGGTTTAGGGTTTAGGGTTTAGGGTTTAGGGTTTAGGGTTTAGGGTTTAGGGTTTAGGGTTTAGGGTTTAGGGTTTAGGGTTTAGGGTTTAGGGTTTAGGGTTTAGGGTTTAGGGTTTAGGGTTTAGGGTTTAGGGTTTAGGGTTTAGGGTTTAGGGTTTAGGGTTTAGGGTTTAGGGTTTAGGGTTTAGGGTTTAGGGTTTAGGGTTTAGGGTTTAGGGTTTAGGGTTTAGGGTTTAGGGTTTAGGGTTTAGGGTTTAGGGTTTAGGGTTTAGGGTTTAGGGTTTAGGGTTTAGGGTTTAGGGTTTAGGGTTTAGGGTTTAGGGTTTAGGGTTTAGGGTTTAGGGTTTAGGGTTTAGGGTTTAGGGTTTAGGGTTTAGGGTTTAGGGTTTAGGGTTTAGGGTTTAGGGTTTAGGGTTTAGGGTTTAGGGTTTAGGGTTTAGGGTTTAGGGTTTAGGGTTTAGGGTTTAGGGTTTAGGGTTTAGGGTTTAGGGTTTAGGGTTTAGGGTTTAGGGTTTAGGGTTTAGGGTTTAGGGTTTAGGGTTTAGGGTTTAGGGTTTAGGGTTTAGGGTTTAGGGTTTAGGGTTTAGGGTTTAGGGTTTAGGGTTTAGGGTTTAGGGTTTAGGGTTTAGGGTTTAGGGTTTAGGGTTTAGGGTTTAGGGTTTAGGGTTTAGGGTTTAGGGTTTAGGGTTTAGGGTTTAGGGTTTAGGGTTTAGGGTTTAGGGTTTAGGGTTTAGGGTTTAGGGTTTAGGGTTTAGGGTTTAGGGTTTAGGGTTTAGGGTTTAGGGTTTAGGGTTTAGGGTTTAGGGTTTAGGGTTTAGGGTTTAGGGTTTAGGGTTTAGGGTTTAGGGTTTAGGGTTTAGGGTTTAGGGTTTAGGGTTTAGGGTTTAGGGTTTAGGGTTTAGGGTTTAGGGTTTAGGGTTTAGGGTTTAGGGTTTAGGGTTTAGGGTTTAGGGTTTAGGGTTTAGGGTTTAGGGTTTAGGGTTTAGGGTTTAGGGTTTAGGGTTTAGGGTTTAGGGTTTAGGGTTTAGGGTTTAGGGTTTAGGGTTTAGGGTTTAGGGTTTAGGGTTTAGGGTTTAGGGTTTAGGGTTTAGGGTTTAGGGTTTAGGGTTTAGGGTTTAGGGTTTAGGGTTTAGGGTTTAGGGTTTAGGGTTTAGGGTTTAGGGTTTAGGGTTTAGGGTTTAGGGTTTAGGGTTTAGGGTTTAGGGTTTAGGGTTTAGGGTTTAGGGTTTAGGGTTTAGGGTTTAGGGTTTAGGGTTTAGGGTTTAGGGTTTAGGGTTTAGGGTTTAGGGTTTAGGGTTTAGGGTTTAGGGTTTAGGGTTTAGGGTTTAGGGTTTAGGGTTTAGGGTTTAGGGTTTAGGGTTTAGGGTTTAGGGTTTAGGGTTTAGGGTTTAGGGTTTAGGGTTTAGGGTTTAGGGTTTAGGGTTTAGGGTTTAGGGTTTAGGGTTTAGGGTTTAGGGTTTAGGGTTTAGGGTTTAGGGTTTAGGGTTTAGGGTTTAGGGTTTAGGGTTTAGGGTTTAGGGTTTAGGGTTTAGGGTTTAGGGTTTAGGGTTTAGGGTTTAGGGTTTAGGGTTTAGGGTTTAGGGTTTAGGGTTTAGGGTTTAGGGTTTAGGGTTTAGGGTTTAGGGTTTAGGGTTTAGGGTTTAGGGTTTAGGGTTTAGGGTTTAGGGTTTAGGGTTTAGGGTTTAGGGTTTAGGGTTTAGGGTTTAGGGTTTAGGGTTTAGGGTTTAGGGTTTAGGGTTTAGGGTTTAGGGTTTAGGGTTTAGGGTTTAGGGTTTAGGGTTTAGGGTTTAGGGTTTAGGGTTTAGGGTTTAGGGTTAGGGTTTAGGGTTTAGGGTTTAGGGTTTAGGGTTTAGGGGTTTAGGGTTTAGGGTTTAGGTTTAGGGTTTAGGGTTAGGGTTTAGGTTTGGTTTAGGGTTTAGGGTTTTAGGGTTTAGGGTTTAGGGTTTGGGTTAGGGTGTAGGGTTTAGGGTTTAGGGTTAGGGTTTAGGGTTTAGGGGTTAGGGTTAGGGGTTAGGGTTTAGGGGGTTAGGGTTAGGTTTAGGGTTTAGGGGGTTAGGGTTTAGGGTTTAGGGTTTAGGGTTTAGGTAGGTTTAGGGTTAGGGTTGAGGGTTAGGGTTTTAGGGTTTAGGGTTAGGGTTTTAGGTTGTTTAGGTTTAGGGTTTAGGGTTTAGGGTTTTGGGTTTAGGGTTTTAGGTTTAGGGTGAGGGTTTAGGGGTTAGGTTTAGGGTTATGGTTTGTAGGTTTAGGGTCGGTTATAGGGTTTAGGGTTGAGGTTTAGGGTTTAGGGTTTAGGGTTTTAGGGTTTAGGGTTTAGGGTTTAGGGGTTAGGGGTTAGGGTAGGTAGGGTTTGAGGGTTTAGGTTAGGGTTTAGGGTTTAGGGTTTAGGGTTAGGGTTAAGGGTTTGGGTTTTAGGGTGTAGGGTTTAGGGTTTAGGGTTTAGGGTGTCTGGGTTTAGGGTAGGTTAGGGTTTAGGGTTTAGGTGGGTTTAGGGTTTAGGGTTTAGGGTT